>VZRW01010755.1:879871-893512 GCA_013398125.1 Aegotheles bennettii
GGTGGATGATTAATAATGAAAAAAAAAAGAAAAGTTTTTAAAAACTTTGCCCTGCTTCCTTGAATCACAGCATCACAAAATGGTTTGGGTTGGAAGGGACCTTAAAGCTAATCCAGTCCCAACCCCCCTGCCATGGGCAGGGACACCTCCCACCAGACCAGGTTGCCCCAAGCCCCATCCAGCCTGGCCTTGAACACTGCCAGGGAGGGGGGGCATCCAAAACCTCCTTAGATAACCTGTGCCAGTGTCTCACCACCCTCACAGGAAAGAATTTCTTCCCGATACCCAATCTAAATCCACCCTCTTTCAGTTCGAACCCATTTCCCCTCATCCTATCACTTCATGCCCTTGAAGTGCCCAGGTTTCACCAAGGACTTCAAAGAGTATTAAACTTTGTGGAACCATATACTCTATTTCTCTTGACTGAGGGTATGTTCATATTCACAAAATTAAAATAAATATCGTAGTATCCTACTCACTCAAGGGCAAATTACAGCTAAGTGCAACAAAAATACCAACATCAGATCTCCTCCATTTATTTCCATTCACTGCTACAGATCCTGTATGAGCCTGATTGAACCATTTCCCACATCAGATTTCTCTTGAGCACAAAGGTATTAGGAGGTACAAATAAGGTTTTTCTGTTAATGCTTCCTCCTTCATCATTTATTTGAAGAGTGGTTTAGGGTTGACATCAGCCAATTCTTGAATTTGCAAGTCCAAACCTAGATACCCAAAAGGATCTCATTTTCAGAGTGGGCACAAGGGGTTTTCTGGGGAAAAAGATTGCTCCAAGTGGTTTAGGTACACCTCAAATCATACTGAGTCACTAAGAGACCACAGTGTTGGTTTAATCACAGAATTAGGATGGGTAACTGGTTGCAGAAGGTAGGTCTAAAAATAGGGGTGTGCGTGCCTTCATCTCAATGTCACTCTTGTCTCTCAGTGTCACTCAAAGACTCATCCCGAGGACGTATTTTCCACTTACATGTTGTGGCTTATGGAAGGGCACATGCAGTTCCCTGTGATAAGAGCACACAGGATTCAGAGGGAAGAATAAAAGCGTTCTGCTCTTAGAGCATCACATGCAGGGACTGCAGAGGGACCGTGGTGGAGCTGGTGTCAATATGTTAGAGGGATGTGAGAGCTTGGTGAGGGCTCCTTATGGCTGAGTTTACACAGACCCAGCACTGAAAACCATCGAGTGAGGAGATGTTCACTGGAAAGATCAGCGGTTGCTGTATTTCAGCTCTCCTTCCACCAGTTCAAAGCAAGGTACTGAGAAACTGAAGTGCAACAGGGACTCCATAAATCTTTCCTACTTAGTCCTGCTTATTAGGTAAGGGACAGAGAAATGCAAAAGGTTGGGGGATAGGAAGGATGGAGAAGGAAAACCTGCTGACTTGCTTACTACTGTGGGATATATTACCTGATTAAATTGGGGGGGGGAAATCTTAACGTTTACAATTCTAGAGTAGGCTGCAAAGGTCCCCAGGTTTTCTGCACAATGGGTTGTTAAATCCCATCTTAATTTAGTAAGAGTATTAGACATCTTTGTCTGTGCCCTTCAGCTCCCTGCAGAAGCTCTCCTTAGGATGGAGCCTGAAGATCTCGCTTCACCACGGATCTGAAAACATGGTTAGAAAATACGAGGAAGGAACTTGGATGGCTCTGGGGCTGAAGCGAAGACAGGAGGAGGGGGAGGGAGAATCCGCAGCCGCTCCCAACACACACGGGAGACCTGACATCTTGAACTGCTGGCTGCAGCATTCACTGAGACATAAATCAGGCCATTCATGAAGGGCTCTGCGCTGCCAATATAAAGAGAAATACTAGACGGAAAGAGGCAAATCTGAATTAGATCCATCTCTTGCATAGCAGAGATCCTTTACGCCAGTTAGATGAGAGAAACTGATGTTTGGAAACCACAGAAGGTTTGGCAAGGGTAGGATTTTACATGCTAATGAGCCCCCAAAGAATTTTGACCTGTGAAGGATATTTAACTACCGAGAAAGATTTATATCCAATAATACACAAAAATGGAAGTGAGCACAGAGTACAGGGAATTAGAAGCACACTACAAACATCCTCCCGTTCGCATCAGAGTGGAGAAATAATTCAAGCAAATACCAGGAACACTTTTCAACATACAAGCAGCGAGGGAAGTAAGATTCCTTAGCCAGAGGAACTGTCTGGTATGGTCTGTCACTGTCCGCATTCACTATTTAAAAGCCTTATCACTACAAAATACTATACTAGGTCCTCACACGGAGAGACTCTGCTCTGGAGAACTTGTCATCTGCTCAGTCACTGTCAAGGTTTCATGTTACCACGGCATGAGAGTCAAGCAATGTATTACTGAAAGAACAGGCAACCGAACATGGATTTCTCAAGGCTCAGGTCAATGAAACAACCACAAGACTGTGCTCTCCCCCACCCCTATGTATGTGTATTCACCCTTCAAATGACATTTCACCAAAATAGTATGCAACAGAACTCCTGTATTAATGCTTTTAAGACCATGATTTAATGAAATCAAGGTTTTTCCAACCAGGTTTCTGCACACCTGCATTCCCAGCCTGATGTAAAAGAAGCTGCCAACCAGTGAAGTTACAGCAGTATCTCCATTATCTACTATTCCTAATTAGTGAAGTCAGTTTTTACTCCCTCTGTATTTGCAGACAAATCCTCACCTGTCACAAGGGAAACATAAAATCTCTTTTATTCCTGAGAGCAATCAGACACTGGCATAGGTCGTGGCGAAGTCCCTCCAGAGAGATGATGCCGAGAGGTGGTGGAGTCTTCATCCTTGGAGATACTCAAACCCCAATGGGCCAGGTATTTTTTCTTTAGATTGTAACAATAACTAAACATAAATGTTATAAATGTGTAGTAAAGATTTAGAAAAGAGTATGATGTCTTTGATATAACCAATTTATCTCAGCAGAGACAGCAATGGATCCAGAAGTCAGTCTTTTTTTTTTGGATATTCAGGACAAGAGTAACTATTATCAAGTGTACTTGCCAATGTCCACATTCAATTTACAAAATTTCTCTGCTGGTCTGTTTTACCACACTGCTGCACAACAGCTCGATTTGCCATAAATAAGTTTGTCATTAAAGGAAATTTTTAAAAAAGCTTAAAAGGATCAAGTTCTGCCACTTCTTCAGCCATTTATTTGATATTTGGTTTTAAGCAAAAAGGAAAAATCTGCAACCTAACCTAGCTTATCTATTAAGTTATTTTAAAAGCATCTCAAGGCAGGAGGTTGTTTTCAGCTATGTGACAAAATACTTTGACACCAGGAAAGTAGATCCAACGTTTGCACATTCCCAAATCCTGTTTGAAAGCAGCCAGGAGACTACTTTTGTCAACACAGGCCTGTGCAACAGGACCTCCCCATCTTTTGGGGCGGGATCTTCTTTGCTATGCAGTCCTGTAAGTGCCGACCATAGCTGGGCTAAGACAAGTGCTGAAGCTTCCGAAACATCAGTGAAACAAGTTATGTTATAAAATAATCAATCTCTGGAATCATTTCAGATGTGTGCCCTCTCCTAACTTGGACAAAGACCAAACACAGATCCTTCCTAAGGAGGCTTATTTCTATTTGGAGTAGATCTCAACCTTTCACATTAGTTCCTTATAGTAAAGAGTACACTGCTCCTCACTTTCATACCTAAAATCGTTAGAAAGAAAGGTTTAGCACAGTTCACTACACCAGGTAAGCAGTCCCATGTGCATCAGGAGAATTTCTGCCCTCTTCCACTCCAAACATTTCAGTTATAATACTCAGCTCATCAGCATCCAGCTGTCACTGGCATCTCATCTGAACAGCAATAAATTAACACTAAATAAATAAAAAACAGAAAAAAAAAGGAGAGAGTATGTTTCAAAATGATACATTTATTATAACTAAACAAAGGACACAAGCTCCAATTAACTTAAAAAATTTATATTGCATATGGCAAACACAGGACCAGTGTGCTCAGAGCACAGACAAATGATTTTTAACTTAACTTTGTAATACAGACTGAAATTCCTCAACTGAAACACTTGGAATACTTACAAAGAACAGAATATGGGATTATTCCTTTAGTTAAATATACCGAATAATTTGATATAAACAATTTAAAAGTATTTAAATACGTGCTGAAGTAGGTAAAGTTTAAATTATTAGCAAGGTATGTAGATACAAAGTTACAAGAAGTACTTAGGAGTTGTATAAAAGATGCGACTTTTTCCCCCAAACAAAGCCTACCTAAGTGTAAGGTACTATCCTGCCAAGAGAATAGTCTCTACCTGCACGCAGTCCTGCTGACAACCTACCTATTAAATTAATTTTCTGGTACTTGCGGGCAGATTTACTCTCCCGGCATGCAGTCAGTAATGAAAATCTCAGTAAAAAGCTTTTTGAGCTAGGTGAAATGGAAGCAATTTTTTCAATGTAATAGGTCCTATAATCGTCTTGGTTTGAAGAGGAAAAAGAAACAACATCCTACTTTACTTCTCATCCCTGTTGCTAAATCCATTTTTTTAGAAAGCTTCTTATATATTTTAAATTTTTCCCTTGAATAGTTTATTATCAAAATCTGATGTTGCCTGAATCAGAAGCAACCAGCAATGGCCATACTGATCACCTGACTCTGAGCTTAGAGGCTTTGCCTGTGTAAATCACAAGACCACCAAAATCTCGCACATCTCTTAATTACTTAAACAAATATTTTACATCTTCTGGTTAAATATTTATTCAGGAATAAGTTCTGACCAGTTACTGTACACTCGGAAGATATTCTTTCTCTGAAAGTACTGCAGCTTCTGGGTTTTTGGTCAACACAAAAGACAACAAAGCATGGTATCTGAAGCTAGTCCTCACACCACCGATCTGCTGGAGTTGTTTGTATTGCCTGGACAGAGCTGCTTGGGACGGCTCACAACAGGGTAAATGGGAGTCACCAATGGCTTCCTTATCTTTTTAAGCTTGCAGAACATGTGTTGTTCAAATCCAACTGTCATGGGTTTGCCTGCTTTCAATGTCAGAAGGAAAATATTCCCCGCTGAAATGCTTCCCTATGGTTGATGTTTACATCCTTCAAACGCTTCGGGTAACAGGGGAAAACTGACATCTGTGATTGAATCTTTATTTTATGAGCCTGTTAAAATTTTACAATATGCCCAATTTCAAGTAAGTCCAAAATTTTACAATATGCCAAATTTCAAGTAAGTCCAAAAGCTAAAAATATTCAATAAATATACCACAATTATTTTTATCAGGACAGTCTTCATTTGAGAAAAAAAATAAACCACCTATTTCTGGCTCCCTTCTTAATCCACAGAAAATTTAAGTGAACAGTAAACACGGAAAAAGAACAGCAGCAAACTGCCTTAAACTCCCAAATAATAAAATCAGATCATTTGCTGTAAGGACAGTTAAAGCTCCGTAAAACTTCAATCAATGAATCTTTGAAAACAGCTTTTTCTGCTACTTCCCTGTTTTAATCTTGCATGCATTCAAGTGCATACAATTCTTAGGTCTTTCTAATATTCCATGAAAAGTCACAATTTTAGAGTATCTTCAATCGTGTTTCAGGAATGTCAAGTAGGACTGTTCTATGCTGTTTTCAAATTGAAGACATGCAAAATTTAGGGCACTTCAAAGCCCATTCATTCTAATTGTAACTTACACAAAGTAAAATTAGTTTTAAAATTGTATTTTCATTAAATTAGTTTTACTCTAGTTTTGGCTTTAAAAAGCACCTAGGTTAAGTCCTGTCTTCAAAATCTACAAACTGACTTTCATGCTGAAATCTCCAAGTTAATCTCAATTTACAAGGAAGAGAACAGCCCCCCTTGCTTAGGAGTACATTAACTGCAAGGGTCAGACTGATCTGAAATTTCAGCTTTGTCACAGCAATTTTACACCTCAGATATAATTACAGTAATTTGCAGAAGGTTCTTTGCAAACTGTACAGAACATGAACTCAACATGTGAACTAAACACTGACGCTTTTTCTAGAGTTGTACTGTACATCTTGCTTTGGAAACAACTAAATACAATGGTCCATCATGCAAGCCATGAGACTGTCAAAACTTTTTTTGTTCCACTAACTTCAAATGATTTTTTACATATAATTTAGCCAATCTAGACAAATACTGAACATAGAATTAGGCTGAAATATGCTTGGGAGTCAACATTTTCTACGAAAATATGCAACTAGGACTAAAAGCATTAGGTACTAGCTGCCCACCTCACTATCACTGTGTACAGTGCCACTGTAAGATGTGCTCTCTGCTGTGGACACAAAATCAAGGATGTGCGTATGTTTTATAATACTGGGTGCAAAATAAAAATAAAGTAAAATAAACCACAACCCTGCTGGTTCAAGTCAAACTATGTGTGTTTCAAATTTTAAGAAAGGGTGGAAAACTTCTGCTACCAGGAATTATGGAACATGCCAGAGTTGGTATTTTAAACTTAAAAATTTACTGCTAAGGACATACATAAATGAGTACACCTTGACCTACTGTCAGTATTTCATCACACAGTTAAAGACAATAACTATAACCAATTAATCAAAAAGCCAATGATGTAATCAAAGCACTGGCAACACCAGGCAGGACTTGTTGACTGCACAGTAAGCAAGGCCATGAGATGACAGTGTTTATGTACTTTGGCTATACCTGGCTAGTGATTTTATACCTGAGATGAAAACAGAGATAAGAGAACTAGTTATGGTGTAAAAAATTATCAGATGAAATCCAACAAACATGTGACAGTAACTGCATTTAAAAAAAAAAAACAAGCAAAGAGATCACAACTGACGTTTTCCCCTTATAATTATTTTCATTTTGCTATTTAGACAAACACTATAACTCACTTTACTGTGTGACAGATTGTGTTCGGAAACTATCTGAAAGGCTTCTGTGATTCCAATACTTTAGTAATTCATGGAATATTTAATAGAAGCAACATCCTCTACTCCCTAGTTTTAAGAAATTTAAGGCACCCATAAGAAGCAAACTTCATGGCAAGTTTCCGTTCTAGGGAAAAATAAATCTCATTTTCCCTTCAAGTAAAAAAAATAATAGTCATGAATTTGTAGTAGTGATTAGAATGCCACATTCTCTGTCAGTGAGGCAACAGATTCGTGATATCTGTCTAAAGAGCTACTATTGAAGCCACAGAATCTCCACTAACAGGTTACAAAATATGTAATATTGTAACAGAAGGGAAAATTTGTATTAAATTCTGAAAAAGCTAAAAGTCAGGAGCAGAGCAAGGTTGGGCCCCAGGTAATGATGAAAGAAAATAAATGAGAAACATTTTTCCGTGATAGATATGCTTAACTTATACAGCAATCTTGCAAGTTTAATGGATCACTGTACCACAACAATGAGTGCAAATACATGATTTTGTGGGCAGGAGCACTGCTAAAGAAGCATATTTTGTTTTCATCTGTATAGAATGACACTAAATAGCCTCTTTGATGAACGGAAATTTCATTCCATACATCAGAAAACATCTACGATTTATTACTAGAATCGGCTCAAAATACTTCCCCTAATCACAAAAGCTCAAGTAATATGTAGCCATTAGACACAGAAAGATATACAAGGTTTTGGTTACAATTGGGATTAGCTTCAGATTCTGAAGCTTAATTCTTTGCTTCTGCAGCTTCTTTATCATGCTTTTCCTTTGCTTTCTCTTTTTCTTCCAGTTTTTCTTCTTTTTGAAGCAGTGCCATAATCTCAGCAACCTGACTGGTGCCAATATCAATATCTTCTTTGTCAATCAATTCTACTACCTACATGAACATAAAAGTAAATTAAGAGAGCTTTTAGTTTTTACATAATTGAGGCATTTTCATATCATAAATTTTGTTAAGTCAAAAAAAGTCACCAGTTGTCTTATGTTCAAGAAAAACAGTATTTTTTCCTACATGAAACAAATTCAAACCACGACCAGTGTCTCAAACATATCAGAAGTACTAAAAAATTCAAATTCAAAGCAAATTACGTAGAACTTTTGACCTCAGCACACAGAGTCTCATTTTAAAGCATTAGTAAACCAGACCTGTTTATTATATCTGCTCCAATGGAAAGCTGAGATTCAGTATCTGCAGAAATAGTATTTAAGATAGTACTTATTTTATAGGCTTAGTTTTACCCAAAAGACCTAGTGTACTATAAATAGGCATAAATTTACAAAAACTTAAAAGAACAGGGGAGTAAGCCTTTCAGAAAAAAAAAATAATAGCGAGCACTTCTGAACTCCTTTATATAGGTTTTTGTACAAATGTATCCTTGGCATATCTCTTCAGGTTTCTAGAGTTAACCTGCATTATATGCAGAATTCAGAGGTACATTTTACCTGTGTTGCTAAATGTACAGCAGCTGTTTAGAACAACAGGGAAGAAAATCAGCACAAGGACAACTTCAGTAGAGGCTAAAAACGTGTTTATTCTAGCTGGCCACAGTGGCCTAACTTTCAATGCCATTTCTGTACAGAGTAGGAAAACTACTTGCAAGGAAGTTTCGGGACATCTCTAAATTTACCAAGTTTAAAAAAAATGAAGGAGAAATGCAGGGAAAACCTAAGAATATTCTGCAGACATCAGGACAAAGCAGGCAAAGAACACAAGTAATTTACAATGGGCCCAACGAACAGATGGTCTGATGTCTTTCAAGCATAGGAAATACAGGTCTCCATATATCCTGTGTTAACATAGTGTATCTATAAACATCATGTCAAGACTTTGGCTGAACAGTAGTATTCCTAAAGTAGCTTTGCTGAAGCTCCTTCCCATCCATAAGCAGTACAACAAAATTACCTGTTTTACAGGACTAGACACAGGCATACAGGAAAACCTACAGCTTTAAAGGTAACATGGGTAACAGATACAGGATGAAGATTTCCCCCGCCCCCCAAAAAAACAGCCATATAAATTCTCCAGACACTAATATGTATTATGAGATCTATTTACAATACATTACCAAAAGCCTCACTGGCATTAAGTAAAGGCTCTTGCAGAAGACAGCAATATGAATTTAAGTCAAAACAGGCAAAAAGTTTGAAGGACAGGTAACCTTATTTTCTTCAAGTAGTCCACAGACTTACCTTGACAACATTATCTATATCAATTTTGCCATCCTTGTTTTCATCTAGCGCCTCTGCAATCCTAGTTAGCTTCTCCTCTGGAATCTTCTGGATATGTTTCATCACGTTAATTAGCTCAGCAATACTGATGAGATTCTCCCTGAAGAGGAAGCGCAATCTGTACATGGCAAGCAGTTACTCCAAAGGAGTAAAGTTGACAAAAGGCAGTACGGAAAGTCACTACACTACAGGTCTTTAGTAAAAACATTAATTATTTTTTTTATAATCCTGAACAGGATGCAAAAAAAGCAAAAATTAGTTACTGATCAAAGAGATTTCAAATGAATCTTTATCTTACCATCAAATCTCACACTTTCAGTTTCCATATGCTTTACTGCACAAATACCGGTACCCAGCAGCACTTGAACTGAAGTTTAGCAGTTTCTGTGCTTCCCAGACAGTGTATCTAATGTTCTTTGTCATCATGTGCCCCCACCCCCATTTACCAAAGATGTAGTGCCATGCACCCGCCATCCTTTTAAGATTTAGAGAAGCTGGCCTACACAAAATTAATGAAAGTCACAGGAAAACAAAAGATGAGAACGAATCGCTTTAGCAATTGTTTGCTAAAATAGGCTCCATTTGCTCCTATCAAGGAACAGACTTTGTGGATGAAAGGACTAAACGTGACATGGTGACTAGCATATTTCAGAGGTTTCCACTGTCTGCTTACTGATCTCAAAAAGCTGAAGTCCTTCTGCAACCTAAAGCCTCTGCTTGCCTATGTAGTTTTGTTAGTTTGAAGAACCATCTTCCAGCACAGGTCAAGCTGAAATGCAGGAGACCGTGAGCCCAATAAATATTAAACAGAAGAGCTTTATCAGCATAGTCCCAGCTCCGTACCTGTCCCTAGCCTGTGGGCACAGACTGAATTTGTTCAAGGAGGATTTCTCAAGCTGCCACTAAATATCCTGGACTTGTGCTACTTCTGTGACTCTTTATGGCTTGGTAATGACTACACCAACTTGAAGTTTAAAAAACAAGCCCTTGACAATTAAGCAATATTTAAACTAATAATTTTCAGTCATTCACAATCACCTACAAAATTATCCACAAAACCATCCATTACACAAAGCAGTTACGTACAGTACAAGCAGATTCTATACTGTATTTTTAATTTACAAATTCAGATGGTTTTGATCAACAACTTCTCTAAAGCACCATTCATACGGCCTTGATCTCATTACACAAAATTTGAAACAAATGACCGTTTGCCCTGGGGACTGGAAAAAACAAAGTTTGGAAGCAACAAAAGTAGAATCCTTATTTCTGTTTAGGTTATGCTTGATGGGAGCTGGGAAGTTCTCTTAATGAATCACACAAAGTGGTGCAAGCATAAACGAGATTAATACAGCATTCCTAATCACAAACCATAAGAATTACAGTCACAGCTTTCAGGTATTTCAGTGCCTGTAATATACAACATATGACCATTCAATACATGATTGTCTGAAAGATTCTCCAGTAACATTAAGACCTGGAGAAATGTTGATAAATTATTTTTGCAATGAAACTATCAAGAAATGCTTTTCTTTGAAAATCTGCAAGTGTGTTAAAGTTGAAATGAAGCAAATTTTCGTAAAGGGACCATGTAAAATTATCTCCTTACTTCCATTAGATCTGCTCTCCCATTTCTCTCCAGAGACAGAATAGATTTTATTGCATTTTTTTTTCCTCACTGCACTAGTAAAGCACAACAAACATGAATATGCTTACCCTACTGTTGTGCACCTTTGCAATCAATGACACAGGGCAACCCTACTGCATGAGGAGCATGACTGAAGGCAGGATTTCACCTGCAGCACCATTAGTGCCAGAGGCATGAACAAGATGGTAAGATACTAATCGACATTTCAACTTCCAGAACCCCTCAAAACCAGCAACAGGAAAACTATACTTGCTTTTTTCCTTCCTTGTTTCAACCACATTTAACATATCTTAGAAGAGAGAACATCTACAGCACAATTTTGTTAATTTTATTTTTAAAATAAACTTTCTTAGCATTCTAAACAACAACTTACTTGCTAATTCTTTTCTCATTCACATGTCAAAGAGAAGCAAGAATGAAGATGAGCAGTTAGAAACACATTTGGTGCTCTCAAGTCACTTACCCAGCAGGAGGACTATCACCACCATCCAGCTTGGCATCCACTGTCTTTTGATTTGTCTCCAATTCATTAATGATTTTGTCCATCTGACCAATCATTCGATTCACCCTCTTGGTCAATCGCTTGCTTGCCTTTGACTCTTCCACTACCTCTTCCTGGCCAGTTTTGGAGAGCTCTTTTATCTCTTGCAAATCCTAAAAGAAACAATCATAAGAGACAAAAGCTTTTGTTGGTGTGAATTCTCAACAAGAGACACTACTGACTTTGACTAGCATTTCACAACAGGAGCCGTTTGTAAATGAAATGCTAATGTATAGATATATAAAGCCAAACTGGAATTAGAACAATAAATTCTAACACTACTGCCATATTCATGCACCTCTTAAATGTTATTTACCACACACTTCATAAGATTGCATAAGATTTATTTTACTTAACTTGAAGTACCTATAATACTGACATTTATGCTTGATAAAGAAAGAACTGCACCGTGCAGCAGTTCGTCAGCACCCGTTAAGTCTAGCCACCCTGGGAATAAGAGCAGGAATAGGATTCTCATTTGTTGGGAACTGCCCCAGTGATTTTAACTAGGCTTCAAGCACGTTATACAAATGAGGCTCTGTATAAAACAGTATAAAGCTCATTTACTCAGCTACCAAATACAGGCTAATAGACACCTAACTAAGATAAAACTTTAACTTTGTGGATCATTTATGCCAACCCTAAACACAAACAGAAATAAATAATAAAAGAACTTCCAAGCCCCATTCCTCACCTCATTATACTCCTGGACATCACCCTTCAGTTCCTCAAGCTCCTCCTTTTCCTTTGTTAGTGACTTTTTCTGTTCCTGCAGCTTGGTGCAAGCATCACTCAGCATGTCAATCTCCTCCTTAGTGATTTCCTCACCCTGTAAGAGAAAACATATACAAATTACTGAATTTGTGATTTTCCTCAAAAGATTTTGGGTTTTTTACCAGAAGTGACAAACTCGAGATTCTTTTTCCATGTTTGGAGTCAATATTGTACAGATTGGCATTGTGAGGCTAATGCCAGTATCTTAAATGCCAAGGCAATTAGTTTGCTATGATACGTATTTTCCAAGTGCACCGACAGTAAGTTCAGCTAACATGATTCATCATGTGGGTTTTGGCTATTTGAAATTCCGTACCTAATTGTCTAATTTAAGAATGTTTTACTTCCTTCTTTCCTGGGTAAAGCTCAAAACAACTGTGAAATGATTCACTACATATAGGAAAGTCATGTTACCTAAAAAATTTTGCAGAGCAAATTTCAGGAACCTGAGCTGGAGCAAAGTTATCTTCAACAGCCTTTTTTAAGAATGAGAATGAATATCCATAGTTTGTGATTTATACTTGACTCTTGAAAAGCTAAGAACAAAAATCTAATCCCCAACCTGAAAAATAAGACTGATGATTCACTAAAAATGCTAAAATCCAATAATACAAGCTACGGTTAGCACACTGATCTTACCCAGACACCAGCTTTTATTTTGAATGGCTAAACTCTGATCATATATACTATACTTAAGCAGAGTATAGGAAGACCCGTGCAAACAAGGATGCCAGAGACACAGAGCAGAGTGATTACATGCTTCCAAAAACAACCACAGAATAGTTCACAAACCAGGCATTCAGTCCCTTTGTCAACTCAGAGTTCCAGAGTACTATTAGTATCTAGGCATCTACCTCACTTCTGATTTTAATACAGTATCTATAGTTCACCTCAGCAAAAAAAAACCCAAACAAACAAAAAACAACCAAACAAAAACCCAAGCAACTCAGTTTGAAAACAAACTCCTCTGCCTCAAATAGAATCAGTTGACTTCAAGAAGCTGGCAGTCTTCCCCCTAAGAGGCAAGAATCTATTCCACAGTGTTTAAAATCTTTGGAAGCTTCTTTAGGGGCCAGGCCACACTGTACCCTGGGTTAAGCAATGCCATGATAACTTTTATGGCTTTTCTCTTATCAGTTAGGGCTCTCGAGGAAGTCCTTCAAACATTCTCACGGTGGCGGTGGCGTGGCAGGCAGCAATATGAATGCTCTGTAGGTGTGGCAGATGTGGCAGTGTAAGCTAGCTGTGACATTCCACATCCTTGCTATTCCCAAACAAGACGATCCCAGCGTTGTCTGCCTCCCTCCCACAGCATTCCCGAGGGCCGCACTATCAGGCACCCAGCTGTCAGCTAAGTCACCACACAAAAATGCATCATTTCAATGTGGATTAGTTCCATTTTGTTAGTACCATTAAAACCTTCTTGGCAGCATCCTAAAGTAAACAAACAATGCTATAATAATAGCAGGTAGATGCAGATGATGCTATCCAGAAAAACTGAAATTATATTTCTATATTTTATA
>VZRW01010755.1:894073-915734 GCA_013398125.1 Aegotheles bennettii
CTGGAGTATTGTGTCCAGTTCTGGGCCCCACAGTTCAAGAAGGACATGGAACTGCTTGAGAGAGTCCAGCGCAGAGCCACTAAGATGATTAAGGGAGTGGAACATCTCCCTTATGAGGAAAGGCTGAGGAAGCTGGGTCTCTTTAGCTTGGAGAAAAGGAGACTGAGGGGTGACCTCATCCATGTTTACAAATATGTAAAGAGTGAGTGTCAGGATGATGGAGCAAAGCTTTTTACAGTGCTGACCAATGATAGGACAAGGGGCAATGGATGCAAACTGGAGCATAGGAGGTTCCATGTGAATATCAGGAAGAACTTTTTCACTGTGCGAGTGACGGAGCACTGGAACAGGCTGCCCAGAGAGGTTGTGGAGTCTCCTTCGCTGGAGACATTCAAACCCCGCCTGGATGTGTTCCTATGTGATGTACTCTAGGTGACCCTGCTCTGGCAGGGGGGTTGGACTAGATGATCTTTTGAGGTCCCTTCCAACCCCTAGAATTCTGTGATTCTATCTAAAATAACGATTCTAAATTAATGTTGTTCTTTTGCAAAGTAACAGTGAGACACACATCCTGACACCAAACCCTAGGGACAAGAATAAAGCACTCAGCTACAAATAAAACTCAAGATACAACTGAAACATGAAAAAAAGGCACACAAGAGGTTGATGCAGGGACAGGTGACCCAGGAGGAATAGAGAGACCCCATCTGAACCTGCACGAAAGTGAAAGTCCACTTCCACTTAAATCTGGTGAAGGACATGAAGGGCAACAAGAAGGGCTTCTAAAAGTACATCAGGAGCAAAAGGAATACAAGAGAAAATGTGGGCCTGATGCTGAATAGGACAAGGAACCTGGTGCAAAAGGACATAGAAAAGGCTGAGATAGTCAATGTAGTCAATGCCTTCTTGAGTTTTTACTGGTAGGACTGGCCTTCAGGAATGCCAAGTCTTTGAGATCAGTGGGGAAGCTGGAGCAAAGAAAAATCTGCTGTCGGTGGAGGATCAGGTTAGAGAATAATTAAACAAACTGAACACACACAAGTCTGCGAGACTTAATGGGATACAACCACAAATGCTGAGGGGGTTGTTTGATGTCATTGAGGGGCCACTCTCGATTATCTTTGAAAGGACATAGTCATAAGGGAAGATCTATCTTCAATAAGGGCAAGGAGAAGAATCTGGGGAGCTAAAGGCCAGCCAGGCAGCAAATGGTTAAAACCAGCACGCTCTGACTGTAACAAAGCATGCTCTGATCACAAAAAAACATGCTAATCCTAGAAATCAACCGGTTATTTTAATGGTGGTATAAATTATGTCCAACATCATCCTAAAGAAATAATGAAAGAGTAGTCTAAAAAATTTTTATTGTGTATATACACTGCCCGTATCAGTTTAGAAGAGGAAGTCAATACAAATGTAGTATAATAGAGTCCAAACCTAGTTGCTTACTTAATTTCTTGGTCTTAGCTACAATCTTCAAAAGAAGGGAACACTCATTCTTACCTACTCTTGCCCTCTCCCTCCTCATGTGTTAATTATACACAGATTAAACATGCACAGATCCATTATGTCTACAGTCAGTGCAAATCCCCCCCAAAAAAATAGGTGTATTAGTATCAATAACACAGATAGGTAAAGGAGATAATCAGAGACATTTCATGTCGATGTTTGCATTGGTGGTTAAGACTTTGCAGTCTACTAATTAGCTGGTTTTAACTGACAGAATGTGGAGACCCCCCTAAAACTGAAGGATAGCCGGGCAATTTATCATGGCTCTTACATGAATGTTTTGAATCTTTACATTGAAAAGTATAAAAACATAGTTATCCAGATTACCTTAATGCCTTCCAATACTGGTGCTGTATCTTTCAGCATCTCCGAGTGCATCGCCGTATCTGCCCTTGCCAGTTCTTGTTCAGTATCCACAGCCACCTGACTTTTAGCTTGCAGAGGAGCTGTTTCAAGATCTACTGCTGATTCCACCTCTTTCTAAATTTGAAAAACCCATTTAAAACAAAGATAGTATTATCTGTATTAGCATCAGTAAAGAAAGAATGACTTCTCAAAATACAAATAGTTGCCAAAGTAGACACAGAAATTCTAATGAGAAGACAACATTGAAGAACTGCAACATTGAGTGTTTTCACATAAAAATACCCCATTGCACTTAATGATCTATGCCTGTGAGCAGCTGAGGCTGAATTCACAAGTAAAACAGGCCAACAGCTTTTTTAGTTAAGTATTATACAATGACATTATCAGGTTAATGACAAATAGAAACAGTCAAAGATAAGAACAATTATGGGCCAGGGATCAAGAAACAAAACCACCCTTTGCTAGAGGAATAAAAGGCTTCCCTTATTAC
This sequence comes from Aegotheles bennettii, assembly GCA_013398125.1. Taxonomy (NCBI): domain Eukaryota; kingdom Metazoa; phylum Chordata; class Aves; order Caprimulgiformes; family Aegothelidae; genus Aegotheles; species Aegotheles bennettii. The sequence goes on from VZRW01010755.1 coordinate 896,439, forward strand.
TCTAATTAAAGAGGAAAGAGAAATGAAAGATACATAAGGCTAGGACAAACCTTTATGTTTCACAGTGAGCTCTTCTGTGTTGCAGTCAGTTTTCAATATTCTCCCACATCTTCCATATGTGGATTTAAAGTGCAGTTTCTTGCAAGCAACACCCAGAGCAGAGGCAGTAACTCATACCATGCTAGTTTTTACACTCCTGACATTTATTTCTCAATAGCCAAGAGCAGAACTTACCACGGCTGCAACCTGAAGGGTTTCTTTGGCTTTCTCAGCAGCTTCAGATATCCGTTCCATCTCCTTTTCTTCGTTTTCTTTTCTGATGGCTTCCTCTTCCTGAAGCGTTGCTTCTAGCCGTGCTTTGTTATCTACTTTTTCACCTTCAACTTCTGCCACTTTGACCTGAGCCTCTTTGGCCTAAAAATAATGTAAGAAGGTCATTAGAGTCTGTATGTGTGTATATATCCATACGTCTACATAATGCAAGAATTTTATACATCCTTATTGATACAGGTAGCACAGGTATGCTAATGGTTACAATGCCCAAAAGTTACCCTATTTTTGGATTTCTCAGAAAAAGACAATTCTGTTTTTGAAAATGAGAACTTTCCACCCTGAAATCATACATGTTCTTCATTCTTCTTTTCTTAAGACTACCAGTAATACATTCATATCATTTCACTATCTACACAACATCCTCAACATTTTCATATCTTAATGTCTTTCTACAGCCTGCAGTATAGATTGCTTTTTATGCAAGTAAGAAGTGTATTCTAAATCTTCTTATGCTATTACTGTCTACCCTCACAGAATGAAATACTGCCTTTCATTTGCTTCAGATTCCTCCACATATAAGCTAACTACTTCTGTATATGAAGGTCACACGAAGAAACCTATCCATGGTTTAGCTTTTCAAGGAAAAAAAAGGAACCAAGAACATAATCTACTTTTCTAAGTGGATTTTCAATTATGATACTGAAAGATGGTTACAGACTATGCACACCTATACTTACAACACTCTCTGGTAGTGTCTGAAGTGTTGTTTTGAGTTGATCAGCTGGAGAAAGGGTATCTGGGAGATACATGGCTCTGGATAAAATTAGCAACGAAGTAGGGATTTCCTGGTTCAGATGCAGATCTAGCCACTACAAATGCAATACATAAAACAAATCTTCAGCTTTTGAATTTCTTTTTTACTGATCAAGTCAAGCATAAAAAAAATAGTATTTACATTTTTTTGGGTATTACTATTTATCAGTCAATATTCTAGCATAGAAACTACAGGTTATAAGCATCAAAGGATTACAACAATTGCATCGAAATAAATGAAGAAGCATTTTGTTTGAAGAAGCATTTCAAGAAGTACTGAATGAATATTTGAAAAAGTGTTTTGTTTCACATGCATCTTCCCCTAAACCAGGCAATACCAAAAGACAAGGAACTGATCTACTTGGAGAGAAGCTTGTTTAGAGAATAATGCAAATTAACAAGACAAACTGTCAAAATTGCAAACATATTTTGGATATGTTTAAGTCTAAGTACCTACATGAATCATCAAAACCTTATGGCCCAGTCAAAAACCAGAAGCCCACTTCTACCACATCCTTACAGAGTACACGTGACAAAAGCCTATTAAGGAGAAAGACTGTTTCAGCCAAGCCTTTAATGAAAACAGAAGCAAAACAACTCCTCAGATCATAACAAAAATCAGAGCTAGTAACTGAAGTTAGGTCTGTGTATTCAGCCTCACCTGCTTAAGCTGTTCCTTAAGACGCTCCTCTGTCACACCAAGAGCTCTCATACCTCGGGCACGACAAGCTGCCTGCAGCTCTTTAACAGTCAGGCTATCAACTCCTTCTTCAGCAATCATCTGCACAAAGAGTAAATGAAACTTCAACATGCTGAAAACCGAAGAGCCACCATCAACGCAGATCCAGAAGTCTGTATTTTTCCAATGGCCACTAGAGGCTGCTGTGGCACCACGCAATAGCCTCCACTTTTTGAACAGTGAACAACACATTGTAGTGTTAACAACTCCATAATGGTAATTGTCAATCTCTCTCTACATTAATGTTTCTATCAGCTCTCTTACAAATTATAGTTTCATAGAAATGTTTTTCTTTGTAACATAATTACTTTCATTGCAATTAATGGTAGATTTAAAAAAGGGCGGCTTTTTCTTTATAAATAAGGACACTTCTGATTTTAAGCTCTTCAAATCTTTTTGTTTTAAGTCAGCTCAATATTAAGACAAGACAAAAAAGGAAAACGCCTAGAAAGACATGCATATACACACACACACTTATTGCTCTTATATGTTAGAATTATTAACCAATGTCTATTAGGATGACTTACTTTGTCATCTGCTTTTATGGTTCTCAACCTCATGGTCAGCTGGAAGCGGAGAAAGTTATTTGTTCCAATTGACTGAAGTTCCAACAATTTACAAAGTGCCACCAACTGAGGCCTGGTTAGATTGTCCAGAGTCAACTCATCTTCAAACAGTTTAGAGAACCTTAAGATCTCCTCATTACTGGGTCTTTCACCAGTTTCCCTGATCTGTAAGAATAAACAAACACACACAAAGCTTTTCAAAGCAAATGTTAGGATTGGGCATTATTTTGAAACACAAAAATATTCCCCTCATTTGTCAAGTACTTTGCATCAATTTTGATAATAGGAAATAGGACAAAAGAAAGATATGGAAGAATTTTTTAAAAAAATTATTTACTATACAAGGCAAAAGAATTGATGGCCTTGATAGTTTCCAACAACATTGCATAATATGCATAAGATAAAACTAACAAAACCAAAAATTAGATGCATCTGTATACTAATGAGTGGGTCTATCCGAGCTGGCACTGCCATGAGATACCTCAAAAAAAATCAAATCTGACCTAATAAATAATTGTTACAAAAATCACACTTGCAAGTATTCTTATTAAACATGAGAGCACATTAAAATCAACATCCTGTGAAGATAAAGTGAGAAATACATCTAATGACAAAAAACTCTGCAATGCTGGTGTCCCTATCAAACATGGATTTGGACACTTCCCCACCTACATTCCCTCCACGACCACTTTTGTTACAATACTGTTTTGTTTCCAGTTCCTAGCCATTCTGAAGCACCTCACTGCAAATGCACTTGTACTTGAAGTTATTCCAAAGTATAACCCCCCCATTTGGGAAAGAACTCTGCACCCTTCTTGATGGAAGGTTCTATGTAACACTTGTACAAATGCAAAGTTAAGCTTTTAAGTTACGTGTTGCCAAACAGCACTTCACAGTAATTTAAAACAAACACTGGAAGCAGAAAAAACAGCTCAAAGAAGTAGGAAAAAAATACAATTCTCTAGTCTCATCAGGTCATAGTAAAATACTATCACCTGTATAAATGTTGATTTATCTAAGTATACCATCAAGTGATACTACTGAATCTAAAATCTACAGAACTTAACAATTAAGTACTCCCAATCATTTAACACCTTCAGTCTAAACAGTAAGTATGTAGATATCCAACATACACTTCTCCCAACCCCTCCAACTTTTCTTAAGCCCTGTAAAGAAAACATAAGCTAAGTGACATCAAGTACAGCCTGACAATCTAACATTACCTATACAGCCTGATCTACTATGTCCACCTGTTTTACTTGCCAACTCAAATCTTTTAGTGAACAGTTTCTGAGTACAGGAAACGATAAAAATTTGGAAGACAAGAGAGTCTTGAGTCCATTAACCTACAGGATACTTGTGTAGCTGAGAAACCACCCCAGAGAAAAAAAGGTCAAAGGCCTTGTTGTTCTACTTCACCAGCTTCTTCACTACAGGAGCCAAAAATGGAACTCTAAAAATACAGAAAGTATTTTCTTCCTTGTTTAAAGCTAATTTTGGCAGAGCCAAGCATATGTTTCTTGAGAGTATAAACTGAAACTTTCTAGTACATGAGTAGCCACAAAGCAACACAGATAAATTCAGGAATTCTGCAGCAAACATGTTAAGCCTGTAATGAATGGTTCTTGCAGCATCGAATACTTTGCTGCAGAAGCAGCTGTAAAAGAATAGCAAAACGGTGGGAAACCTTTAAGCTGCTTCTTGTTCTGACACTTGTTATCTAGTACAGTGAAATGAGATCAATGAACTTTGTCTTCATGGCACAAACGAGAAATTTATAGCTGTAAAAAGCACACCCACACATAAGAAATGCAGGGCTTGAAGCTTCTTTTTAGTCATCAGAGGAACTTGGGACTTCCTCGAGCAGATGTGGAGTGACACATCATTTATTTCCACAGAAATCAACCGCCAAATGTAAATTCTCAGCAGTTCTTTCAGAAGAAAACATGAAGCATGGCAGTGGCATAGTCCCAGAGTCTGAAGCATCAGTGCTTCAGCTACTAACTGCCATAACTAACCATTCAAACTTTTCCTCAGATGAAAAAGAACAGAAACAGATAATTGCACAGAAGCTTCAAAGTACATGGACTTTGCAGGCAGATACCAACTGGCAAAACTTGCCAATCGCATTATCTGAGGTAACCTGCTCAGCACTACCAACACGATCTTATTACCCTACCCCTTAAAACTTTATTCTTAGCACTGAGAAGCAGGAAAAGCTCAAGTGAGCTGACAGGACTTGTAAAGTTCAGGACTGAAATCCCCAGGCTTATGTGCTTTTTCTGTGCAAAGACATACTCTCCCCAGAGGAGAAGACTACATTCTTACTTCCAAAAAAAACCAACCACCTGGCAACAGCAGAGGATGGTTCATGTCACGATCTCTTACTCAACAGTCCTACAATTAGAGAAACTTTAATAAATCCTATCCAGAGAAGATTTAAGAAGGTATTTTTCATCTCTCCAGAGAATATTTTACTCTTACCTACAACTTGGTGAAAGGAAACACTGTCAAACCTAAAGGCCATCAATGAAGGAGGCAGGTGTCTGACATTTAGTCTCCGTGTCAGCAACTGCTTCTGAATAGGAAAAATTTGTACCAAACAGCACTCACATTCTAGAAAAACCCCATATTATACCACATGCCAGTCAGTATGCAAAAGCAGTTCAGCAGTATAGCAGCCGTGCATTTAAAAACTCTTTTTATATGCAGAATTAAATTCGACAAAGAAAAAATAAATTTACTTCTCCCCCACTGAGTTTCAATCAGTTCATTTGGAAAGCACTTTTCTCCAATTTTTTACACCCCATGTTCAAAGGAAGAGGTCAAAAACTATATGAGTAATCACTGAGCTCATAATCTTTTTGGTGTTAAGAATTAAATAAGAGAACAAGTGAATGCGCAGAAACGTACTCCTTCTAGAATCAGAGAGCAAAAGTACCAGCTAGAATACCAAAGCTAAAAACAGTAAAACTTCAGCACACAGAAGTATTTTGCAAAAAGAGAAATCTATCCTAAAAAACTATTACATCCTCCTCCTTCAAATCCAACAGAATAAAGGCATCTGGTGAATACCATACACCAAAAAAAACACCAAGCTATTTTTTTGATAGGAAGAGAAAACACATTTTTTAAAAATGTTACCTTTTGAAAGAACGTTGAAAAATCTTTTGTAACATTTCCTTTGGCTGCTTTATTTTTCAAGGCCATCTCCTCAATCGTGTCTTGAAGGAATTTAGCCAGTTCCAGCTTCACTCTCAGTTCTTTCTTCAATCTTTCCTCCTGTTAAAAAAATATATGTTTTTAAAAGTTCCTTCTGAAATATGTGCACTAAATACCACTTCTTCTGTCCTTGTACAAGTTATGTGGAGTAATTTTGGAGTTCCACTGTAATACACACATCGTAAGAGGACATTCAACTCTTACCAAAGAACCCCAAATCGCACTGAAAAATAGATTGATCAGTTCAAAGCTCCATGAAGCTTGAGATGCAATGCCAGAGTGAAGCATAGCATGAGTGGCCTCACTTGCTAAAACTAACATGCACCCTCTGAAATAGTAGAAAATACAAACTAACTTTCCTTTGGGTAATTCCCACTGAAACCCTACACTACATCTCATTCAAACTAAGAAGAATTTATGATAGAACTAAAAATTAATGGTTAGTTAGATCTAAGTATACAATCACAATTGCTTTTGTGACTGACTGGGAGCTCACAATGTTCAAACCCCACATAAGTATTTTGTGCTCTGAATTAGCAGAAAACCTTTTGGGCTTTTTGGTTTGTTTTTACAAAGCTCTAAACAATTCCCAGAAAACATTACTAAAAGCAATAAAGTTTAAACAAAACAATGTATCAGAATCTATTTTTAGTATTAGTATACCTACAAAAAAGGTGCATAAAGAATAAGGACTACAAATGTTAAAACAAAGTCTGCCCATTTTAATACAAACTAGAAAAAAGAGAGCTTCAGAGCTTTCACTTCTCCTTTGTAAGGGTCATAGAAAAAGGAGATAAGGACAGCAAAAAAAGACAGAAGCTTACAGCCCTGATAGTTAAGCACCTGCACATATAAAGGTAAATTAGGGTGGCACTGTTTCATTATTAGATGTTAACGGCAAGATCATCAAAACAACATAAAGAAAGACAAAAGCATTCCCCAAAGACCAAAGAAACATTCTAAAAGTTAGAATTTGTTTCTTTATCAAAAGAAAGTTCTAATTTTTTCAAAACCAGTTACTGGATTATAAATTCAGAGCTGCTTACCTTTTTAGACTTTGTCTCAAATGTAGAGGGAAGCATATTAGGGAACAACTTAAGAGCTACTGGAAGCAAAAATTCCATAAATGGGACAACAAGAAAAACTAGAAAAGGGACCAGGCGGAAAAGATCGGCACATATTCGGAGAAACTGGGGAAAAAAGAGGAAAAAAAAATTTATAAGCAAAGTTTTATGTATTCATTTAAAAAATACTTGACATGATCATCCACATTATCACTTAAGCTCATGTATATATATTTGCTACAAAGGAAATTTGAAATAACACCAAAAAAGGATGTGATAAAGTCAATTTTTAGTATCTTTTTTTCAAGTTGCTATATACTACATAGTGCCAGAGTTTCACCAGTTTTCAACACTATAGAAAGCATTTCAAAAGCCTCGCTGTGTCTCAATAGGATTATTGAACAAGTATCTCATTTAAACCTCTTAAAAGCACCTGAAAACAGGAGGTGGTCATTTGTTGTCGTTAAAGCTGCTTAACTTCTTTTATTCATCTTTATTTGTGCTCCACCACTTCTTACATGCATGAGCTACTACGGACTAAGTAATCAAGAATAAAATGAAGGACCCCTCCCCCTTTGCCTTATAACAATTGTAATGTACATTTAAATCCAGGGTAATGAGCCCAGCTTGGTAGATTCTTTTTTCAAAAAATCACTGCTTTTCTAGGCAGTAATCCTCTGAAGCAGGCTGATCCATTAGTTACCGAATCTTGAACTGCATAACAAATACTGTCCTTCTGACTTCTGTACACCCACAAATGTATATATTGGGGTGTATAGTCTACAGGCAAATCTTTCAGTACTCACTGGAAACTGAATAATTTGGTTTATATTGGGGAGTGCAGATATTTCTTGACTCTACCTCATTTTACAAAGCAAATAACTGGTTATTGGGAATACTGTAATTTCCTAAATCAGAGACTGAAGGTCAGATGCACACTACGGTATGCTACTGCCACAGCACTGTCATTCAACATCATGATTTGATAAACATGGCCATGATTGGCAAAAACTGGCAACATAAATGCTATCACAGAAGTAAACGCATGCTTCCCCCTCCATCCCCCCACCCAGTTCATGCCAATCGAGGGGAACAGCAGCAACAACCAGTACAGATTGCACATCGCTACGACTGCTTTGCTAAAATAAAACCCAGTAAAATTTCAACCATAATTTTCTTAGCATAAAACCAGCCAAAATATTAAATACTGTGAGGAATGCACAGACTCCACAGATCCAAAGTTTGGAAGTTTTCTTTGTATAGAAAAAATTCAGTTTCCCAAAAGGGATGTATTGATCCATTGTTTACAGGCTCTAAGACTTTTTCATTCATTCCAACAATAGAAGATAAATGACTACCAGGGAGTTAAAAAAGATGTAAGAATGTTTGGAAGAAAATTTTTAAAGTCAGAAGAGTAAGTATATTTTCCCCAAATAAAACCTCAAACATTTCTAGAGTGCAGCACAGTGTTCCTATTTCTACCCAGTATCTGGTTTTAGACAGCACGTGCAAGTATTTGTACAAGGCAAAATCCTCATCTAAGGAAGCAGGTTTATAACCAGCCTAAGCCAAGGTAATGCCAACCGGAGACAATGTATAAAGAGTCACAAACGTGCACTGGAACTCACAAGGTGAAGGTACACCACTGATCCAGCTACAACTAATCAGTACAAACCCAAAGGGGAGGGGTTGGGTAACTTGATTTAAGCACCAAGCAGGACAGTCCTGGGTCAGCTTATGTAAAGCACGAAACGGCACCCTCCGCTAACTCAAGGAAAACAACTTTGCACAGGAACCTAATACAATGGTGCATGATTACACACACATTATTTGGCAGCACAGCATGAAAAACTTGTGACCACTCCGTATCTGCTCTTACAGTTCATGTACTCCACTCTTGCCTCTTCTGCAGGGCTGAAGAGTTTGTAAAGCTGAAATACTTTGCCACAAACTCCCTGGGGTGTTTGCCATCTCACTCCCATGTCCTGAATCGTCCTGCTGCAGGAAGCAGCACTACAGCCATTAGTTTCTAACTGCCAGTATCATATTTTGCATGTTTTACTTCTAAGCGTAGGTATGTGATCCTCTTGCACCAAACCCTACCAGCAACTGTGCAAGCAGAATTTTGGAACCAGCTTTCAGTTTACATAAGCAATAGCTCCCTTGCATTAGCCATGCTGCAATTGCTTGATAATGTGGTTAGATTAGTTGGGTATCTTTCCATTATTGCCTCCAAACAGGAGGAAAGGGCAGGCAGAAATAACTCATTTGTCAGCCTGCGTGAAGATAAGATTTCTCTAGTACTGTCAGTTCATATGCAGTCTAATACATTTAAAGCAGTATGTAATTTATTTTTTTTTCAATTTCAGGAGCAACTTTTACAAAGTTGTATCTGATCTGGCATCAAAGTTTTAAGATTTCTCTAAAACAGTCGTTATACCACAATTTAAGGCTGAACTGATAAGAACTATGTTGAAACAAACAAAATAAGGTTTTAAAAAAGCACATGCAAATGTTTTGTTCAGCTTCAAGATGGTTTGCTTTTCACTGACCCAGGGTTCTAAGCCTACCCTGAGTCCATTAAAGAGACATGACATTCTCTACCTCCGTATAAAGAAAACACAAAACCTAGATTGAGAAAACAACATTATTGTAGTTCTTAGAACTGTTTTCTCTACATCTTCTATACTGGATTGCACACATACAGACACACAGACATCATTAGGTAAGAGATAGGCTATATCAATGTAAACACTAATTTATACCTGCACAATAAATTATTGTTTTATTTAAGAGAATTGATACTGAAATCACACATCTGCACAAAAAAGAGAATTCAGGAAGGCAAAATGTCAGACCTCTACATAAACATGAGAAAGTCAGCTGTCATCACCAGATGACAAAATTAAAGGCCAATGAAATTAATAAATCCATCTATTGATGGAATAACACGTGTGTCCAAAGATAAGGTATTACTTGTAAAGGTTCATGCCTTCTAGAATACAGTCCTGAACTTTCAGCTGAAATATTTCCATGATATCCATATTTTACTATTGTTCACATAATTTCTCAGAAGTATGGCTCAGGGAACAAGAAACAGGCAGGAAAACCAATTGTGATTCTGTTTGAAAACCATGAATGATTTTGTCTCACCTGGTTTTCCAGGTTTCCCAAAGCTCTCAATAATCCAGCACAAACCAGAACTGCTATTTCAAGAAGTCCCGCAGACCTTGCTGCCCCCCTGCCCCCTGTTACTCTTTCCTGGCACTACATAATTCCTGCCTTAGGTCAGCACACACTGTTATATTTATTGCTGAGCAACGATTCAGCTGGACCAGCTGCCAAGCCCGCTCTTGTAACAACATAAGGAAGAGGGCAAAAACTAGAAGCAGCATGAAGATGCTGGGATCCAATACCATCAACCCGTGCTGTTGTAGAAAGAGACCAAATGTAATCACAGATGAAACTGCTACCTGTGCTTTTAACAATTTCTGTTATTTGTCTATCTAACCTTGCAAGTGTAGGAAAAAACCCTCTTGCATACTGCAGTAAGATCTGATGTTTTTTTAATTACAGGTGAAAATGTTCAACTATGTGCCTAATTTTATCAGGAAACTAATAAATGAACAAATATTCTTTTTTTTTATAATTTAACAAAACTTTTGAAGGCAGAGATGTGAACCTAACACATTGCACACACAGTGTACAAACTGCAGAGAACCAGACCATGACTGCAAGCAGTGCTAGTCACTCACATTTATTTTTTATTTTTTTTTTAAAGGCAGGCAGACTTGAGTATTTTATCTGTATAAAATGCTTAAACATCTTGGTTTTAAAAACAGTAAAATGAGAACAATTAAATCACCATGTTTTGATATATTGCTAATGAACTGGTGAAGTTGAATACCAATGCATTCTTTCAAAAAAAAATTTTAAACTATACCAGTTTTTGGAGAGCTGATTATTTTGCAGTCTTTCCACATGAGCTCACATCAAATGTTTTAAAATATCCACGTATCTTTTAATTCTAGTTGAATAAGCATATTCACTTCATCCACAAACTGAAATTACTATTGAAATGCATGTATATTATCCTAATTTGAAATCAGTCCCATTTTGCACTCCAAATTTCATCTCCATCCCCTTTTTTCTCTTTAAAATTGTCAGTTGCATTTTTACAGTTTCATAAATGTGAGCTACATTCTATAAAGAAAAATAGAAGTATAAAATGAAAACTCTCCTCAAATTATCTTCTTTGGACTAAAATTATCTTGCAAATAACTGATAGTACTTATAAACGATTATCAATCAGGCATTTTAACCTGCAACTTTTCTGATCAAAAAAACCCCACAGCCCACAACAGAACTGGCACAAATCCAACCTTTACTAGAAGTGTTTTCCCTCTATTTTTCCAGCTGGAATGAAAAAGCAGAGAAAGCGACCATGTAAACACACGAAGCACATGAATGGGAACTTGAGAACAAACAACTGTTCTCCACGTGACACAACAATAGAATCCTTCACCATTCCAAACAGAAAATACCAATTTTATCTTCAATAATGGGAGAAAAAGTCTAAAATGTTATGGACACATCTCCAAAATTTTTAGTGTCCACATAGGGGGGAGGAGGGAAATACACCTAGCAATTTTAATTCTAGGAACAGAAGGCAACAGAAAGAACCAACTCAGTTCAGACAGAATAGAGCAATCGCTAAGGGTGATCAAATGAAATTGGTATTTACTCAGTACCTGTCTCCGTTCCCGACGAGACAAAGTGTTCCCATGAAGTATTCGCCAGAGCATCCTTGCAGCTATTTTGGTGTCAATCCACAGTAATCGAAAACCATGGTAATAGTGCTTCAGTTCATCCACAACCCTCTGTCCAAGAGATTTTTTCACAACTTCCACTTCTGTTGGACTATATACAGGACCTCCTTCTTCCAGCTTCTTGTTTTTGTCCTTTAAGGACTTCAGTGACTTTTCAACTATGGAGTCATCTTGAAGGGGACGTGAAGAATGCCACCATCTAACTGGAAGATACTGGGGACCTAAAACACCCACGGTTGCTAGTGGCGTCCATGAGCCAGAAGAGCTCGTAGGAGTAAAGTGTATTTGTTCAGGTCCTTTAGTCCAACAACAGTAGTGAACTTTTTTGGAGAACGCGTAAACAGGAGGGACACTAGTGCAATATTTAAAGTGTACAGTCCTTCAAAAGGAAAAAGTATTCAAGAATTAGCAACAGATCATAAGTTATTTATATATATCTGTATAGTTAAATAAATGTGTTTATAAAATGTATCATTTGATAAATATCTACCACATATTAAAGAAAAAGCCCCAAACCTGTGACTCTCACGACCAATGTCTATACCTAAAAAGAACACTTGGCTTTACACTTCATGACAAAAAAAAATAACCTGCAGGGAATTTTCCATTAAACAACTTAGAAAAGACAGCTTATTTTACTCCGATTAAATAAAGAGTAGCAATCAGAACTGCTCTCCACTTAGAAAGCTACCTTTGAAAAGAAATCTGTAAATCTATAAGTAACAGAGCCCCTTATATTACTTCTCCTGTTTGAACAAAACACTCAAGAAAAAAATTAGTTCCATTAGGTGTCCCTCAAACTGAGATGCCAGCATTAAGTCACGTACAGGACAGAAATGACCGGGGTGTTTCTTCACCAAGCCCTGGCATGACCAAAAAAAAAATAGTAAAAAAAATCAGAAAGGGTTTTTATCTTCAGCCAATGAACAGAAAATAGGTGCGAGTGGCTCTACAGCTGAGTAACACTTTAAGGAAACAAAAGTTTACCGAACACTTACAAGTATTAGCCTCACTGACTCAATCTGCAGCCAAAAGCACTTTTTAAACATAATGCCCCAAATTAATTTTACATTGCTTTAATGATTTAATCTATTTAATGTTATTCAAGTAGAGCTTTGTACAAAAAATGACTAAGTTATTACTTTTAAAGACATTATTATTTTCTAGCTTAAATTAAAATTTTAAGCATCTGACTGTTCAATGGTCAGACGACTGCCGAAACATGTACAGCTACACAAAACATTTTCTTGATTAGCTAGAAAACGATATGCTTGCACAGATATTAACTAATGAGAATTATGGTTCCTTTAAGAAAATAAAGTACATATTCAAAACCAGATTAAAACACTTGCATAAATCAATCCATCCTGACTCTAAGTGATTTCCCAGAAGCAGAGTTCTAGGGCTGCAGACCAAGTTCCACCTACATACATCAACGTTCTTCTGTATGCAGAGAGGAAGGGAACTCTGCCAGCAGAACTGGTTCTGAGTCTGCAGGGGAAAAAAAATTTCACAAGAAATGTGTCTCTCTGAACACACTTTTGCTAGCAGGATGTCAGACACAGAACTTCTATCCCACAGGACTTCTGTCCTCAGTAGCTGTATCATTAGAGTCCCTTGCTTCTGGATGTGGATCATGTGGGGTATGGACTAGTTTGTTTTATTTTAAGCAGCAACACTGCATTAACTACAGCTTTTGGAAAAAAAACCCAAAACAAACCAAATCAACAAAAAACCTACAACTTCTCAAAAGAATTGTTTGAATTTCTGTCCCAATATTCTGCTGCTCATATAACAAACTTAAAACTGTAAGCTTCCAGTTTTCCAAAAAAGAGGCCCTATATAATAATCCAACAAAAAGCAAAGAGTTTTGAACTTTTTATGTATTAAAAACCCTCTCATAAGTAATTACACAGTAAGTGATACAGAACTAACATGAGTAATAAAGGAATTACTTTGTTTCATATTAAAGTGTTACCTCTATAGACACACCCTTATGTTAACGTGGAAACTTAGGAAACTGAAGAACAGTCACTGTTTCCTGAGCAGTTAGACTGTAAATAAACTAGAGAATACGTATTTTAACATTCCAAGGAAAAGCATTAGGAAATTTATAACCACAAGTATGCCTTGTGAGCCAAATCAGGAACAAAGAATGGATTTTGCCAACATCCAACTCCTTAAGTTCTGCAAGAGGACACAACAGCTGCATTCTTTTCCAGAAGAGGACACCATCTCACAGGAGAACCTCACCCAGGGCTGTAACACACAGTAAACTACTTCGGTTTAATAAAGATACAACTCAAATGACCTACATTCCCAACTGTCAACTATGTTCTTCAAACTAGCTGTGACTGAACGTTTACTCTATGGAACTCCACAGAAAAAGTATGCAGGAAGCCTGTGATATCCCGTAATGTCACCTGGAATCACTCCAGAAGATGATTAATATTCTACTGCTTTCACATAGTAAGTGAAACAAACGGCGAAGAAGTGGGCGAAAAAAGGAAGATCTCACTTTCTCTCTCCCACACACAACCAAGCAGGTGAAGACAGTAATACTCAGACTTCCCTTAATCTGTCAATAACAGAAGGTGAAGCTAATATTTTCAGATTTTGTCTAGAAGATTTAAACCTACATTCTATGACTGCATACTCAGTGATGGCTTTGTATAGTTTTGAGTTTAGGAAAAAAGTTTGTATTTACTCACATTTTGTTTGCCAGCCTCAGGGATGTACAGCTAAGACATGCCCAGTCTCCTGAGTTACCTAGAAAAATACCAACAATTAGCATTAATTCTGAAATCCTGGAAGAGATTTATCCATACAGTGAATTGTATACAAATTATTTAAAAGATGGACCCTTACTTAGGAATGGCTACTACTGAAAGCACGAAAAAGATGCAGCTTAACAGCAACCTCCTTATGGTGCAGCTTGTAAGCACATTCACACTTTGGATGATTGTGTATCATGAACAGCCGAGATTGACATTTTTTTTTTGCTTTGACAATAACTGTGTGAAGTACTGAAACCCAAATACCTCATCCTATTCCAACACAAGTCAAAGCACATGTCTTGATCTTACTTTTCTCAATCTGTAATCCAAATTTATAGGACATAAAAAGAGAAAACAGGTGGGAAGCAATTCAGGAACACGGCTGACATCTTCATAAGTGTTCAAGCAAACTCCCCATGCACACAGTCAGATTCTGTGGACATGTGAGGTACTGTTTGCACTTGTTTAATTCACTGAAGACAGGTTTCCAAGTCCCTCAGATAAGCAATTATATTGCAGAAAAGCTTCACTAAAAGGAAATGTTATTTTTGAGTGGCTTCACGACAACACAGTATTTGATCCAAATGGAGCACTTGCCAACTAGGATGAAAATGTTTTTTCCTAAGCAGGACAACAAATAAAACATGAGTAGGAACCACACTACCATTCCATTCCATTACTGTCCATTTTGATTAGCACCTGGTAAAAATAGCTCCACTCCTGGATCTCTCTGCAAAAGATACGAACTGTCTTGAAGGGCAAGGGACTGATTCAAAGAACATGAAAGGTTAGCTTTCCAGCAACCACCGTGTTCCTTCCCCAAAATTAATTTTATTTTAAATAGTAATTTAGAATCAGTCTATACTACTATAATAGTAATTATAGAATCATAGAATTGTTTGGGTTGGAAGGGACCTTAAAGATCATCTGGTTCCAACCTCTGCCATGGGCAGGGACACCTCTCACCAGACCAGGTTGCTCCAAGCCCCATCAAACCTGGCCTTGAACACTGCCAGGGAGAGGGCAGCCACAGCTTCTCTGGGCAACCTGTGCCAGTGTCTCACCACCCTCACAGCAAAGAATTTCCTCCTATTACCCAATCTAAATCTCCCCTCTTTCAGTTTAAAATTATTCTCCCTTGTCTTATCACTCATGCCCTTGCCAAAAGTCCCTCTCCAGCTTTCCTGTAGACCCCCTTCAGGTTCTGGAAGGCTGCAATAAGATTTCCCCAGAGCCTTCTCTTCTCCAGGCTGAACAACCCCAACTCTCTCAGCCTGTCTTCATAGCAGAGGTGTTCCAGCCCTCTGATCATCTTTGTGGCCTTCTCTGGACTTGCTCCAACAGCTCCACGTCCTTCTTATGTTGGGAACTCCAGAACTGGACACAGTACTTCAGGTGGGGTCTCATAAGAATCACCTCCCTTGCTCTGCTGGTCACGCTTCTTTTGATGCAGCCCAGGATACCGCTGGCTTTCTGGGCTGCAAGCACACACTGCTGGCTCATGTTGAGCTTCTCGTCAACCAACACCCCCCAGGTCCTTCTCCTCAGGGCTGTTCTCAATCCATTCTTCACCCAGCCTGTATTTGTGCTTGGGACTGCGCCGGCCCAGGTGCAGAACCTTACACTTGGCTTTCTTGAACTCCATGTGGTTTGCATGGACCCACCTCTCAAGCCTGTTGAGGTCCCTCTCGCTGCCATCCCTTCCCTCCAGTGTGTCAACTGCACCACACAGCTTGGTGTCGTCAGCAAACTTGCTGAGGGTGCACTTGATCCCACCATCTGTGTTGCTGACAAAGTTGTTAAAGAGCACTGGTCCCAACACCGACCCCTGAGGAACACCACTCATCACTGATCTCCATTTGGACATTGAGCCATTGACCACAACTCTCTGAGTGCGACCATCCAGCCAATTCTTTATCCATTGAGTGGTCCATCAAGTCCACGCCTCTATAATTTAGAGACAATAACTAATAAAGGTCACAAGGAAGACTGACAGCTACATACAATCTACAATCACTGAAAGTCATCCCTGAGCCCACTAGAAAAGAATCAATCTCCCTAAAGCAATTTAAAAAAAAAACATATCTTGTATCACTACCTAGCTGCAGTAACTCAATAACCAGTCAATACCAAGCGTGAAAAGACTCCTAGACAGAACAAAGGAAGATCACATGAGTGAGACCACAGGTGCCTTGACTCTTTTTGGCCAATCTTTTCAGAACTCACTGTAACCAGAACAACAAATGGAAGGCTGGATAGAGTAGACACGATGTGGTTTGTTTTCTCTTTCTGGAACCTACCATTTCTGGTCAATCCTGAGACAGTGGGATAGAGAGGTAATTTTAGAGGTTAGTGATCAACTTTTCCACCATCAGAGCTAAGATATAGCCTATGATAGAACCTGAAGTAGACAGCTGTATCTGAGGAAGCACAGCACTCAATGCCAACCAGCAAAAGCCCTAGCACTGTCAAAGGAAAAGGATTTACCCATCTCACATTATATCAAACTCTAACAGTACTCACTGCCACTGCAAGTAAAGTCAGGGGAAAAACTGTCTCTTTCTGGCTCAGAAATCCAGCCCTGAGAATCTGTGAAGACATTCTGACACTCTCCAATATTTACAGAAAGATCAGCAGCTGAACTTCTTGACTCAAGAGTCTAGCCATATCACAAGGGTGTCCCTGATGCCAAGGGACAGCTGAGCAAAGCAGTGAAGTACTCGCAGTCTTGGTGGATGAGCCGCAGCACAGTAATCCATTTCTCTCACCTGAGTACC
The DNA here is from genome assembly GCA_013398125.1 of Aegotheles bennettii. NCBI lineage: Eukaryota > Metazoa > Chordata > Aves > Caprimulgiformes > Aegothelidae > Aegotheles > Aegotheles bennettii. Next base: position 913,499 of record VZRW01010755.1, read on the forward strand.
AGGAAGCACACAAAGCTCATGTGTCAAAAAACAGAGTCGCACTAGTAGAGGACATTACCTGCTATGGACAGGTGCCTCTAGAACAAAGAAGGATGATCTGGAGATCACAACTGGCTTGGAGTTTCTTAGATAAAACTCCACAACAGCAAGGTACTTTCACTTCGCTTATCTTTATTTTTTCAACCAGACTCATTAATGCTAAGGGAGGGGCCAAAGAACAAAATTCCAAGGTTATCATAATAAATCATGACGACTCAAACACTTCTTGCCATGCAGCCATTCAGAGTGTGGATGGGCACACAGAAATACCATTTCACCAGATGATTCTGTAAAATAACTGTTGATTTCAACTTTGCCAGTCCTGACAAGAGCTCTTCACGTTTTGCACTGTCTGTTCTAACATGTACCAAAGTACAAGCCAGCCCTGAAATAAAATACACGCTCTCTTCAGAAAGAAGCAAAGTCCATGCTCCTTTCTTCTAGGATAATACACATATCCAAAAGTGTCTGGATGGGGTCAGTGCAGCTTACTGTACTCAACACTTAATTTAAAGCGTACAGCATTTAAGGAATCTGCATCAGGATTACTTGGTTTGCAAGTAAGAAAGGCAACAGTGCCAGAAAAGCTGTATGTTAACATACACCTCACGGAAAAGAAGCCATGAGAAACAAGTTTTAAATGCAGAATAGCTGTGTAATTCTACTATGCTTAGAGTTTTTAGAAAGAAAAGGCTAACACGAAGTCCCTACAGAAGTATAAGCCTGCAGTGCTTAGTGGCTTGATCTTTACGGGAAGAACATTCAGGATTCTTAGAAGCACTTAATCTTAGACTACTTACACATAAAGCAAAGAAGATGAGCTAAGTAAAGCAAACACTATACAAAGAAATTACATCATAGAATAATGTGGCAATAACAGACTAACACTCCAATTAAAAGCATTCATTATATCATAAGCATGGTGTACCACAGCACACAAGTTGTCTGATTCTATCACAGTATTTCAGGAAATGAGAATTTTCACGTGGAGTGAGATTTATAACACACAAAACTGTAGAAATCATCAGCGTTTCTTCTCATTCTGTGTATTCTAGGTGACCCTGCTCTGGCAGGGGGTTGGACTAAATGATCTTTCGAGGTTCTTTCCAACCCCTAGGATTCTGTGATTCTATGTTATGCCCCGAGAAGACTCGGAGCTCCTGTCTAATTTGAAGGCACATGGATGTGCTTCTTCCCTGTTTTAAACAAACTGGATGACTACGACACTCCAGCTTCTTGTTCAGGTCACTGTGCAAGCTCAGCTTAAATAAATGTCTTTACAACAGTAGCAAAAAAAGAAACCCCCATCAACAAGAAGCCATCACATTTGAGTGATTATTGGTAGCCAAGGAGCCGATTTGTTTATCACAATGAACAAGCATCCCTAGAGTTGATCAGGTCTGCCAGAATCTAAATGTGTGGATACCCTGCTCCCACTGACAGCCCCTCAGTGACAAGCCAGGGCTCAATGTCAGAGACAAACCACTGCCTGTTAAAGCTTTCGCTCATTCCTCGCTAAACCCCAGACATAAAAAGCAGCCACAGGCCTCATGCACATCACACATCACCAGCTGCTTCATGTCATTAAACTTCACCGCCCAAAGGCATTTAAACTGCCAAATTATCTTGTTTATTAATGGAAACAGGACCACGCACTGTTTTCCTTTTCGGTTCCCAAAGCTTTCAAAGCTACTTTGGAAAAGGCAAATTCACATTTCCTCCTTAGTGCAGGTCAAGAAAGTGACCTCGTGTACTCTCTAAAGGGTACTGAGGAGCGTGTAAGCAGTGTGAACGGGGCTTTGCAGCCGATCTACACCGAGAACAAGGCCGGCAGGGCTGGACGGTGGTAACGTGCTCCTGCACCTCAATAAAAAGCTCGGTTTTCCCTCCCTCAGCCAGGCGGCATTCAGAGCTGCAGGCGCGCTGTCGTTAGGGGACAGCACCCCCTCCGCTCCCCTCCAAGCACACGCGAGGAGCCGAGCTGCCCAGCCCCGGCCCCCGCAGGCGCGGAGCGGGGCCCTCGGCCGAGACGGCAGCGCTTTCCTCCCCCCTCAGCCCAGGAGCAGGGGGAGGCGGCCGAGGCCGGCAGGGGAGCAGCGCCGTGCCCGGCTCCGGAGGACAGGACGGGACAGCGGGGACTCAGCCGGGGCCCCGCTGCGGCCCTTCCCTCCCGCGACGACCTCTCCGCCCACACCGG
>VZRW01010755.1:916420-926827 GCA_013398125.1 Aegotheles bennettii
GGCTGCAGAAAGCTGCCTGAGCCGCCCTGGTGGCAGCACGGGGCTTGTTTACCCGAGGGGAGCGTAGCTCCCAGCCCTCTAACCCCGCCGTGCCGGGAAGGTCACGCAGGCCGTGTGCGCGCAGAGAGCGCTGTCGCCTCAGGGAGCCGCCCCCAGCTGTTGGTGGCCACCGAGCACACAACCGTAGCCCTCAGTACTGCACATCAACACCAGACAGGCTGTGCGACGGCGTTCCCTCACGGGCGGGGCCAAAACCCGGCATTTTTGCCGGTCTTGAGCCTGCTTGGCACCACTTGTTCAGTGCATGCACGTGTGTTGCTTGTGCACCTCAGGGTGGGACAGGACAAACACACTGTGGAGCAGAGATACTTTTTTACATAAAACAGTACATGATTTAGTCAATCAACAGATGTGCCTCACTAGTGCTGGTTAACAGTTTGGCTACAGGTAGCATGTTACTCAATATCAGCCTGCTCCTGGCCAGCGTTAGGATCTTTTATTGAATATTTCAGTGCTTGGCTAATACAGTATTAAATACTACCATTAATTCTGTGTGTAGACAGATGCTGGGAATAACCTGAATCAAACTGCAGGCATTATAATGGGGGAACAGTGCAATTTTAAGAGCTGTGCATGGGAGGTTTGGGCGTTAATGCCTGCCTTGCTCTGAAAAACGGGGGGAAGAGCTGCTGGCCCTGTCCTGCAACAAGATGGCTGCCACCCCCTCAACAAGATGGCTGCCCCAGGGGCAGGCCTCAGACCTCCTGTATTCCACAGGCTACTTATAATTTGTTCACCTGTACACCCACCTAAGCCCCAAGGAAAATAGGTGCTATTTAACTGGTGGCAGAAGCTTCAGGTTTGGCCCAAAACATAACTGAAACAGCGTCTTGTCTAGCAGGAAAAAGCGAATGTGCCTGCAGTCATCCTTTCATGCTTGGGGCTTGTAATAAGCAGGAAATTAATTAGTAATATTTTAAAGTCCTTTTATGTATTTAAAGAAAATCCTTTGGGTTTCTCCCATGCATGAAAAATGTAGCTTAAATTTAAACTGCTTACGTTTTTTGATTCCATCTGCACATATCCTTTTGAATATTCAACTGACCAAATCCTAAAAAAAAAATCACGACACACTTTTCTCACATCTTTTGAGTGCCTACAGCAACACTGGTGTTGTTTAAATTTAGCCACTATTAAAAAATGAATTTGTATTATTTTTATGTATTTATTATTAGAGCTGCTTTTAAAGTGTTAGGCTCCCGAATGTATTGCAAGATTTTTAGCCAGCTGTGTTAGCTTTACAAGTATTTAAATATGTAATACGTTTAAATGGTTAAAATAGTTTAAAATATGCAACAATAGCACTTTATGTTAATGTGGCAATCTTAAAAAAAAAACAACAGTGACAAAAACATCTTCCCAATCTACATGTTTCTCTCACTAGACTGGGTTTGTAGCCTTCTCTTGTTATGCTTTTTTTCTTTCTGGTTGGCTGATAACAAAACCAAATGAAATGAGGCAACTAATGGCAGTTCCTCTAACAAAGCTGCTTAATTATGTAGAAACATTATATGAAGCCTATACAAGAAAAATAATATGCTCTGAAGTCATTAAACTATTGACAAGAGATTTCAGACAGCAAACAGATGATTACAGAGGTCTCAATACATTTATGCAGACAAGTAACCAGACTTTCAATAGTTTCATTAAATTCATTAGTATTCAGGGTAGCAGACAATGTACATGCATGAGCCTTTTCAGAGCTGAATCCGTTATGTTTTTGTACAGTCTTTTGTTCCAGATTTGTTTATACCTGGAAGTTACATGGATTTCTATTGTATATGAAAAGGAGCGATAATACACTCTCTGAAAATTTCCTAAACAGATACAGTTTCAAAATACTAATTGATTTTGTGCATTTACCAAGCATTGTGAAATAATGCATGAGAAAAGACGAAGCGTTAATACTCTTCAACTGGTTGTAGGAATTGCTCCCACATGAAAAGGCTGTAGGTGATACGTGGGCTCTCCAGGCAAGTCAGTTTTCGATTAGAGAAAAACATCTCTCACTCCATCCAGACAACAACAGCCTGTAAGTTCACAAAGAAAACACTCATCCCCAGAATAAAACACGGCACACATAGCTACTAGGGTTTATGTTTAAAAAAACGAAGCTGCTACTGCCATTTTAGACCTGGTTCTTAAAGCAACCATGTTGTTTGGAAAAGTCGTCAGCCATCTTGTTGAAAATGATGTGTTTTCTAGCAGGAATAGGATGGGAGGCTAAGAGGAAGACATACAAACCGTTTTTTTCTAGATAGATTTAATAAGGATCTGAGAATCATTAAAATAAATGTAATATTTAAACAGAACTAAGACTATTATTAGTATTAAACATCAACATTTTTCCCCTGAATGTTAAATAGAAGCAAAAGCAAGGTGAGAGTTGTCTAAACAATTACAAAACAAGCTCAAAATAACAGGGAACTGTGATGCCTGTTATAGGCTGTGGGAATATCGAGACGTGTTTTACTGATCCATGAGCACAGCCCAGTAATGAAAAAAAAAGAGTGTTTTACTTGTCTAAAAGAGGTACGTGCATATGAAAGCACAGAATGTGCCTGTCTGGGCATTACTTGCATAGACATGAAGAAGGAGCAGATGAACCTATAATTATGGTTGAGGAAGTTTAGAGATTTTAGAAATTGGGGGCAGATGTCCATATGAACGGGGAGCGAGGCTGTAGGGTGGGTAGCTGCATGTGCAGCATGCTCTTCCAGAAAACAGCTGTGCAGCACATTTCCCATAGTAAAGAGTCATACGAAATTCTTATCCACTGCTGTCCCTTCATCCTTCCCTCTTCCCCATCTAATGAGCTCCGGTGGGTGGCAGGCAGGTGCGTATGGGGACCAGGATTCCTTTGTGTCCCAGGAAGCACCTCCTAGATCTCTTGAATGTTTTTTGAAGATGGGTGGCAGGATCTGCACTCCCAACTGCAGACACGCAGTCTATGCAAGCCCCATAGCTTGTGACAGCAGTGATACCAAATCTATGACACTCCTGCCAGAACCACCCTGTTTGTTCTGCAGGCATGGCCACGGGTTCCTCCTGACACCCAGGCAACACGCTGAGCTGGCGGCAAAGGCACTGGGGAGATGAGACTCCATGGGCGGAGGGGAAGGAGGTGCAGTGCTTGATGTCCTGGGCTGTACAAGCGGGAGGAGGTGGGAGCACAATCAGCATTTGATGAGATGGGAGGCAGGTTTGCCATTTCTCTGCTGCAACGTCGTGTCTGTGCACCCAGCGTGGTTCTGTGAGCTGTGTAGTGATACAGGTCCATATACAGTATTTAAAAGTAGGATTACGCTTTGATTCTGTTTCCATGGCAATCCCCAGGTTCTCTCCTTGAATAGATTTAATAATATGGGATTAACCTCATCTTTATTCACCACTGTTGAGCGTAAATCTGAAGAGAAAAAAAAAAGACATTACTGTGTAGCAAGTTGCATTAAGATTCCACTTGAGGGAGAAAACCAACAGATTATTAGTAGTTCTTTAAAAAAATGCTCCTATTCATCATCACAGCTTTTTAGGAGAGGCTCCCAGGATACTGCAGCCTGTTGCTCTGTAGATGTTAGAGCCCAAAGGTAAAAGTTCAAGTGGTCGCTGGATTACAGACTCGCTCTATATGTGCGTCCAGGTCACAAGTTCACTCCTGTCTGTAATGTGCCAGAAACAAGCAGCAGTGGCTGTGCATTAGCAGCAGCACAGACACAGCCTGCCCTGGGTGTCTTCTCAAACAATGCCATGAAAAGCTACTCGGAGGTTTTCATGACAGTAATAACGTGCTGTAAACAGCCATTTCAGATCCAAGGATAATTACCTGCTCAAATTCTAGTCAAAAAGTGGTATTTTAAAAGATTGCATAGGCTTGACCCAAATTAGCAATACAAAATAACATATTAGGTTGTCATTAATTAAGTTTGACGTGCAGGCAGATGAGGAGAACACAGCAGGGAGAGTACAAGCAGGTAATTTTGAAAATCTTTCCAAATTGAGGAAAAAAAGTAGTGTTTGCAGTTCACAGTGAAAGTCACACAGATTCTAGTTTTAACCAGCAGATGGAGCTTATGTGAAAGAAACAAGCGGAAAAGATGCATAATTACAGCACAAAGCAGTGTTCTGGGGAACCGCTGGCTACAGGACTGGAGGAGGACATGGGGAAAAGGCTAGAAGGTTCTGGCCACGGCAGGACCAAACAGAGGACAGAGGGCAATCAGTGCTCAGGCTGTGCGTGTAGCAAAAAGGGGAAAACGTAGCTATAATGAGTAAACTGGTTTAGATGGAGGGAAAAAAATGACAAAAGGAGTCTCTAGTGTTCAAAATGCACCTGTTAGTTCCAGCTGATTGGAGAAGGTTTGCTATTTTGCTACAAAATTACCAATCCTGCAGTTGAGATAATCTGTTAACGCAGCTAAATGCATCCATGTGATTTTATGAATGACAGTCTTTAAAAATATGTATTTAGAGTTATTCTTTGCCTCCAGGTTTTTTCAAGTCTGTAAGGTTTGCAAGTCCCTGTCTGTAATTAGAAAACACAGAAAGCCGGCAGTCTTACACCATCATCTGCCTCGCAGTTAGGTCTTGAAGAAAACACCAAATGTTGTGTTACTGTCAATAACAGCTCAAAATCTCCCACCTCTGCTTTTATAAACCCATCAGGGAGCAAGGCAAGAAAAGCATGTGGCCAGGGAAGCCCTCCCCCACCCCATGCCGGATTTTGTAGACCTGATCCTGCACTCCTTATAGATCTCCAAATTCCTGGTGAAGGCAGCCAGTGTTACAGGAGTGCTTGAAAAACAAGAGGTCTCTGCAAACCAGATACCTTTCTGTTTGTGTCCCGTTAAAGAAACAGCAGAAGGTCAGCACACCATTTTGTGAGAATTTTTACCTTTGTATTCTAAAAAGGAAAAAAATAGGCTGCTTCCAGGGACCATTTTAGTGGCAATAACCTAACTTTCTTTAGCGATTTGGCAAGGCTGAGGCTGCTTGTGGCAAGCACTGGTTAAGAGGGGGAAGGATTGCAGCGAGCACATGCACACAGCTGTATGACTTGGTAGCAGACAAAATGCTACGTAGTCCCATTGTCCCCCAGGCATATTTGGGCTTTTTCTGCCTCTAGGGAGAGGAGCAGAATTAAACATTTGTTAAAAGAACAAATAAGAAAGATATTGAAGGTGGATAGGTTGATTTGCTGAAACATGATGCTTAAAATCCCTGTGCAGAATTTAACCCTCTTGGGCCTCAGCTGTTGTTACCTTTCTTGCTGATTTTGCTGGTGATCTTATCAGCCCTGGCCCATATTCGTCCCTAACAATCAGCCTGAATGACCCTACCAGAATGCATCTTTCCAACCTTTGAATCACTCTCTCTCGTTTACCTTTCAGATTTAAACTTTCTACCTTACATAATCCAGACCAAGCCTGCAACACAGATCTCACACTTTTCCATCCTGTTCCCCTTGACCTGACTAACACTCCCATCATCCGTGCTGCTGCACAATGACCTCCCCATTCCAGCGTGCAAGCCCACAGCCCCTCCTTTATTCAAGTCAAAGAGCTGCTTTTCTCAAGAGGCCTCCCCACAGAGATAATGAAAAGCAGATTAAGAGATTTAAAAAAGGAGTTGGTTCCTTTGGAATGGTCAGTGCGCTTTCCCTTTCTACAACTGTCCTCTATACTGTAAATTTTCTAAATCAGTGTTTGTCTGGATGTCTGTGCCTTGACCTCAGCAGGACCTAAGCTGTTGGGCCCCAATCCTACACATGCATATGCATGCCATGTCCCTTTGCTGTCAGTGACAGACACAGAGCGGCAAAGGAACAAGTGCAGTTATGTATTTGTAAAATCAAAACCTGGTGCTTGCCAGATAATATCATAAAAGCGTTTGAAAGGGCTAAAAATTAACATTTTTATCTTTGTTCTTGCGACACAGAGAGAATGGGAACTTCCAAGGCAAGTGAAGCAGCAGCTCTATTGACAACATGTGATTTGGACTGATTTGTAGGTATATGAGAATCTTGAGGGGAAATACCTGGCAAAATGTGAAGCTATAGAAAAATAACAAAGAGCCATCAACACAAGTACATCCCAGTGGTGCTTTGCCAGTATCCTGCCTTTTTCTTAAGCAGCTGAATTTCAGGCATCAGAAACAGAAGACGCTTTGTCTGGGGTTTCCCATGTAATCAGCAACCTCTCTCCTGCCTCTCTTAGGCCACAATTCACTTTATTACTATTATAGTATCCCCTAGAGGCAGACTTAGGAGGCATTCACCCCCAAAACATCCTGTTACCTTAAAGCGATTAGTTAATTTCTCAGTAATGCATTACATGTTGTAATCCTGGTTACGTGATTGTATATAAAGTGTGGCTAGCAAGTTATCTGCATATATAAGAAAATCCAAAGTTGATATGAAAGAGTTTTACTGGTGGATTTAATCGATGTTCAGGGGAAGTAAAGTCTCCCAAACCAGGTGCTTTCCTCTGTGTGCTGGTTTAGCAAACGGCCAGGGCAAGCCACAAACCAGACAGAGTTTTGTTTCTATCACTCCCCCCCCGAAAATTAGAAGGGGAGTAAGGAAGAACAGGCTTAGGTTGGAAATTAAAAACTTATAACAAATTTAATGGCACAAGGAGAAAGAGTAACAGGTGGGGAGAAAGGGAAAATGCATATATACAAATATATACAACCCGAGCTCAGATGACCGGCGATACAGGCTGCTGAAAGGTCCTTCACTGCAAAGCCGATGGGAAGAAAAGAGTCCAAAACTCCAGCACCCGATGCAGTTGGAATGCTGCAGACCACGTGGCGAGCTGGTAGCCAAAAGCTGGGCCTCTTCTCTGGGCTCCACGTGGCGAGCTGCAGGCAGGGGAGTGCAGGAGCGAGGCAGAGAGCAGACTGAAGCCGGAGAGACCACGAGGGCAAGAAAGGGAAGCCCCCTGTCCTCCTGGCTTTTATAGAGTCTGGCAGGAAACTGGGTGGAATACTGACACCTGATACCTGACAACCAGACCCCTTTCACAACAGGGGCCTAAACTCCACCCCTCATTCACTGGGTCCTGGCAGCAAATGCCAATAAGATTTTTGCCTGCCCCTTTCAAACCATAACACTCTGAAAGCAACTTCAAGAGGGAACTTTGTGTACAAAGTCAAGCCTTAGCAGAGGACTGCAAATATCTAGCAGTTCATCAGCTGGATAGAGTGAGAGGAACTCGTTGGAACTAATCTGAGCAACAGGTAAAGTAAGCCACCCAGACTGCTCATCGGTCAGGGTGACAAGCCCCACACTCATTCCAGTACAACACACATAGATGGTTTTATTTTTTAATCACTAGTCCAACAGCTGAAAGAGGAAACACATCCAACAGATACCAACAAAAAAGACTCCATTCCCCTTTGGGTCAGCCAGCAGTGCTTTCCTGTCGTGCCAAGGGAACAGCCTCCTCCCCTTTCCGAGGCCTCTCCTCCCAAGGAGCAGACATCTAACTCCCCCTGCGCGGGAAGCCTCTCTCAGTGTGCCAGCTGGGAATCAGGGCCCTGGGCTCAGTCCCAGCACCTGTGCCTGGTTTTCTTACAGAGCGCAGCCAGCTGCTCTTCCAGGTCCGCAAACGTCCTGTACACCCAATTTCTTTTCACTTCTGTGTATTGCTTTCAATAGCAATGCAAATATGTTGTGTATATTTGGATTTTTGCAAATATGCCATTTTACATTTACCTTAACCTGGTTTGTGTTAAGGATCATATCAAGGTAGTGACAAACAGAGCTGCGACACGTTTTCAGTAATCCTTAAACCAGGGCTGTTGAACCAGCAGTGCTCAGAACCCCTGTGCTGTTTTTGAGGGAATTTGAAGGTGAGCAGGATACAACTGCAGGCCACTTTGGGAACTGGTCACACAGAGTTTGGGAGGAAGAAGTGTTTTTGACGTCTGGTGTTTGTTAGCAAACTTTTCTGGCATTAAGCGTGGTAGCAGGGAGTATAATTGACCCTGAGGGTTCACAGGCATTAGATAATTGCCTTGGCTCTGACTTGGTTCATAGCACGTTAGACTAGTCATTTCTATCTGTGGCACCAAACTTCCTGTGTGGAAATAATTATGCATCTTTTCCAAGTTTGCATTAAGTACTTATTTATCCATCAGTTCTTATGCAGAGAGGCAAGGCTAGAGTTAAGACTGTTATCATTGCTAATAGCTTGACTCTGAAAAGCCCTCATATCATTCAAAAATCCTGACACAAACAGGAGCCAGACTGGGGCTTCCATTCATACTGCAACAGAAAGGGGATACGTAGAGGTCTGGAAAATAATGAAGGTGGGAGGAAAGTGAATAGAAAATAGTTATTACCACTGCTCATAATACCATACTAATTCAATCAGTTTATCAGGGGGCAGGGTTTAAAAAAAGAACAGAGGGAAGTAAGTTTTCTTATGAACTCGTTGCCACAGGTTGTTCTAAACCCCAAAAACATAAATAAGTTCAAAAAGAAAATAAATTCAAGGGAGATAGGCTTAGTGAAGCCTGTGACACATGCTTATCTAGATGCAGTGTCAGGTTTGGAAGTTACAAGTCCTTAAGTTACTGATTTTCAGAAGCAGGAATGACACAAGTGAGCAAGAGCTACTTTTCCTATGCCCTATTTCCAATTTTAAGTATCCATTACTACTTCCCTGCTTGGTTTCCCTTGAGGAAAGGACATGCCTGAGCCTACTTTGAATTTTAAAAGTCTTCTCCATTCTGCACAAACAGAGGTGAGAATAAGAGACCTTAAATGATTACCCATGGGCAGCTAGTAAGAACCATAGGATGTGAGTCCTAAATTGGAACCAAGGAGGTATCTGAGGTGGACTGAAGGATCACTATTGGTGGGTCTCAAGCCACTTGACTTGGGGCATGCGTGGCTCACCCCATACTGGGGGGCTGTGCCAGTTCGGTTGGTCCTAGACAAGCACAACACTGTTCTTGACATCCTTACAACTCCAGGTGTTGCTGTCACCAACAAAAGAACAACAGGTTAATAGAGATGGGGAACTTTTTAAGAAAAGTGTAATGAAAGCCAGGTCAGAAAGGGAAAGGATTTCAGCCCAGTTGGTAACTTATACAGAACTTCGCAGCACAAAACTCTACCAGGGTAGAGAACTTGAATCTTCTCTGGCTTTCTCACCAGTGTTTCCTCTTTGGACTTCACAAAGTCCAACTTCTGCCATGGCTACAAGTTACAGTCTATCTCCCTCTAGTGGGTAATTACCCATGAAAGCCAGGAGGAGACGTGCATTAAAAATTTGCCTTGCACTTACTTTCCTTTATCTTCTTTCTTCAGTTTGCTTCTTCTTTGCTCCATGATCTTTCTCAGTCTTTTCTTGATACCCTCTAAACATGTCTGCCTTTCCTCCACTCTTGTGCTGTGTGAGGAGTTGGGCTGTTTGAGGGTTTTCTACTTGCCTTTGATGTAAGTGGAAATGAAAGTAAAGAAGCTGTCCAAGAATGAATATAAAATAAAATATTCTAGAGATTGTTTGTGTTTGTACAGAGGCACGTGTGCAACCCCCAGTATGCTGGAGACTTCAAAACCTGCGAAAAAGAAAACCCTAAGACCTACCTTAAATGGGTTCCTGAAGTTGTAATTAATTTTTTTCTATCTGGAGTCAGTCAAAAGAAACTTACAGTTGGGTTTTCTTATCCTTAAAGTTGATTTATCTGGGTGGAAAATCTTCTGTGTTCTGCTTAGTAGTTTGTTCGCTTTGTATTTGTTGTTCCATTACCAAAAAAATATTAACAGCAAAATACATAAGCCAGCTGTGTGACATCTAAAGTTAGCTAACAGCAACAGTTAACTACTAAAGAGTATTCCCAGAGCAGAGCTGACATTAATTGAGAAAGATAGTGCTCTCAAATATGTCGAGACAAGATGCTATAGAAATTGATTTAACCAGACCATGCCTTTTGTCTATGGAACTGCATTTCTCTCCTTTGCAGGGTGTACAGGCTAGTTACTACTGCTGTTACTCCATTGAGATTAATGGAGATATATTAGGGATGAATCTCAAAGGTGTTTCCTTTCTCTGACTACTCTGATTTTTTGTTTGCTTAAGCACATTTCAAAAAACCAAGATGAACAAACCAGTATTTTCCAAATGAAAAATGACAGATCTGGTTGAAAGAAATTTTTAGGTCAGGCTTTGATAATACATTTTTTGAGTGATCACAAAATCACACAGAATCACAGAATCACAGAATTCTAGGGTTGGAAGGGACCTCGAAGGATCATCTAGTCCAACCCCCCTGCCAAAGCAGGGTCACCTAGAGTACATCACACAGGAACGCATCCAGGCGGGTTTTGAAAGTCTCCAG
>VZRW01010755.1:927002-943600 GCA_013398125.1 Aegotheles bennettii
TGTGGGGCCCAGAACTGGACACAATACTCCAGATGTGGCCTCACTAAGGCAGAATAGAGGGGGAGGAGAACCTCTCTCGACCTACTGACCACCCCCCTTCTAATGCACCCCAGGATGCCATTGGCCTTCTTGGCCACAAGGGCACATTGCTGGCTCATGGTCATCCTCCTGTCCACCAGGACCCCCAGGTCCCTTTCTCCTACACTGCTCTCCAGCAGGTCAGCCCCCAGCCTGTACTGGTGCATGGTGTTGTTCTTCCCCAGATGCAAAACTCTGCACTTGCTCTTGTTGAATTTCATTAAGTTTCTCCCCGCCCAACTCTCCAGCCTATCAAGGTCTTGCTGAATGGCAGCACAACCCTCTGGTGTGTCAGCCACTCCTCCCAGCTTAGTGTCATCAGCAAACTTGCTGAGGATACATTCTGTACTCTCATCCAGGTCGTGATAGTAGTCTTTATATTAATTATTATCTGTAATTTTTCTGTTTAGAACTTTGAATTATCTAAATAAACCAACAGGAAAGACATTTTGCTCCAGTCCAAGTATCTTTTGGATTCCTTGAGACAACCACCTTTTTCTCAAATTGCTGTGGTAATGGTATTCCTCAAAAGTCACTAATTAGAATCCCAGCACAGTCTTTATGATGGCAAACTTAAGTATCACAAGGATAATGAATGAAATTAAGATAAATCGGAATTCAACTAAAACAAAGTAAGATCATGGATTATTTGTTCTGAGCAAATTCTGCTCCTACCAACACCTATGCAATCCATATATTTACATTATTTTGTGAAAGAGCATCATACAAAAATAATTTTGCTATATAGCATATCAGGATTATCAGCAGAGTAATTTACTTACATGGTTACAAATATTGTAGATTTTGCTCCCTTTGTAACTGAGATGTCAACATAACTAATTTCATTTCACTGTAATAAAGATGAAATGAATTCCAGTCCTTCTCCTATATCAGCAACAACATATTTTTATTCAGCTGAGACATTTCATAAGCCTGCTAAAGGTAAGAATTGCAGACAGCACTGAGACAGAATGTGAAGGCAGGGAGAGGATACTGCAGGAGAAATTTACAGATTTTGTCTCCAGAGTTTACTTGCATTGATGTACAGGGAAAAAAAAGAATCCAGTGACTATCAGCTTTCAAGACCAGCCTGTAAAGCTGACAGTAAGAAAATGTTCTTTTGCTTCCAAATTGAGTACATTTGTTCTAGAATTTATTAAGACGCTGTAAACAAAGAAACTTACAGTGCCACATCCTGTTCTTTATTTAGGTTGGATGAGGGCTTCATTTGGCATGACGGAAACGAGAACAACTGCACTGGGCTAAACCACAGGCCCTTACCCAGTCTCGGGTCAGAAACGAGCACTTAGGGAAAGAGCAGGAGAAATAGGGAAAGCACAGAGTGTTGCTGCCATTAGCCTACTCTGCCTGCAGCAGTGACTGTTGTATTTCATCGCTGCTGATAAAGAAACACAGAAGGTAATCTAGTGGTCTGAGCACAGAGCTGGGAGCTATGAATCTGCACGTTTCAGTCTTGCCTCTGTCACCAAGGTTACTTGTACACTGCCGTGTCCCAGCTCCTGTGCATGTGTGCTTGTGTCAAACCTGTCTTCAAGCCCTGCAATGCAGAGGCATACACAGCCCATGCTTATGCACCCACGCTCATATTCACGCTGTAGTTGGCCAGGTCTGGTATGGTTTGGAGAGATTTGTTCCCCCCTAATGAGCTGCTTAACATCTGTGATTGTTTCCTGAAGAGCTGCATAGTATCCTGGTGTACTTCTTATCGTGCCACTTTCTCTCCCCTCCTGTTCTATTTTTCACGTGCTTATCATCGCCAGTCTTTGTGATCCTTGTGCTTTGTCTTAAGCTTGTCATCCCTCAGTTCTTACACTTCAGAACAGCAGGCTCAATGCAGTGTAAAAACTCTGTAAATGTTTTCCCTGACTTCATAGCCTGAGTCAAGGTCAATCTATCAGCATGGAGAGGCTGACCCTTTCAAATGTCCTGGCTGAAGCTGCTGATGAAAAGGTGATGCTGTGAGATCTCCAGTACAACCAGCAATATAATGTTTAAGTCACTTCCTTAAAAATTCCTGTGTTTTGTGTTTTTTGTTTTAAACTATGTTCCACCTTGCTTCATGACTACCCTGCAATTCCCAGCACCTTGAGATCACTCTTGAAGGGATCTCCAGAAAATGAATCCATCAGCTGCAGGCCCAGTTCTAGGGAGCTCACAACTTCACTGTTGCTCCTGAAACTCTGCCACCTCCTCCTCAACTGTCCCCTTGAGTGTAGCCGTTGTTCCCACCTCCATTGATCTACCATCCTTCCAGAAGCACAACGTGAAGGACAGCAAGCTTCACACTCAGGGTGCTACTCAGAACATCACGATGCAGGCAGGTAGATAGGAAGTTGCCAGAATTCCTGTTTCCATCTTTAACCTTGCAATGGATAGACTTTACCAGTCTGATGCATTACTTGCCCTCTTACAGCCACTGGGCATGACCTCATTTCATAGAATCATGGAATGGTTTGGTGTGGAAGGGATCTTAAAGATCATCCAGTTCCAACCCCCCTTCCATCAGCAGGGACACCTCCCACCAGACCAGGTTGCTCCAAGCCCCATCCAACCTGGCCCTGAACACTGCCAGGGAGGGGGCAGCCACAGCTTCTCTGGGCAACCTGGGCCAGTGTCTCACCACCCTCACAGGAAAGAATTTCTTCCTAATATCCAGTCTAAATCTACCTTCCTTTAGTTTGAACCCATTCCCCCCTTGTCCTATCACTCCATGCCCTTGTAAAAGGTCCCTCTCCAGCTTACCTGTAGCCCCTTCAGGTACTGGAAGCGACATCCAGCTGGCTGGATCGAAGGACAGGTTTGAGGTATTCCCAAATCCTTGCACTTCAGGTTGAGCAGAACCCTGGAGAGCGCCTCTTCCTCCTCCTCCTTCTTCTCTTCCTCCTCCTGCTCCTCCTTCTCCTCCCTTTGGCCTCTGGCTGCACCTCTGCCCAGGGCAGGAGTGCACAGAACCAGGAAGCAGCCACATGCAAATCGGAGTTGAGTGGTAACCAAATATGTGTAACCTATGGGGAAGCTGGTGGGAAGAGCAGAGGCAGTGAAAGGGAAGTAAGCAAGCAAATAGGCTGGAATATAGAGGCCCTGGTACTGGCATGTCAGTGGAGGGCTGTATATAGTAAATAAATTAATACAGGTACACATGCCTTAGCTATTTCCACAGGTTAAAGTGAGTAGGAGTGTATTCAAAGAGTAATATTTGCTACAAACACAGGTTCAATATATATATACATTAACAAGTAGGCAACCTGAATAATCAGCAGCACACCCAAAATCCCATCAGTCTGATCCCAGTCCCAAATTCCTCACTTCTCAGTGTTACAATTTCACAAACAATTAAAATGGCTATACTTAGCTACATTATGTTATTATGGGCAACATCACTTGTCAAGTATTTCAAGTATGAAAAGTGATGTTAATTGTCAGGCATTACTACCCAGGTAAAAATTACACCCTGGTGTTAAGAATGCACAACAATATACCATTAACTTGTTTAATAAGATGGTTTTGAAACAGTGATATGTTTTTCTTTTACATTTCTGCTACAAGACCTTTGTTATTACTTTGTTCATTAAATTCTTTCTTCAATAAAGATGATTCATTGATTTTGCAAACCAACCTCATCCCTGGAATGTTATAATTTGACAATTTCAAGGCTTTTCAACGCAGACCCTTATAAATATGTCATATATCACATTGCAGATTTCATCCAATAGCAGAAAATGTACTGAATGCAATATCATCTTATCAGTATTCTAGCACCATAAGCTTTCTCACTGCGAACAGGGCACTGCTCATTACAATGAAACTGAAAATGGAATAACTGAAGGATTGATTTATATGACCTTCATTCAGGAATGTTCTAATTCCGACATAATCTCTCTGATTGAAATCCTAAACACTGTATAAGTTTGATTTATTACCCTTAAAAGAAGCAGCTTAGATCTATAGATCAACAGAATACCTAGGATGAAAAAGGTGGTGCAACAGCTCAGGAAGGCTGCAAGAAAATGCAGATTGATCACGTGGCTTTACTCCAACATTGTCTCAGCAGCAAATCCAAGAACAGGGCTGAAAGAGAGTGGAAAAACATTATGCGGATGTTTTCACAAATCCACTCCGTCACTCAGAAACCTCTCTTGATTATATAATTTTTTATCACAAAGATAAGAGCATGTTAATAAGATAAGGCATGAGCCGATCTGTTTACTAAAAGTTGCAGGGAGTGTTTATTAAAACAGCTCATTTATGGCAAAACAGGGCCAGAGGTTGATTCCTGTCATGCTACACAAAAGGCTGCTTTACCAAGCAACTCTGCTTTCCTCCCACACCGGCAGTATGATCTATTCTATACTATTCTATCCTAACATCCACTTGCCACAGGGGCCAGGAGAAGGCTTACCTATGCTGTGAGGGTATGTTGGACCTGTCTCTGCTGGCAGGCGAAGGCTAACACAGCCCTACGGTGTGCTGCTTAAAAATAATAGCTGATATCGTTAAAGCAAAGCAGCTGGATCTAGATCAAGTAGAATCTTACTGAATTGAAAGGTGAATCGGGGTGGTTTTGTCACTGCTTGGATTTTTTTGGTGAGCTAAAGAGAACAATTAGAAGAAAGGGCAGGTACAAACTATTCACAACAAACTGGCTGATAAATGTACGTTAAAAGCCCAATGAGCACAGTTTTAATACCTTCCAAAATTGAAATCAACAGGTCGTTTAATTTTAAGCTGACGAGGAGACAGAAATCTGCCCTCCACCTGCGCCTTTCTTCTGTTCTCAGTGTTGGGTGAAATGAATGCTTGCCTCCTTCCCTCCCACACACTCAGCTCACAGTTCCCACTCAGCCGCTTCCCAGGCCTGTTTTGGACAAATCTTTATCTTATCACCCTTCTCTTGCAAATCCTCCTCTAGAGCACTTAACATCCTC
This sequence comes from Aegotheles bennettii, assembly GCA_013398125.1. Classification (NCBI taxonomy): domain Eukaryota; kingdom Metazoa; phylum Chordata; class Aves; order Caprimulgiformes; family Aegothelidae; genus Aegotheles; species Aegotheles bennettii. The sequence continues at coordinate 932,027 of VZRW01010755.1, forward strand.
CTCTTTCACAAAACCCACCTTTTACAAGTGGTACCTAATCAATCTCACTTTATCCTAGCTGGAAAACAGAGGGGTTTATTTTAGAAAAAATTCTCTACATTCAGTCCATTTTGTGGCTTGCATGAATACTTTTGTTTAATTCTAGCAGATGGTAGTCTCCTCTATGCAGGTACATTTGTCTGCTTCACTGTATTGCACAATGCTTGTCCAAGCACATTATTCTCACCTATGAATGGGCTGTTCCTTATTACTCCCAAAGATCAAACATTACACAATTGCTCCAGTATTTTTCACTTACCGACAGTCTGAGCTAGAGCTACTGTGGCCACTGTAAAAGCACTACAGCCTCAGAGAGATTATTCCTTCCTTCCTGAATACGTTAGAGTGGATATACCAGGAACTAAATTTGTACTTTGGGCATAGCAGGAAGTGCCCGATTCTTTTTATGTATTTGTAGAAAGGAAAAAGAAAAGAGGAAAAAAAGGCAAAACTTGGGTAGAATCAAATTTAGGACATTTATTCCCTCTGCTATATGGACACAGTTTTCAAGAGTAATAGAATAAATTATTTATATCAAAAAACATTTTCTACTGGAATGGCATAAAGGCCTGTAAGCAGTGGACAAAAGAGAGAAAAACACTGCATATCATTTTTATAATCAATTAACACCATAATCATATATGGTGCATAACAACATATACGAATACAATACAGACAATATTTGATTCTTTGGACTAGAAACTTAACATAAAGCCCAGTTCTGCAAACCAATCCTGGCACGCTTGATTTTCAGCATGAGCTATTTATTGAATTCCCAAATTAATGTATTTATTGGTAGGAAAATCAAAACAGCAGAGGAAGTAATATAGTCTTAGATTTCCCAATGGTGACTTCATTAGTGGAGTCAATTCTGGACTCAGCCTGGCATCTTATCCACCAGACAACACTGCTTTCCAGCGTAGTGACAGATGATTGTAAAAGCTTAACAGTATTTTGATATGCTGGTAAAGCAGATAGGGATGGGAGTGAAGAGCAGCGTGGTTTCTTCTTCAACCAATGGCAAACCATTAAGTATGAGAGATGAAGAACTATACTTTATTAGGATGATTATCATTACCCTCAACAACAACTATAAAAAGCTCTAAGTCAAATGGTTCTGACTCATCTCTGGAGGAAATTCTGGGTATGGGCTGTCACTGGTGGCTTATCCCTCTGGAACTAGCGCACAGGAGTTTGCCAGTCCCATATCCCAGTGGGGCCAGGAGCCAGGGCATCCGGCTCATAAGAGATGCCCATTTGGAAAAGAGGTGGAAGAAAGCAAGAAAGGGCACTGCCTGTCTTGGCATCTCTCCTGAGTGGCTTCTACTGGTAAAGTTTTGGTGCCTAGTGGAATTTGGAAGCCTTTTTCCACTCAGCGCACATCACTGGTAATACCCTACCTGTCCTTCCCCAAAATGAAGTTCTCCTGAGCCACAGTAGCAACCCTTGGGTGAAGCACTTTGCAGCCAGTATGTTTGTAATTGTAAATTGAGCAGATTCTCTATAAACTGGTGACTGTTAATATTTTAAAATATCACTAGAATGCATAAGTAGCAGATCAGTCTAACCTGGCTTAGGTCGAAGAACATTTATTGAGCCCTTTCAGGACAGAAGGCAGACATATTGCAAAACTGACTTTCAAGGCAATGAAAAAGGAATATAGACTCAAAATCTCTACCCTGGCAGATGCTGAACCCAGTGTCATTTGATCTGCTGTAGCACTTGGGTGTCTGAGTAGGTCAACTGAAGCAGGAAAAAAAACTCTCGAAAATTACTGCTCTTGTTCAACTAGTCCAAAATTGTGGCTTCTGAATAAGAGAAAAAAAATTTCTTACATTATAAGTGTTGGGGATCCAGGCAAGGCAATGTGTCTGGGCTCCAGGCAAAGCTGGGCAATGTAATCCCAAGCTGGCAGCAAGCTGCCCCAGAGCGCTGGGTGCACAGAGAGCGCAGAGCCGGCCTCCCTTCCCAGCACTCGATGTTCTTGCTGGTATCATAGGTTGAGTAGTTTCTCAACTTCCAACTCACAGAGCACATCCTGCTCCTTCCCCAGGTGCTCAGGCACTGAAGGTACCCCAGTGCCTCGAGCCCTGCCTTTTAAGGTCCACCCCCCTTGTTAGGCAATTTGCTTTATTATTATCAAACAATTAGCACCTGAGTGTGATGAGCAATCAGGTACCCCTCTGGTCAACCTCTACAATAAGTAATATAAATAAAATAATATAAAGTCTTTTCACTGATTCACCAATTAAAAATTACATGTTAAAGAGTTAGAGAGGACCCTATCGTCAGACCTGCACTAGACAGACTGAAAGACTTTTTGAAAGGATTTTATTTTTTAGTCTGAAATACAGCATACCTTTAAATATAATATTTCTGCCTCATTAAAGTAATTCCATCGATGGAGAGTCTATCAGGCACATTTTTATTATTATTACAATTTATTGTAAACTTACTGCATTCATTATTAATCTGAGCTTTAAAAATATTAATACTAGCAATTATTAAACTTGGGAACAATGCAAAAAAAAGACAAAGAAAAAAAGAGGGAAATGAAGCTGATTAAATGTCTGGCTCCCATTGATTGCCAATAGCTGCTAGTGTTAAATGAAGAGGTTATTTTATTGTCCTCTGCAGCCAAGCTCAGCCATACTCCATTCAATAACCAATAATTTAGGTCTTTGAGTTAATAATAATTACAATAAAAGTATTCCCCACTTTCTGGCATGCTGTGTTTATTTTAGGATATTAACACAACAATCCAAATACAACACATAAGACTCCCCCAGGGCTTTCTGTCTCACATCCTGGACCTTCTGTGTCTTTATAAGCTTTAACAGCCACAGTTATAAGAGATATAAATAGTCTGAGGCACAAGAGAATCTCTCTTCCCTGACAGAGTCTTTATTTACAAGCTGTACAAACCTAAGCAGGTCAAATAGTCCCTTGCTGGCAGGTTAATAAGGCCCACCTGCCAAATAAACCCACCGGTGAACTCCACGGGGCCTACATAAATCCAAGAAGCTTGGACAAGAGTAGGTTTTCTCCCTAGGAATCACACTGAGACAGGATGCTTACAGTTCAAAAGGGGTTCAACTTTCAGACTCCAGAGTGCTTGTCTACCTGGCACATACCCACGAGTGTGCAAAAAGCTTGCAAAAATATTGTTCTTACCTTCAGAAGACACCATTAACATTTATATTTCAATGTTGTTTACAGGACACCTATGTGCCAAGGGCTCCTGTACTGGTGCCATACAAACATGTAAGACTTCTAAGTCTCTGCCCTTGGGAGTTTCTAAAAGGCAAGTAGTAGTTGGGTCATAAATCCAATCTTTAAAGTTATTTAAGACTTAACATACAATTAATTTGCCTACAATGCCATGAAAGGGAAATGGAAGAATAGGGTAACTGATTATTTAAGATGACCTAGAAATTAATTCTCACAAGCCACAGTACATTTTTAAATGAATATTGACCGCTATCAAAGTGGAATTCTGTTCTGAGACCTGAGCTGTTCAAACACTACTCTTGGGTAAATGTTTCCCACTGAATCAATGACTTCTTTATGTTCTTTCCTGAACCAGCTAGGCCTAGCAACTGTCCCAGTGTGGGCATATCTATAGACCTTTCAAGAGGTCTAGTCACCATGTTTATATTGCATTGTAAAAAGCATCTCCAAAGCATCCTTCAGGTATCTATTTGCTGTTCGTACAGTCGGCAAACTGGTAAATTCTGAGAGCAGACTCCAAATTTATTATACTTTTAGGATGGCATCAGGCAGATGAAGGGAGACAGCCATGCAGCCGTGGACTGTAGCAGTACAGCAGAAGCTCTCTGGCCCAAAACTCTGAAGTTCCTGAACTTGTGATCCATTGATGGAGTTAGTTTACCTTTGCACGCCAGGCTGAGAACTGCAGCAGTGTCCGAGCTGATTCACAAACAGGTCCTATGTCCCCACCTCAGAGGTGGCAACAGTCATCAGGAAGGGCAATACATGGCTGGAGAGGCAGTGTGTGTATAGGGGGCAGGGATCACAGGTCCAATTTTAATTAGCCAGGAAAGCCTGATGAAGTTCTTTAATATATTGTGAGGGACATGTACATAGCAGGCCTATGGGCTGGCTGCTGGCTGCCTGTAAAAATCCTTGGGGCCAAGTTGCAGGCAATCAGGGAGCACAAAGAGGCATGAAGCGATTCCTTCCTGAGGTCCAGAGTGGGCTAGAGCAGACCCCCCGCAGGCACGGGGGATTACAGCTGGATTAAAACATACAGGGTTGGGGCTGCAAAGAGCAACTCCCATACGTGAGGCTCAGTACATATATTTGCCAAGCTGACTCCAAATATAAATCAAATGTAACGGTTTTACAAGTGTACATGGAACAAGGAACACATGCAGAATGTGTGTTTGAGATGCCATGCTGTGGCAAAGCATGAAGTCGCACTTTGAAGGCTCCTCTATGTCAGATCACTGGAGAGAATGCTCGGGTTCAGGACCTGGTATTTTAGGTAAAGGGTGGTACTTTTGGTCAGAAGCAAAAGTACCTCTTCTAGCCCCTATAGAGGACTTCTGGGGTGAGACACAAGTCAGGACTTTGAGTCACAGGTTAGACTCCTGAATTCTGAGTGCCAGTTAAGTGCCTATCTCCTCCTTTGAACCAGTGCAAGCAGTTTATTCCTGCCTCGAAGAACCAGCTCAAATCCAGGAGATTCAACTAACCTCAGCCCTTCAGCAAATACTGCCTGCCCAGTTGCTGTAGCAATTGCATCCACCACGTGATGCCTCATTCTGTGTCCAACACATGATGGCTTGTGTCCATGGGAATGATGCTATTATTAGCTCCAGTGTGAGACAATGAAGAGTGGGTGAATCTTCATGTAGGCTGTCTCCTACACGCTGGCCAAACCCAACACCTCTTCTCTGCTGAGTACATTCTTCATCTGAAACACAGTTTAGTTCAGCTGCTGTAAATGCAGCTGAGACAGGCCCATGTTTTTCTACAGTACGTAAACTGGATGCAGATTTGGCACTGGAGCAGTGGGATCACTCTTGCATTTAAGGTTGAGCTGCTGACAGTGAACCACAGTGTAACTCCTACAAGCAGCTCAGCAGCCACCTTTCACTCCCTTGCTAGGGCTTGTTCACCAAGCATGGGTGTCTTATAGAATGCCTGCGCTGATTTGCAAAGTGTAAGCTCTGGTTCATTAACAATAACTGAAGCGAACAAATATAGCTTAGAGGAGCGAGCATATCAAGCTCAAGAAGAGTGTAAGAACATGGTAAAATGTGCAAGAAACACGTCCTACTCCTTTCAGTTTTCACAGCAAAACCAGCACAGGTCATAATTTAGCAGTTAGGCTTGCATTTGCAAACCTGCTCATCCTATGCTTCAAGTGCAGTTGTTTCAGCCCTCATTTGTCAAGTACATTTCCATGTACTCAGCACCAATATAAAACAAGTGCTAGGCATCTTATATAAAGTCTCCAAACCGTTCTCAAAATTAGTGGATATTTCTGAAAACGTCTGTCAATGAGCGTTTTTCTCAAGGCATATACACCGAGTGAATGGGATACGATCACAGCTACAGTTTCTCAGTACAGGAAATTGCCAGCCACCAACATAATTAGAAACAGTTCATATGATCAAATTAATCATTCAAAAAAGAGCAATTACTGTTAACAGAATAATGGCATGCCTTAAAAAAGAATGAAATTAACCTTTAGGACCGACATAGTTACCCTCACCATTCCGTACTGAGGCAGCAAAGATTAATATATGTGCAAAATAAAACACTGCATTAGCGTCTGCTGAAAACAGAAGTAGCATTATCTATCTGGGCTATTCAACCCTTAACAAACTTTATTCTTTGGCACTGGCATAAAGTGGAAATATCAATAGTCACTTCTCTGCCAAAATGAAAAAAACCCAACAACCCAACTTCAAGATTCCATTGCTATATAACTTATCACATTGTGTTTATTGTTGAACAATAATTACATGAAGATTAGGCATAAGTCAGTAATTTGAAATGCAGTAGAATTAACAATTCAAACCTAAATTTCAGCTCCTGAAAAGCTAAGAGTTACAGTTATGCTTTAGCCTTAACAAGCTAAGATGTAGAAATCCATACCAAACATATTGCAGAAATACTGTAGTTTTGCTCTGTAGTGCTAAGCAATAATTCTGATTATGAATGTATTTCAGTATTTATATTTCTAAATGAGATTAAATTTCTGTTTATAAACACAGTAACATACTATGCTATCAATAGATAGAAGAGCTAATGTGTTTTGAATACTCAAGCTGTGTTTCTATATAGATTCATTTTATTCTGAATGTCAGCAATGTTTAAAGTAAGTCATACTGATGTTGAAGATAATTGGAGACATATAACGTCTATAGATAAATTTATTAGCACACTGAAGTTACTTATACCAGGCTGGAGTGTGTTAGCTGCTTAGAACTGGTATACAGCTGTTTTTTATCATCCCAACACTGGAAAACAGCAGGGACATGCTCCCCAGTTTTCCTTTCTCCTGGCCTCTGCCTTCCCCTGAACATGTATCCCACTCCCTCATGTCAACTTTCCTCTTCTTTTTGCTCCCTCAATGACACTTCCCTTCCTTCTGCTCAGCAAAAATGATGCAAACAGAAAGAGTTATTTGCAAGAAAAGTGATATTTACTCCATTCCTCTCCTAACTGAAAATGTATCTGGTAAACAGACTGGTGCATAACTCATTGTATGAATAAGAATCACATGTAACTGTGTATTTTTATTATAATTTCTTAATTTGAACAGTATTTAATCTATAAGCTACAGTTGCACTTAAGACGTCTCTCATTTGGAGAGAGAGAACTAATTCTGTTTGAAATTCTCTAAGTGGGTTCTTTTCTTTTTCCCAAAGAATCAACTTCCAATTAAAAAATACTATTACTTCATTTTTCTATGAGATTACATGAAACGTACAAAGAGTCTGAAAAGCCCGTACCTTCTCATTTTCAAGTTAATTTAAAAATATGAAGAATTTTAATACACAATGCTGAATTTTTTAAATAACCATTTTCAATGAACTTTCATTCAAAGTAATTAGCAAATGTATGTGTAGGTTCTCAAGAAGGCATTTAGCACTATAATTTTAGGATGACTATGCTACATTTAATAAAAAATATTTTTAAATGCTGGTTTAAGTTTTATACTCCATTCTTTCTTAACTCTACATCAGCAGCTTGCTGTCTCCATATTAAACAGTGTGCAATATGTTGCATGGCCAAAGACATAAATGCATACACGCCAAGAAAGATTTTTCTTAACAGTCGTGATGACACACGGGCTGTTGTACTGAAGGACCAGTGGCTGTACCTAAGATAGCTAAGGATAGGTTCAGGCAGGTTGGAAACAACAATTACTCACTGTAAATCTGAAGGAAAAGCATGGACTGCTGGCCAAGGTCAGTTCTCAGGCGCTGGGTTGCCAGCTGACAGCGTGAAAGAGAGCAGGAATGGTGATGCTGCAACAGGACAGGACAAGAGGCAGCATTAACTTCTCCAGTGTATTCACATTCTGAAGAACTACAATGTCTTCAGTGTTTAGCCCTAATAGGTGGAAAAGTCTGTGAAACAAGAAAAACCTACATTTGTAGGTTCCATATGGCCTAGTACAGCCCTTATCTCATGAAACACCTGTACTACAATAAACACTGGATATGCTGTGCGGCTCTGCTAGCTCGGGAGTATCTGATTAACTCATCAACTGCTCTCACGTAACTTCACTGTAACTCTACTTGTAGTTATGTTTACGTTGTCACCAAGATGATCTGCATTCAGGAAAACATTTACTAAGTAGATAATTATCCAAAATCCTGAAACAAATATAGAAAGGGATACAAAAAAGGAATTCAGAAAGCAATCAACCCTTAGGATCTATACAGGAGAGAAACGCAAACATGAAGCTCCTACCACAGTGAGATTAAATGTGCTCGCTGACTGCACCATCGTTACAATTGGCCTTTAACAGGAGATGGCAAAATTTCAGCATAGGGGCTGCTAATCTGCATTATTTGTAATAGCAAGTACCCCAAAATGTGCCCAGTCCCCTTGTTAACAGTTATTCTCACAGGTGACAGAGTTCTGCCCTGTTGCATGGAGTAGCACCACGCACATCTAATTTTGTTTCTGAGCTCTGCCTAACGCAGTGAAACCACACCAACTCCAACGCAGGCCTTTGGCTTTCTGACACGGTCTGTCCCGGTGGTGGCAAAAAACCCCACAAATCTTCCTTCAGCTTCAGAATTTCAGCATATCCTAACATATGGTTTGCTTAGTGGTGATGTAGGCAGGTGGTTGGACTGGATGGTCTTGAAGGTCTCTTCCAACCTTGATGATTCTATGATTCTATATGGCTAAGGTCAGGGGCACCAACTACCATCACTGCTGAACAAACAATCTTGAAAAAGTGTTAAATTGTAAATTATCTTTTGGCCTCCAAAATACTTAAACAATTCTAGAATAACGTGCAATCACTACATTTATTTGAATTCCTTTATTGAGTTGAACAGAGTGATATTGATCTTGATACTATTTCCTAGCACAGTATATCCATAAAAGTTTAAAGTACAGAGCAATAAAACTTTAGACACAAAATGAAACAGGAGTCATTAATAAATGAATACTGTTATCTGCTCTAGTTGTACATCTTTTGGTTTCAGTGACCTGCTTGGCTATCTGAGAAACATCAAACTGTTAAAAAAATATTGGCCAATTCAAAGTCACAAGAAAATATAATGAAAGAGAATAAAACTGGTGGATAAGAAGCTCAACTTGAGCCGGCAGTGTGCACTTGCAGCCCAGAAAGCCAATGGTATCCTGGGCTGCATCAAAGGAAGTATGACCAGCAGAGCAAGGGAGGTGATTCTTCCCCTCTGCTACATTCTCATGAGACCCCACCTGGGGTACTGTGTCCAGTTCTGGGACCCCCAACATAAGAAGGACATGGAGTTGTTGGAGCAAGTCCAGAGGAGGCCATGGAGATGATCAGAGGGCTGGAGCACCTCTCCTATGAAGACAGGCTGAGAGCTGGGATTGTTCAGCCTGGAGAAGAGAAGGCTCCAGGGAGACCTTAGAGCACCTTCCAGTTCCTGAAGGGGGACAACAGGAAAGCTGGAGAGGGACTTTTTACAAGGGCATGGAGTGATAGGACAAAGGGGAAATGATTTTAAGCTGAAAGACGGTAGATTTAGACTAGATACAAGAAATCTTTTACAATGAGGATGGTGAAACACTGGCACAGGTTGCCCAGAGAGGTGGTAGAAGCCCCATCCCTGTAAACATTCAAGGTCAGGTTGGACAAGGCTCTGAGCAACCTGATCTAGTTGAAGATGTCCCTGCCTGCTGCAGGGAGGTTGGACTGGGTGACCTTTAAAGGTCCCTTTCAACCCAAACTATTCTATGAAGACCTCAAAGAGGTTCAGTCTGAAAATTTGCAGCTGCTATAAGCAAATTAGAGGACATTTACTTCAACTATTTTGAAGGCATCATTCAAGCACAATGCAGTGTGCCTGTTATCTGTCAGCACAAGCTCATTTTGCATCGCATGTGCATTTACACCATTGAAAGTTAAAGTTTCCTTTGAACCGAGTTTCCAGAAATGCAATCTAACTACATCCACTTTCAAACAGTCAGCCTCTGTGTACTGCAGTGGAAAAATTGACACATTTTTATTACCATGATACAAGCTCAAGAAAACAGACATTCTGAAATTAAAAAACCCCTACATGTGCAGTTTCCATTTAAATGGGTCATGGCACTGGAGAGGCTTGCACCAGTGTCTATGTACAGTATAAACTGGTGCTATTCCAGTGAAAGGTGTTAACTCCCAGCGTAAGCTTTCCTGTGAACTTGCATGGTGGGTCTTATCAGGAGGTAATCACATGGCTGCAAATCTCAGTAGCACAGGCAAGGCCAACGATCTACAGGAGTTGAAAGGTCTAAGGAAGATTTGTTGTCACCTTGACCATGATAGCAAAATCCTTCCACTTAAACCTTAATCAACCGACTGGGAAGGCAAACATTGTAACTGTGATACCTGGAGGATCTCATGCATTAGTAATAAGAACAGAATAGAAATCTAAGTCTTACACAGAGAGAGATTTATAACAGTGAACCTGAAAACTAAATTTATTCCCAAGAAAGTAGATAACATATGTACCATACCAGTTAGTGAAAACTAACCTGGTTTCTTACACAAGGTTTTGGGGTTTTCTGGGGGTTTTTTTTGTTGGTTTTTGAGGGGGGGGTTTGTTTTGGGGTTTTTTTGGGGGGAGGAGGGGGAACAGCAAGCACCCCTGAAAGCACATCATGCTTTGTACTTTCAATGTTAGCATTATTGTTCAGCTGTGGGAGAAAGGCACACCTGTATATGCCATTATGTAGCAAAACAACAGGACCCACATATTTGTATTTCTATTTACTTGTATTGATAAAGGTGCCTCTTTTTGATTAGAAAACATCTTTTTTGTATAAATGCATATAACAAACTTAGAAAGGAAACAGGAAGATAAAATTTAAAAGCTGATGGCACTTTAATGCTGTAAATACTGACACTGGGAAAGTAAATCTTGCTTGTCTAACACCTTAAAGATAGTGTATTTTTTCACAGAAAGGCTGTAAAACAAGTTAAGGTGCCTTTATCACTACAGATTTCCTTCAGCCACCTCGAGATTAAAGTTTTAATCAGCTGATGATTAAGTTTTTCATGACTAAGTAATTTATACCAAGTTTGCAGTGCACTGTTCAAACGTTGACTGCCATGCTGAGAAAGGTGCACCCACCATTAAACACACAGAAAAACACTGACTAACGCATAGAATTAAGGATTAGGTTAAAAAAGTAAATAATAATCTGAGCCTTCCTGTAGCAGATGGCCTAGGGTCACCATTATCCATGAAGCACGATGCTGGTGCGTTCCCCTCCTCCTCTGTTATTCACAGGAGCTGCATTGGGCCCTCAGCTGCCAGGTTAAGGCAGTGTCCGTAGCACCAGGAGCTCCATCCCCAGCCTGGCACAGAACACACGGGTTCCAGCTCCATCAGCCCATGGAAAGCTCGACAGACTCTGCCATCGCCTGCTGTATGTTACCCGGTGTGATGGTTCATGAGAGTATTTGTTCCCGTCGTAACCTGACAGATATTTAACGATTTAGCCTAGAAACTCGCGGTGCTTTCACTTGGCAAATGGCAAGCACATGTGCTGTTTGGGTGCAGGCTTTAAAAACAACAACTCAGGCCACAGCTGCGGGGACAGCCCGGGTCCTTACAGCCCCCCGGCGGCCTGCAGGCCCCGAGCAGCCGTGTGGGAAGCGGGAACATTTGGCTTAGCTCAGGGATTCAGGGAGCGGGCGTGCAGGGCCCTGCGGCCCGGGGTGAGGGGTCACGGCCGCCGGGCCTGGGCCCAGAGCGGCGAGGAGCAGTAGCGTTAACAAAATGCTTTAAAGCCGAGCGTGTCCCAGCGGCCGCTGGGGGCCGGCCGGCCCTCGACGCG
>VZRW01010755.1:944712-1088125 GCA_013398125.1 Aegotheles bennettii
GGGGGGACCGGTGGGAAGGGAAAAGAAAAAGCCTCCCCCAGGGTTTAAACCGCCTCCTTAAGGGGTGGGGTGACTGCGAGTGTCCCCCCCCGTGGCGGTGGGGGTGTGGGGAGGTGGAGGCTGCTCCTGCCCCTTCCCTCCGGGTAGGAGTGGGATTGCACGGCAGCAGGAGTGGATGTAACTCTGGAAATGTATGGAGGGGGAAGCCATGTTTGATTTATTCCTCCACTAAACACTGGTGTGATGATCCTTCCACTTACACCCTTCTGCAGTCCATCCTGGACCTGTGCGGGAGCAGAGCCCGGCTAGGGAAACGGAAAGAAAACATCCCCGCAAGGGCGTCCGGGCTGGCTGGCTCGGTCCTCATGGAGTGTGAGAGGAGAGGGCTCTGGTAACTTGGATTGATATTTGTGTGGTAAAAGAGCCTGGGGAACTTGTATTCCCAAGGCCATAGTTACAGCTCATCCGCTGTGGCTTTACCGCTCTGGGGCTGGAGAGGGGAATTTGCCACACTTCTTGAACACATTTGCGCTTGCTTTTTGGGTTTGTTTTTTTAAAATATGTCTGCTGAAAGGAGGAGTAAATACCAGTGTAAGTACAGAGATAGTAAACACCGTATTTAAACAGATTTCAGAGAAAATGGGCCTCTTGCTAGCAGGCATTATGCAGGGAAGAGGCTGGTATCAGTCACTGCCCATCTATTTCGTGTGCATGAATAGTTTCCTTATATTGGCATTTGCATTAAAATTGGTTTATAATGATTCTTAAATTTAGGAGCTAGTGCTGCCCACACTGAGTAAGCTAAACGGGGTCTGATTTAAAAAAAAAAAACAATAAAAAAACCCCCAAGCAAAAAACCTAAGGAAGGTATGTCTGACGTTGAGCCTTTTCAGATGTCTAAGGAAGGTAACTCTAAACACTGTAGGGTGGCATTGAAGTTTGTAATAGATCTTGCAAAGAGCCCTTGCTGGTGGTTTATGCAGATGTATATATGCATACTGAAATTCCTTAAACATGGAATGCGTGGCTTCAGCTGCAAGAATAAACTGAAGCTTCACCAAAACATTTGTCTGTTAGCAGAATCTCTGTAAATTTATCGCTGAAGCTATTATTTGCTTGTTTTGCTGCGAGAATTGTGCCCAGGAAATGCAGCACATCCACCTTAATAAACTCCTCAATTTCACGGTGTGGTATTATTTGACTGTTGGATGCAACCATTGAATAAAATCCCTGTTTTGCGGGACTACTCATGGGTCAATCCTTACAGTGTATGCAAATTTTGGGTGTTTCAGTAAGCATCTATATCCCTATGCTATTAAAGCATGCTGATATTTTTGTCTACTATGCAGGCATCAGAAAATACGACCTTTTTCCAATATTTGAATATAAAAGCTCTGGATATTCCTAGAGACTACACGGCTAGTTCATGTGACGGCTATAGGAGTATCCACCCACATACATACCCAGAAAAATTCAGATGTTAAAAGTACAGTAAAACCTGCTAATTTATCAAATATTATTTGAAAATGTCAGAAGAAACTAGGTAGTTATACTTTAAGGGTGTAGATTTGAAGTCGTTTAGAAAATGGAAATTAAATGTAAAATATATTTCCTTTTAGTTCAATGCAATCCAACAACTGGCTACTAACAATAAAAGAAATTGGTTTTTAATATCTGTAGGGCCACGTGCTCTTTCTGAAGCCAGTGGTTGTTTTGCAGATGAGACTGTTGCATTTAAATTGCTGCCTGCATGCAATAGACTGGGTAGTGCAACAAAAACAACCCCACTTTGTTTTAGACCTGAAGCAAAAATTATTGTTTAGGGGGTTGCTTTCTAGTGTTTGGGCGGTGAAATTGATGTGTATGGGTATACATACATAAATATATGTGTGTGTGTGTGTGTGTGTGTGTGTATGGAGAGATATATACACGAGTTTGTGTCCAAAACTTTGCGCTAAGGAAATAGCAAAGGAATGGAAAGAAGGGATTGTTTTTCAGTGTCCTATTGTTCATGGCCCATTCACCTCTCACTTTTGGACTGAGCCTGCTTTTTGTTCCACCGGTGTCAGTGTGTTTCCCAAGCCAGGCCTGGTTTCTGCAGAGTGATAAATGTGTCTTTCCTGGTGGTCGATCAGAGCCTATTGACTGCGCCAGGACTCCGGCATGTGTAAGGGTTCACCTGCTTCAGTCAGATTACTGGATCGAGGATGTAGTTTATGATGAGGAGAAGGTATAAGCACAGTTCTTGCAGCGTTTTGGTCAGCTCTGGGCACTCCTGCTTACATAACCAAAGACATCTCGGATTTTAAGCATAGAAGATGGTTGAACGCATGAAAATGGCAAGTATTTTCTGTGTAGAACAAAGTAAAGCACTTGGCCTTTTCTAGGGAAAAAATTCTCAGCTCTCCTCGAGAGCAGTGTCCTGCACAATGGGAAGCATCCACTGAGTGGTATTGCTGGAAACAACAGATACCCAAACATTCAGTAATTAAACATCAGTGAAGAAATGCTTGGTGGGACCAACAGTAATGCAGTAGTTGATGATGGCTGCATATTTTAATACTGTGTTTGTGGCTCTACTCTTTCATTACTTTTCTACAAAGAGAAATGAATGGCCTTACAGTTGAGTAAATATGATAGATCTGGTGTAATTCTGGAATTTAGCCTTTGTATGAAGGAAGAATGGAGATAACTGAAGTGGATCTAGGTGGATAAGTAAGTCCATGTTTCTAGGAAGCATCGCTTTGCAGTTAGGATATAGCTCTGAGAAATGTCTTCACTGAGGATGTGCTGGAATTTCAGCGGTGTAAATGAAAAGGCAGAGATGGAATATGGCACCAGGGTAACAGGTCAGGTGGTGAAGTGGGGAGAGAAAATAATTTCCCATCAGTCTGGCATGGGAATCCAAGATTCTTTTAGTGCATAACTGTGAAGGACTTGGGAGAAAGGGGGTGGGTGAGGAGAGCCTTGTTGATGTGCCGGTAAGAAGACACCCTGCAGCTTGTAAATTTGTGTAGCCAGTTGAGTGGGTCAGCTATTTTATAAAATGAATGGTTACTTGGAAGGCTTTGGTTCTGAGAACGTTTTTGAAGGAAAAGAGAGAAACTACCTAAATTCACTCTTCACTGCACCTTCAAATTAGCTTCTCTATGACCTGCAGTCACTGGAGGTATTAAGACAGCTGTATAAATGTATTTACTTTTTTCCTTTCAGTTTACACTGACAGAAATTACAAAAGTGATATATCAACTGCTGTTTTTAATGTTTTTATTAAGTTGATGGTGTCCAGCATAGTTATTTTCTAGCATCAGTAGGAAGGAAAGTGTTTGGAATGTGTTATAAGGAAAACTTAGACCATACTGTATTCTGCTGCCCTTCTGGTGAATAGCAAGCTACAAAAATACACAAGATTCCTGGAGAACAGATCATATATACTAATACCTTGTATATGGTGATGATAG
Organism: Aegotheles bennettii; assembly: GCA_013398125.1. Taxonomy (NCBI): domain Eukaryota; kingdom Metazoa; phylum Chordata; class Aves; order Caprimulgiformes; family Aegothelidae; genus Aegotheles; species Aegotheles bennettii. The sequence goes on from VZRW01010755.1 coordinate 948,174, forward strand.
GTTAATGCATAGGCCATCATGCATCACTTTGCTCGCAGGCAACTCTAAACTTTAACACCAGATAATCTATTGACTCTCTGGTACATTTGAAAAGCTGCTTCTGTCCAAAGCGTGTAAGAGATTATACCATAAACTGAATTTTTTAAAACACAATAATCTTTAAACATATTAATAACCTGTTAATCATGGTTGAACCAACAGCAAGGTTTCTACTGACCTTCTTGCTAATGTTAAAAAATAATACCATTACATGGGAATTGTTCTGATAGTACAACAGTGTGATGAGCTACATGTGGAAAGTAAGTGTTTGAAAATCTTTCTGAATGTTTATAGCAATCAGATTAAATTGACTAAGTATGGAAGAGTGAAGCACTAGCCCATACGTACTTCATGGTATTCTTATATTGGCCAAAATTACTTTGGCCTGGGGCACCATTCGTGTAGGTTCTCACATATTTTAATAGTCTCAAATTGTGTCAAATGTAAGTGACTTAAAACGTGTTAAATTGCAAGGGCTACTCAACAGGTGATGGCTCAGTTTCTAGTTTTGTCCCCATGTTTTAACTTGTCCTATTTTTATCTTGGTGCAAGATAGCAATATGATCTTGTTTTGAACTTTGGTATTCAGCTCCCCAGCATGAATTGGAGCTATTTTATATTCATCCATGTTTGGGGTAAGGATAAATACATGGAAAATGTTTGGAAAACTATGGCACGATGTGCTATTGAAATAGACTTTCATAGAAACTTCAGCCTTTTTCTTCTGCTGCCTGTGAAGGATACTGTCAGTTTTCTATGAGGCTCTTTGGAGTAGCACGGAGTGGTCCTGTTCTGTTGGCTGATGGTGATGGCCATTTAAGTGTCTTTGTGAAACCTCTTCTGGTCTGTGGCTCATATCAAAATACTGAAACACTGACATCTCACATCTGTGCTAAAACACATAAATCAGAAAATTTGTGTTTTAAAATAATAATCTTTAAACATATTTGGCCTTGAGGGCTAGCATCATAATTGCACATCTTATTTGCCATGGTCAAAAACACAATAGAGCGTGAATGTTGTCCTGATCTCGGAGTTCTGCCTTGCTAAATAAGAGATACACCAAGGAGCAGAAGATGAAATATTTTGTGACGTATTTTCAAGAAAGAAGGCTGAGGTTAGGGAAGATTTTATTAGAAATGTGATCTAAATACCATTTCAAGTATTTTGAAAATCTACTGATAAAATAGCAACAGAGGCAATAGGGAGGAGATGTGGTAATGCAGCCTCCTATCAGAATGTTTGGGATCCAGTTCATTTATTTATTCATTATAAAAAGTTGACGTGTAGATGTTCCTGCTGTGGCATGGGTTAGTCTGTGGAGCTGAGGTTCCCAAGATCTTGTATCGGGTAAATCAGTTGTGGAACTTGCCAGCCCCAGTGGGATGCCATCTGAGCAAAGAACCTGGCTGCAGAAACATCTGAACTGGGGAGTTACCTCTGTTGTAAAGAATGCCCAGATTCTAGTCTGATAGTAAAGCCAGAGGGATTTAAGCCAAAGTCTGAACCTTGGGAGAGCAGTGTAGGATGAAAGATATGAATATGGATCATTTAGCTGTATGGAGTAGTTGCCAAGAACTTTCAATGCGATACTTCAGAATGAAATTAGTGTTGTGATTTTTCTGTGGCTGCGGAGTGCAGACCATCCGAAGCTGTTTTATAGTAGCACTCCTGAACTAACCGGAAACAAATGCTGCGATTAAATGTGGAACATGACTGAAATTCAGCTACAGTGCAGAAAAACAAGTAGTAGGCTTAAAATGTGCTGTAGGAAGTGCATGTACAGTATCTGTGCATCAGGTGAATGCTTGGCTCTAAAGTGGTAGTGACAGCTGAGTCTTCAGAAACTCTGCAAGTAAGAACAGCAACTACAGTTGCTTTGCACAACTTATTTCTACAGTCACAACTTCTTAGATTTTCCCATAAGCAGGTACAACAGAATTTGTCTGAAGAAGCAGACTTCATGAGGCAGTGAAGTAACCCACAGAGCTTGTGCTATGCTGAGAGAAAGGGCAGCAGAAATGAGATGTCCATTGCAAACCGCTCAGCACAAAGGTTTGGGGAAGTGGAGAGGAAGGATTTGGTTTGTTGGGCAGGAAAGTGTTTTATCTGTCTGTCTACGCAGTATCTACAGAAACATAAAACTTGCCTGACATTCCAGACCTTTTACCTGTAACAGTCACTTTAATGTCTCATCTTCTCATCTGGAGGGATTCTTGATGTAGGTGTAAGCGAAAGAAATAGAAAGGGAATAAAGAACACTGCGGATGGCAGTAATGCATTTTGGCAAGAGCATGGTAAAGCCCCAGCACAGGAAGATACTTCAAATAATGTCAGAACCAGAAAGGCCACTTATTAGCAACTATTTGGATTTGTTTGGAGAGCATCAAGTGTTTCAAGCCTCTTGCGAGCTCAGGCCTTGTTTGAGTGTTCCTGACACACGTCTGCCAGTTGTGTGTGTCATTTTTCCTTTGAGGTAATACACTGATAGAATAATTAACAGAATCACATGTATGTAGTTAAAGTCCGAGTCTGTGTGTAAAGTAGACCAGAATGAGTGCAGTATGGCCAGGATTACCATATTGACATAGTTACATTGGTCAGATACAGATATACACAGTTCTAGCTGAAAGCTGCAAGTCTGTAGGTAAAATTCCATAGTGCTGGAATCCATAATTCCAAAGAAACTTCCACTTCTTAATGATATGGGATGTGAATGTGGATGAACTGCATGAAAGAGATCATATGTATTTTTACACGTTGCTTGTCCTCACTCGAGAGGTGCATTGTCATTGCAATGTGTTGCTGTGTTTATAAGCAACAGAAGACATAGCCAATCCTGCTCTGTGATAAAGATGATGATGCTCTCCTGTGTATGTGCATAGCTCAGCTTTCACACTATTGACAAGGCCTCATATGTCACCAGTGTCACAACAGTCCAGTGCACCAAGTGTGCTTCTGGCATCTAAATCCACCCGCTTTGGTGAACAGGTTTTAATGCCATGATAGACAAAGATAGAGGGGTTTTAAGGGTCTAGGCAAAATGATTGAATCCTCTGTATTAAAATCAGTTGGTGTTTGGTCTGATTTGGGCAACGTTGTTTATTTCTGAGGGGTGTAGCAGGTAATGTTTTAATATTACAATTTGATTCATTACTTAACACCAATAATTTATTTTGTGGTGTCATCCCAGATTGGATCTTCCCTTCTCAGAATTTGCAGGATCAGAAATTTTCCTGAAGCTTCAGGCAATTGCTATGCTGCCATGACTACATATGGGAATAAGGGCAGAATCACTGGCCACAGTGAAGAGGAAGCAAGCAGATTATAGTACGTTTATCTACTGCAGTGAGTATTATGTAGAACCAGAGGATCCAGGTCCTGAAGGTATGGCACAAGGAGCAGAAGTAGGATGCTGAAAAGGACAAGCAGGGGGATTAAATAAAGGGTGGGAAATTAAAGTAGGCTTGGACCAGGTGAAAAATCAGAATAAATAAGGAAGGAACTCTGCACCCAGGTGCTGAGCTATTTGAGATTGCATTTGGTTCTCCATTCCCAAGCTAAATAGCAGCCAGATGGCCCCAACTCTGGCCCACCTGAGAGACAAGAGAGACACAATCATTTCTTTGCTGAGTAAAGACCTAGACTGAATGAGAATTCTGGCTGTATTGAGTTGTCGAGTCCTGTTTTGCTGGAGAGGGGCCAGTCCCTTCAGCTGAACCATTTGGAACTCTCCAGGAGACAGAAACGTCTTATTGAAAACACAACTTTTTTGTTTGTTTGTTTTTATTTTAGTCATTTGTTAAGCAATTGAGGGCTACCTTTTAGTGTTTATTAAATACTGGGGGTAAATCCTGTAGTTCCTACCATTTTAGGCACCAGCGTTCCCCTCTGCTTATCTGCAGAGCAGAAGCAATTCTTTTCTATTTGATTTGTGGTCCCACCACAGTAGTATCTGTATTCTCTCTTCAGACAGGAGCACAACATTTCACAATAATTTGAATTTACCCAAATCTATTTCCTTCCTTCAGCAGCAGGAGTGGAACTGACAAAGTTCAGTTTCTGCAGCAGTGGAAAAAGAGTATTTCTTCTGATCTTGAAGAAAACAAATTAATGGGGAGGAGTCCTGTTGCAGAATCTTCCAGCTTATCCTCAGCAGCAAGGGTTGGTTGCAAAAGCTTTTCCTGAGGAGGAATAAAAAGTCAAGTCCGTCAGTTTCGTAAGCTCGCTTTCTGCAGTAGCAAGTAACACTTCAAAGAAATCTTTGCTTGCCATTCTACAGTTCTTAACTATACAAGCTGGTATTGCCTATGGCCTTCATGAGAAGGCAATAAATACTCATTTCGGTTGATGAATAAAGATTTTAACAATTACAGTCTGAAATTTTATCCATTAGGGGAAAAAAAAAAGCAAACCCAGAAGAAATTAGTAAAGATGGATACTGATTTTTTTAAAAAATACTTGGTGGCAAATAAGTGTAAGTGCAACTGTACATACACTGACCTTTTTCACACAATTTTCAAATTATGCTTGATCTTTTTATACAAATGTATATTGCATCTCCGTGTAAACATTACGATGTACTACTACTAAGTGTAAAGATTTTTTTCGTGTACTCATTTAAGAATACTTTGTAGGTCAGCCTTGCCAGCTGACTGGTTAACTGAAATCATTGTGTATCTACTGCAAGACAAATGAAGTCTTTACTTCAGGTGCTTTTAAACTTAACATTGGCTCCTTTGGTCTAAAGTTTCCTTTCTTTTTCTTTCACAAGTCTTTTCTAAGAGTAGTGGTAAATTGTTAGAAAGTTTTGATATAATGATTTTCAGTTCATCAGCTACTACAGTAATGGTTTTCTTCATGAGAGATAATGCTTTTGAATTTGCTGGGTACAGCTGGTTTGTAACACGTTTTGGTAAACCCACAATGCAATTTTCAGTTATGCATTTTCTTCTAAAAGTAAATTTGGTTTCAATTCTGTAGTAATTTTTCATTTTAATATAGTGAAGAACAGTCACAATGTACTGTGTGATAGTGAATGTGTCTCTACTCCTATTTGATATTTTAGGTTTTTTATACAAGGTAATGCGAACAAACACACTGGTTTTCAAATGTATTAGCAAGAATGTGTTGTAACTTTACTAATCTCTGTAAGTATTTTGTCTCATTCTGATCTGAAAATAGGAATAACCTTTGTTCTCAAAATTGATGAGAGAATGAAGAAGACTTAGCTCTCTTTGCAGAAAAAAGCAGCAGCCATCTATTAGCTTTTTCAGTGCCAGCTGAAAGCCTGATTTGTAGGTAATAAAAATAGCTTTTGTGAATAAAGTTCTTGTACTGTGAATTTGTATTTAGGTGTGTCATCTTCCCCCTCTTCCCCTCCTGAGTAACTGACCTGAGAAATGGCTTTAAGAAAACCCTTAGACAAAACAGAAGTGGTGTTTAATAGTGATGCTTATTGTTGATTACTTACTCTGTTCACTCCCTTTGGCAGAACTGGAAGGAATGGACTACCCCATTATTTCTGACACACGAGAAAAGCATCTCTGAAATTGCAGCAGATGTGGAAGAAATGAATAATAAATATCACATAAATGATAGTGGCCTGGACAGTGAAGGAGGAATCTGACATGCAGACTAACTGTATTTGGCTCATGACTCCTGTCAGATGATGGACCTTCAAGTAATTAATAACATTATTTAAAATGTCTGCAAAACAATTTGCCTGATGTAGAACTGTTTTTTTTAGAATGGAAATGTGTACAAAGCCACTGCAAGGATTGCCCAATTGTAATGGTTGGATTAAAATATCTAGAGACCTTTCTCTGATAAGTCCAATCTCCTTTTGCGTTCTGAAGGCTATTTGTTCACAAGCTGAAATATGATGTTTATTCAGCAGACTCCTCGGCTATCATGTTTTTTCCTCTTTTGTTAGTAAAAATGGTACTTGTTGGATCACCAGACAGTCAATATGGGACAATACTATCTTAAGCTCATTAGCTGCTACTAGTGTGCAGTGCTTTTGTCCCCTTCCTTTCCTTACCCTCCCCCTAGTTTCCTTTTCTATAGATACAGTCATCTAGAAGATGATAAGGGATTGCTTTTGCTTCTGTGTGATATGGTGGTCCGGTGTGAGTGCACTTAATTTAACTACCAAATCTAATCATATGCTCAGCTGCTTCAGGACCTTACTCTTACAACTCTGATCAGCCAGATCTTGTCTCTGATCGATCTCCTTAATTCTTTCATGTTCCGACTTCTAGATCTCCTTGCATTAATTCTAAGCTCACAGTGCTGTTTGGATGTCCATTGCTGATCATTTTATTTCTCACCCCCTTTCTTTTCTGCTCTATTGTCCCCTTCTCACAAAGACCCTAGTCCTTTTTTTTCTTGCTATGGTATTGTATTACCATAAAATTTAGATGGCAGAGGTTGTGCAAAATCTAACTAGCTTCAAATTTGCCCTTCTTTCTTGAAACACTTCTTTATTCCCACACATAGATTTGCTAGCTTCTTCCATATAACCAGACCCCACAATGTAGTTTATTTTGTACAAGGAGGGCTGAGATGTATTGACAGTTTGCCTCTATTAGTTGCCCTAGAGATGGTGACTAACCTGCAAGTTGTTTCCTCTAAGTCTCATCTCCCCAGTGGGACTATAATTGCTTATAGGTACTCACATCTATCATCTTTGTCCATTTTTCTGCCTCTTTAAGCCTCTTCTCATCTGGCTCAGTTAAATCTTTGTACAAACATGGCCTATTTTCCATATTCTATAATCTGTATCTACTGGTTCTGATAATCTTACTGTCTCAAATTACTGCCTTTGTATTCATCTTCCCGTTTGCTGTTGGCCTGGATACACTGACTTCCTTTTACCCTCAATTTGTTGTCTCTCTAGGCTCCAGCAATTTGAGGGGCCTTTTCCAGTGCTTTTGTAGTGACCTGTATTAGTGAGAATCATTAACTGAACCTTCACTCACTGAAGTTCTAAAATCTTCAGGCATATTAGTCAAATCAAGGTAACCTCTAAAAGTTCAGGGTCTTTCACTGCATGGTCTTGTTGGTCTTCATAATTTTTGTGATACAGAATTACTACTCTTAGGTTTCTTAGCTAGAAAAAGAGTAACTTGATTTCTTTAAGCTGTGCCTTTTCACTTAGTTATTTACTGGTCATTGTCCAGACAAGGCCCTGAGCAGCTTGATCTGCGTTGGCCCTGATTTAAGATGCAGTTGGAATATTTGGTGTGAGGAAGTCCCTTCCAGCCTAAGTTACTCTGTGGCTCTACGATGATTTCTTATGTTTTGAAACTCTTAAGCTGTCACTAACACATCCAGGGTTTTGAGATTGAGTACACCAGTAGCGTGGTCTAATTTTATTATTTATTGCTTTCTTTGAGCTGTTCTGGTACCTTAAAGAAGTAAGTGATGAAAGTAAGAGTTATTATAAAGCAGGATGGAAAAATACGAGTAGAATTATGGATGAAAACAAACAGTTACAAAATGCAGATGTCTCGATCCAGAAGTCCAGATCTTGGTAAGCCAGCTAATGGAGCCGTATAGAAAATGTTTTTCAATTTAATCGTGTAGTTGATGGACAGGAGGGAGTCACACAGGGTGTTTTTGGTGCTGGTCCTGCCTGCGAGGAGCTGTGCTGAGCAGCAGTGTGTCAGGCAGGGAGGTGGGGAGCTGCAGTGTTTGCAGCTCTGGCCGGGTCAGGCAACCACTGGAGGGCGTCTGCAGCCGCAGGAGAGCTGGATACTTGCTTGTAGGCTTGGTTTTTAGATAGAGGGAATTTAGAAGCCCAAATCAAATCTCTGTTTTCCATTCTGGCTTACTCTGTTAAGAATCTGTGGGAAGGAAGTACAGAGTTGGCAAAAATTCAGTGTTTTGGGTTTTTTCTAAGGAATTTTACTGTTATCTCTAACCGTAAGCGTCACATGTTCCGTAGGGTTTGCCTTTTGCCTAGAGATTTATAGAATCTGTCAGCAATTGTTTTGTTAAATAAATATGATTTCAGGTAAATCTGCTGAATCACAGCTTGAAACATTGTCATTAACTGGGTTGAGATTCTGTCTCATATCCATGTTTTCAGAAATCTTGTGAAAGTACATGAGTTCTCATTTGGTTTAGTGCGTTCTTTGTTCTGTTCTGGTGGAGTTTTGAGTTTCCTTTTACCTCTGACTCCTCTTCAGAAGAGTTAATACAGTTGGCTAGCTGCCACTCATTTTATTGGTATTTCAGGCTTCATCTGGCTAAAGAAAGATTAGAACTTTCCCTTTCACAGATTCACTTGGAATTTGGGTATACTTGCTCTTCTTACCTTGTTTAATGCTGGCTCTCTGGCTGCTGTATGTCCCTGGAGAATGGTTTTCATCTCTCAAATGAGCCTATATAGCTTGTATGGAGAGACACCTTTTATCTTGTAGGCACCTTAGAGCAGCATGTTAGGGAGGTGGGAACATTTGCTAAGGAGTGATAGAGTTACGATTTTTAGATTATTTTTTTTTTCTGCATCTTTGTGCATGAAAAGATTTCATGTTGGCTGATTGCTTTGGGTCCAGGCTTGACACCCTTAAGCTTTGCCATGCTTGGGTAATGCTCAGTTATAAGCATTAATATATTGCTACTCCTGATGTAGAACTAGCAAATACTCAAGTTTCAGGAGTGTGCCAGTTGTAAGCATTAATAAACAAGGCGGTGAGATTCAGAAGAGATTTTTTCCATAGCAACTGACAATTCAACATTATTCATCGTGGTTTTTACTGCACTTTTTTGGAAGTATGTGAGACTAGATTTGATGAATTTTTGATTCGATGTGACAGTTCTTGGACGTAATCATATATAAGATTGGTTACCTTGAGTATGGATATGACGATTATTGTGCTGAGCTTTCATAACATTTATGATGGTGTATTTCTCTGTATCATGTATACACTGGACCTGGTAATATGAAGAGTCTATGCATATGGATTTTAAAAATGAAATCTGTATCATCTTTCCTGGTCTAGGAGCACAAAGGAGTCATTCTGCCAGATTCATTTTTTTGCTGCATTAATATAATGTTGAAATGGACGGGGTTAGCTTTTAGAACCCTCAGAAAACCTGTCGAGAGCAGATAATAGTACAGTTTTAGCTTGTTGAATGTTTTCAGATTTCTATATGAAAAATGAACGTTAGATGATGATGTTATTAAAAAGCTGAAACTCCAGCAGTTGCTTTGACCATTTAAATTTTGCACAGTGTGGCCACTGTCCTGGAGGATCAGCTGTTTCCCAGTGGGCTGGTGTTCATGATACAAAACTCTCACCTCTTCTTCATTCTGATAGCCAGCACTCTTTGGGCTGTGTCTGTAGCCGGAGCTGTGGTGTTTCCTCTGGAGGTGTGCTGGGATGGAAGATTGAGGGGCTGTTGAGAAGGTCGTGCTGCTGCTGTCCATGGTGTAGCTGCTACAGCAACGCAGCCTGGGGGCTTTTTACCCTGGCACAACCTCTTAGAAATAAACTCATCTGTTTCACATTGTTATTAATACTGTCTTGGGTCTAGCTCTTACTTGTTTTAAACAGTGCAATACCTTTGAGTAATCGGTGTGAGTAAGACTCATGTTGTAGATTGCTAACAGATCATTAAAATGAAAGCTATGATTTTGCTCTCTGCTTTTGTTTTATTAAAATTAATGATTCATCAGTCTTTTTCTTGGACTTTCTCATAATGCATACTAACAGATACTGGTGTATTTTGGTTATGAAGATCGTAAGCAACACATTTTAAAGTAAAACTTGAACGAAGGACATTGAGTGTTGTATTAGTGGGGCATATCTGTCTGAATACTTGGTAGCTTTTGACATTTCTGTAGTATTACAAATATTCTCTGTTTTTTTGTCTTAATTTAGCAGTGTAAGACTGGAAACATCTGGGCTGAATGGACTTTAGCATCAAAAGAAGTTCTCAACTGTTAACTCGAAAAATTAACTACATCAAAATGAAGCAGGTACCAGAGATCCTTGGAAATACCAATGGGAAAACTCAGAATTGTGAAGTGAATCGTGAGTGTTCTGTCTACTTGGGCAAAGCACAACTTTCAGCCACTCTACAAGAAGGTGTCATGCAAAAATACAATGGCCACGAGGCTCTTCCATTTATTCCAGCTGATAAATTGAAAGATCTAACCTCTCGTGTGTTCAATGGTGAGTCTGGGGCCCAAGATGCCAAGCTGCGCTTTGAACCCCAGGAAATAAAGGGAGTTGGAACACCACCCAACACTACTCCTATCAAGAATGGCTCTCCAGAAATTAAGCTGAAAATCACTAAAACCTACATGAACGGAAAGCCTCTTTTTGAATCTTCCATTTGTGGAGACAATGGTGCAGACGTGTCTCAGTCAGAGGAAAATGAACAAAAGCCAGCAAACAAGGAGAGGAGAAACAGAAAAAGAAGCATAAAATATGACTCCTTACTTGAGCAGGGTCTTGTTGAAGCAGCATTAGTATCGAAGACGTCAAGCCCCACTGAAAAGAAGGTAATACTTTTTTTTTTACATTCTTTCTTTGTTAGGTTTGTTAATCATACTGAAATTTCATTTGTTCATATGCTAATCTTCATTTCAGGTATTTGAATAGGTGCTTCCCACAAACAGGTCACTTTCTGTGATGCTTTCTCTTTGTCTTAACAAAGGACAGATGCACTCTAGTTCTGGTCTGCGTTTCTTGCCTAGGCTAGGAGCACCCCATAAATTCTGTTTCCATATAAATAAAATCAGTCTCCAGAGCAAATCAGGGTATGTGGTAATATGGGATGTATGAAACAGAAGCGTCATCCAGATGTGTAGCCAGGACCTAGCCAGGATGTGCACCTGGGCAAGGGAGCTTGGGGAGGCCTCTAAATTTAGAGATGACCTTTAACTGCTGGAGCATGAGCTATTCTGGCTTCCTAATAACCAGATGTTTCAGAAAAACCCCCACCCTATTTCTGTATTCCTGGTTCTGAATTAAAGAAAGAATGTTCTCAGCTGTCAGTTGGCTGATAAGCCAGGCTCTCTACCTTCAGATTCTGGCAGTTGGAGCGTAGTCCCAAGCCTTACTTGTCATCTGAAAAGAGCTGGGTTTGCCTGCTGTAACCTAGTGAATTGTATTCATTGGAAAGGTCTAGATACTTGTATTGAATGTCATCAAGTTTTGTGGTTAAGCTCATCTGTTTTTTGCTTCTTTTAAACATGGGCAGAAATGGTATTTTTACTTTTTTTAATTTGCTTTACCAAGTTGTAAGTAAGAATGCTGCTGGGAGCCTTTTTCCCCCTCTATTTAGTTTTTGTTGCTAGACTCCATATAAAGGAATGTGGTTTGCAATCATTTTATCTTGGAGGAAGAAACCTGCATAGCAGGGATACTTCTGTGTATATTAAGTTTCCCAATGAGTAATTCAGACTAGTGTTGTACAGCAATGGTAAACATTAATGAATGCTTTGGCTAGCGAACAGATCCTGTTTTGACGCACCTTAAATGTGAAATGTGTGATACAGTTTTCTGCCAGGTGCCGGTTTTCTAGTTAATGTTGACTCTTACTTTCTCCCAAGGTCACACATGCAAAGAACCACACACATAGCTACTGTATTACTGGTTTTATTTACCCTTATTTTTGTTAAAACTACTTAATGAATTTGTAGAACTGTGTAAATATTCTCCTAAGTATCAGAAATATTAGTCATTTATTTATGATTTGAATATATAATTCATCCTAGAATGATCCATACTGATGTTTTCAGCAATTTTATTAAAGAGTTTGGGTTTTTTAATTTTATTAAGGAGAATGTTTTAACACTAATTGGTTCAGACTTTCCAAAATTACTAATCAGAGGTAAAAAATATGGGCACAGTCAATAGTTGGAGTAATTCTTTGTCCTATTCTTTGCTAATGAGGATAAGTTGGACTAAAAGGTGGCATATTTATTAGCATCAACAACTCTCTCTCGCATATTTGTATGGGTTCGGGGTTTGTTTTTTGGTGTTCTTTTTGAAGGAAGAGGAGGCAGTATTTAATATGCCCATCTACATAGTTTATTCTGGCACCTTTCACATCGGTTGTTGATTAAGGATGGCCCTGAATTTTTCCTGGTGAGTGGTTCATTTAAGATTAAAAGAAAGGCTGGTCTGGGTTCTCTGAGTTGTCTTCTGGCCAGAACTGGTCAGGAGAAAACCATGTCAATGCTGTTTTCCAGAGTGCTTGAGAGTTGATGGCTGGAGAGTGATAGGGTTATTTGCTCCTGTGCCAAACCAGTGAGCTACCAAACCACCAAATCAGGACAACCACCTGCTTGATCTCAGACTTTGCAATATTATAACTATATTCTTTTCAGAGCACTTGAAACAGAAGGTTGTGCTTCTGGCTTTTTCTTTTTTTTTTCTTGCACAGTGCACTTTAAATCACAAAGGGCAAAAGGAGAAGCATTTGAAGGTCACAAGATGTTGTTTTTTGATATAACTCATTGATTGTAAATAGCCTGGGGCTTTTTTCTCTCACAGGGAGGGTTTGCAACTGTGCAGGTTTAAAATAAAGGCAGAAAAACATAATACTAAGGAACATGCTGAAGGATATCTCTCAGATGTTTTTCCACATGTAGACCAGTGATACACACGTGTTCTCTGTGATTGTAAAGGTAATACCTTAATATTGGTGTTCTTTGGTGTCAGACCCCTGCTCTGGCTGTTATTTCATCACCAACATCCAAAGCCTTCACGTTAGTGCATCATGCACTATGTTTTATGTAGCTGATTGTGGCTGCAAAGTGGAAGTTGGAGAAATATCCTTGGAGTAAAAGCTGATTAATCTTGCACTTAGATATCTGTTTATTGTAGGTTACAAGTTAATGTAGAACTCGTTTGTCTGGTTTTATTACTGGGCTGGTTTCTCTCTCAATTTCTTGTTGTCCAAGCTCTTTTGATTTAGCAAAAATCGCCACGGTTCAGATACTGCCTTTTGTGTAAGGTAATTATATCCCTGTTGGATGGACACAGCTGATTGCTATCTTGCTGAGGTGAGAGGCATATCATTTAACAAATGTTCCAGCACTCTGTTGTTGGATTTTCTTGTTGTTTGCTGGGCATTTTTTTGTTAACATAAAGGAAGGCTGTTTAAAACTTCATCAAAAAAACTTCAGTCAGTTTCAGTTGGGAATGAACGTGATCTGCCCAGCTCTGACATGAGTTAGAGCTTCTCCAGGCCTCCAAGAAACAGCTGTGCTGCTTCCACTTACCCAAGGTAAAGGAGAGGATGTGAGACAAGCTGCGACTCTTTTCCCTCCCCTCCTGCCTGCCTTTCACCCTTCTTCCCCCCAGCCCCAGTATCTCTCCACCTGAGGAGTTTGCTTTAAAGTCCAGGCCTCTTCTGATAACGCCTAGTTCAGCAACTTCTGTGCCAAGGCACTGCACTGACAGTGGTCTGACACCACCTCCAAACGTTCGGTGTTGGTGGTAGGTGTCACGGTAGATGTTCAAATTGGCACCAAACCCACAGACTTCAGTAGCTACTGCTGCTCGTGAGAGGCACTGTGCTTCACTACTAGGGGTTGTGGTGGCTGCTTTTTGGTTTGTCAGCTCCTGTAACGCTACCAGTTCGGAATGAGGACTCCCCTAGATTTTTCTCACTCAGTGCTTTTGTTAGAAGTGAAACAATCCTCCTGTTTGGAGGAGAATGGCAGGGATTTCTTCATACACCAATAGGAAGTAATCCAAGTCCAACCCCTAGAGCAATCCAGAGTTTCTCTACAGGAAAGAGAGTACGAATATCTGCAGCTCTCATGCTTGTGGTCCCAGAGCAGGTCTGTACTCCCTAACCCCAAGGACAGCTCAGTTATGTGATACTGGCACACTCGAGCTTGTTCTGCATCAGTCGGTCTGGGCCTGTGAGTGGCAGTTTGCCCTTTTGGCATGGCTTCCTGGCATGACTTCCTAGCACGGGTGCAGTAGCTCAGAAAAGCAGCAGCATTGTGTTGTCCAGAGCAAACCTGGAAGTCCACACACTGCTGTACTTGGTAATTTAGAGATTCCAGCTGCGTAAGGTGCACATGATCCAAAAGCTGTACCTTCCACAGAGCTTCCTACCCACTTTCCTTGGTGCCCTCTTTCAGTATGACACCAGAACCTTGGCAGTTCGTTGCTCTTCCTGCTCGGTACAGCCTACAGTGATTTTGCAGCAGCTACGTGGGAGGCAGTCACAAGTTAGTGGAGGAGTTCCACTAGTCCTTGTCATGTGTTTATGTTGCCATTTTATCTTCACGGAGAAAAACTGTTCTGGCCAACTCCATTATATCTGATATCTACATACTGTGATAGTGCCTTTCCCAGTGAGTGGCAAAGGTTTAGAAACCCAGGAAGGGTGGAACAGAAGCAGTCTGAGGATTATTTGCTGCTTTTTATGCTTCTGTGCTAACTAAATATGGGAAGATGGGAACCACTGAATGTGGTTGTTTTGATGCTTGCATCTGATCAGTAGGGATGAGCAGAAACCAACAAGTTCTCTCTGTAAGATTGGAGAACTGTGCTCATCAAAGGTTTGATTATCCTGTCATAGCTGTTGCATCCAGGTCCTGGGGTGATTTGTTTTGTTTTAATTTTTAAAAAAGTAAAAAATAAAAATGAAGTGAGATAAATGTGTCTTTTTCAGAAGAAGGACTTGCTATTTCATCATCAGTTGTTAGGAATTCCTGGTCAAGTACCATTACTGAACCTGTCATGAAACGTGCCGCTGATCTACCGCGGGAGGCAGGATCTGTAGCTGTAGGGTTAAATGAACTCCATTACTTTTTCTTTTTTAATAGGTTGTTTTCGAGGTATCAGATCCTGTCTTGCAGCAAGTGGTAACACAGGCTGGCTGGCTGATGTCATCAGAATCCCAAAGGAGTAGGAATGACCCTAAAAATCTCTTCTGCGTGATCCCTTCAGGAACGAGAAATAACTTCTCAGCCTTTTTGGAAGGGTTCCTGAGCTACTGTTCTGCATTAGCCATTAGTAAAGGATTATGTTTAGCTGCGCCTTGAAAACTTGTTTGTGCTGAGCAGCTCACAGTGTGCAGCAGTAATTGTTACTTTGGAACTTTAAATTGTGTGTTCTTAATGCCTCATTGGAAAAGTATCTTAAAGAACTACTTGTAGGTTAAGAAGCACCAAAAAGCGCACAGCATTGGGTATATTAGCTTGGGGGGAGATAAGCTATGAGTATTCTCAGAGTGGCTACAAAATTAATTACAGAAAGCTTAAGTATTTGTTCAAGGCTCTCCATACCAGACTCCCCATTCTTGTATGTAAAAGTGGCTGAATTAAGTACACTTTCTGTGTAAAACTCTCATCTCAATTTGTAGCATATAAATACTTTTTTTTTTTTTCCTTTCTTCATAAACACATTGGTGGAAGAATCCAAATCAAATATGAAATAATATTTTGAAGTGATGACAAAAATGCTATCTAAGAATAGCTCTGCCAAGCTGGATCAGGGAGCCGTTTAATTCAGCACTTCAGCTCAGGGGTGAGGTTCGGCAGAGGATGCGTAATGGAGAGTACAGACGTGGCAAGCCATGGAATGATGCTTCCAGCAGTTTGTGACTCAGAGGTTTCTAGAGCTTTGTATTTAATAGCTGTAGATGGCAAAATTCATTGAAGAAGACCTCAGTTTCTTTTTGAGACAGTGTGAATTTTGCATCCATAACATTAATAAAGCAGTAGAGCAGCTCTTTTTAATTTGCCACCTACTTGTTTCACTTGATTCTTTCATAATATTAGAAGTAGGGATCATGGACAAAATTCTCTATTGCTGATAGATTTACAGATTTCTCACAAACCTGCTCAGTTTTTAATGTTAGCCTGAAGAGTCCCAGTGTGTTGTTTCACATATAGGAGCCATTCCAGAACAACTTGTTATCATCCTTCTGAACTGTGATGCCCTTTGGGTTCTGCTGTCTCTTTTTTTGGGAATGAGGGACCAGAACAGTAGAGGACATTCAAGATACAGATGTCTCGTGGATACCTACAGTGGCGTGTTAATGATTTTCTATACTGTTCTCAATTTCATTGGTTTTCATTGTAAATAATACTTAGCACTTGATTATTGACTGCTTCTGAACACTGAGCCAATTTTCCGTGGAAAAGAGCTGACTAGATGTAATCTAACTCAAATTCAAAGGAGGTCAACAACTGTTGCATCATTTCATACTCATCTTCAGTTTGTGCATTCCAGAACTTTCTCTATTTTATTTTGGTTTTTTGGGCACTATGGTGGAAATGACGGATTAAATAAAGTTGTGAGCATGCCATCTTCTGAAGAAGTTCCCTTTATGTCTCAGCAGCAAACCGTGTGGCATAACACAGCTGAGAGGCTCATTTGCTAATGAACCTTTTTTAGTTTAATTTTTTTTTCAAGTTGACCAGACTTATTTTCAGTTGTTGTACTGGTAGTGTTGTGATTTAAATGAATCCTGTCATCTCAGCATCTCTTCTTGTATTGACTATTACTAGTTAATGTGGCAAAGGATTTGCTGTTTTCATGGCTTTTCTGTTAAAGATAAGGTGAAGCCTTTCCATTGCTCTGCTCAGTGTTCTCCTTAACCAAAATAATGCACGTCTAACTTTTGTATTAGCTGAGAGCTAGATCTAGAGTTCAGGGTTATGTTACTTGGATGTATTTACAGGCAGATTTTTGGGAAACTTTAGTGATCTGGACCAGATGTCACTGCTGGCCCTTAAAGCCTCTTTTTGTCAAGAAAGAAAGATGCTTTTTAGTAACCCTTAGGCAAAATAGTGAAGGCAAAATATTTTGATCTGTGATATCAGCCTCCTTCACAAGTTTCCTTGTTCTGGAGGGAATTTCATGTAGGGCACATGAACTTTGAGACCGCCAAAAGACGTCTTTGTTCACAGACACTATTTTTATGTTTGCTTATTACCAGGTTTCGTCATCCTTCTGTTATAAATAAATAAATCCAACCAGGCTAACATTTATATTTCTGCTTTCTGTGAATGCTTGAAGTACCTAGAGGAATTGTTCTCTTGAGCATCATAAAATAGGCAGTGACTAAAACTGTAAGTTGTCAATTAATTCTCTTCTCACAAACAGAGTTTATAAAAATGCTTTACTTCGGAAGCCCAGTGCAAAAAGGAAAGCTGGATCTTGCACAGACAGTTGTTAAACAATCCCTGCTGCGCTTGTATGAAGAAGGGAAGTGAATCTGTGGCCTCATAGCAGCAACTAATGCTAGAAAACCCTGATTTTTGTTGTTACTGTTGTTTTGTTTGTTTTAGTAAATAAATGTCAACTCACGAGTTAGGTTGAGGATGCTTGTGGTGAAGTAAAATATTTTGGCATCTGAGTTCTTGTAGAATTGATAGCACTTTGATCATGTGCTTTGTGATGTTTTACTGTGGTGACTGCTCTATTTTCTTATTTATGTGGGGTTAGGGCATTTCTGGTTGGGGTTTCCCCAGGCCTTCTGTACATCTTTATTGCTGAAAATAAGAAATGTTTCAGGAATGTGTTTCAGCATTTCCCAATAAAGATAATGTCTGTCTGTTCAGGTTTTTGAGGGTTTTTCCTCCACTTGCCCCTAGGCTGATTAACCACTGATACTGTTTGTTGCATCTCATCTCTAAAAGAGGAGTACCTAGGGAGTACCTAGGGGGTATGTGTAACAACACACCCTGGTGGAAACCTTGTGCCTGCTTTTACATCTGGGGATTAATTTTAAAGGTCTGATCTCAAAGGCAAAGTAGTACTTGGACTGTGTGACGTTATTAGTTAACTAACAGAGCCCCTTTATTCCAAATTAGTATTTGTTCTATTTCAGCCTAGGCTGCTTCTTTCAGAAGTGTTCTTATTGCAAAACAGTGTGGAGAGAAGTATTTGCCTTCACCAGAAAACAATGATCTGCAAGTCTAGTTGCCTGCTGGCACTCTCATCTGAGTTTGGGCTTCTTTGTTTTCAACCAAGAATATTAGGATTCAGAACACCCACCCGTGCTACCTTGGATGTGTGTGAGCTATGGAGAGGAGGATATCTGTTAAAGTGTTAAGGTAAAGCTCTTTCCTACTGAACTCTGTAAGGGCATAGGAGAGCACTCTGGGTAAGGCTTTGATGCAGATTCTGAGCTGGAAAGTGTGTGAAACCATTGTACGTGCTGATAACAAAGTACATATGGATGTGGCATTCTGAAAATCTGTAACACTGAGATGATTTCGCTTTCATTCTGTTATCCTGTGTGAAATTCATATGGAAATTACTCAGAAATAACTGTTTCCCATGGCAGACTTCCTCATGGCTCCCCAGTCATGCTTTTCCCGACTTCTGTAGCATCTCATATCCACACTGTCTTATATACACAGAGATGCATCAAAAGTTCAAGCTTTTTAGGGTGGGTAAAGGTTGGTGAAGTTGAATGTAGGCAGAAATCTTTTTCTAATACTCAGCGTAAAAGGTTTCATTCATTCTGATCAAGCCTTACCTAATTTAAACACCTATTTCTGAAACATGGAACCTTTCAATAATAAGCCAATAACTTACAATTTAAGAGGTCATCTAAATGTAAATGTAGAAATTCAGTAAAGCAGCTGAAAGAACTGCTCTCTGCATTTTTAAGAAAGATTGAGGGTTGGGAAGTGTTCCAGAACTTGCATCTTACTGGATCTATCTGAATGATTGAGTGTTTCTCTTCAACTTTCTGCTCTGAGAAAGGGTTGTATCCTAGTTACTAAAATACCATGTTAAGTTT
The DNA here is from genome assembly GCA_013398125.1 of Aegotheles bennettii. Classification (NCBI taxonomy): domain Eukaryota; kingdom Metazoa; phylum Chordata; class Aves; order Caprimulgiformes; family Aegothelidae; genus Aegotheles; species Aegotheles bennettii. The sequence continues at coordinate 966,960 of VZRW01010755.1, forward strand.
ATTTCTAAAATACTTGCTCACATAGTGTTTGTGTAAAGGAAGATTGCTGATTGGGATATACAGATTTGTTTTTAAATGTAAAAGCATCTTAAAAAAATTCTCATCTGCTGGAAACTTGCTAATGAGGGAACCAAAGCCAGAAAAAAGAATTTAAGTGTAACCAGGAGTTTAGTGGTTGATTTGAAATACAAATTTGATCTTTCGTCGTCTTTTAAAGTCTAAAATCTACATTACGAATCCCTGTCTAAACTTAAATGGATTTTTATTTTCTTCTGCTTGCTTTCCCTCTTGGAGGGGAGGGTTCTGCATGATGGTATTCAACATGCTGTCCACGAACTGCTTTAGGTGAGTTTGTGGAAAGAAATGGAGGAAACAAACCCATTGTCACAGAACTTACATTTTGTTTCAAAAAGCCTTAGTCAACAGGGAAAAGTTTCAGGGAATCTGCAAGTAGAAGAGTGATTTTTCTTCAGCCTTTTTTGTCCTCTTGTTTTATAGCTTTGCCATCTAAGCACATTGAAGAAAAATAAATAAATCCTAGTTGTGGAAAGAATATTCAAACTTAGAGTCTTCTGCAAATGTAATTCTTCACACTGCCAGATTTTGACCCCCTTTTGGTAACAGAAGAAAAGAAGTAAGTAGTTAGTAAGAGAATAAAGAAAAGAGAACTTGAAGAAATACATTTAATATAATTGCTCTCAAAATGGAATTTGAAAGGTTTTAGTTACATCTCTGGGTTGGTATAAAACAATTGGAAATCTGAAAAACTAACAAACCAACCACCAGTATAGTTCGTTCATTTGGATTTGGATTTTTCATTACCTCTTCCCTCTCAGTATAGTGCATGTTTTTCAAGAGTGTTGCAGATTAAATTGTTTAGAAGTTGATGCAATGACCTTTCGAGGGCTGCAGTCTTTGGATGCTCTGCTGAAGTGTCCCTTTCTTTTTTCCTGAAGACCGGGCACAAAACTGCCAGCTCATTGCTTCATTCTTCACGTTTCCTCATCCTTCTCCATTTTGTAGTAATAATTCAACGTTTTCTCTTTTATCTTCTTGCAAGGATCTGGTTTACTCTTTAGTCTTTGACCTGAAACATTCTTTCTGTAGGCCATGGTTTGCTGAATATGTAATTACACAGCGTTCTTCCATTAGATAGCAAACACAATATAACAAGACAAAGTGGAAAAACTTATTCTTAATACGTTTAGTTACTTGTGGTTTACTATCTAAATATACTCCCTCACATGCCAGAAGGTGGGAGATATTTGAATAAACATAGGGCATTTAGGGACTTGTCCTTCTGGGATAAACAGATTCACTGTAACATGTGAATTACAGTCTTGGGGAAAAAAGAACAAAAGACTAAGGCAGTTATGTTTGGGAGGATACTGTATTTTTATAGACAGAAACATTTAGAATAGCACTGGCTGTTTCTTAAGTCTTACCTTGCCATTCACTCATTTGAAGCAATAGTGTGTATTGAGGGTTTTGCACAGATGTCAATCAACTGTAGCTGTAATTCTTGGTTTTGAAGTGATTTGACTTGATGAGATTTTTGTCCTCAATCGCAGAGTGAGAAGAAGCTGTGGCTCTGTCCTGAATGGCAGGACATCACTCATTGGGAGGGTAGCTGCATCCCTCCCTTCCTTTGCCTGAAGACTGAATGGTGGTTTGTCTTTTGTCAAATTAAATTCCTGAATTCCTCAGGAAGCAAGAGCTTTCCTAAGAACACAACTGTGATTGTGGTTTTTCAAGGAAGAAGAATTTGGAATTGTTGTCCTAAAACATTGTTTGTTTGTTTGCTTGTTTATAGTGGCCTAAATCATTGGTGCATTCAAGTGACAGAACATCAATCTTTTGTGTTGCTCCCTCTTTCTCCAGACAAGCTATTGCCCCTCCTGAATCTCTGAAAGGAATGGAGTTTGTTCTGCATCCACTTCCTCAGTTCCCTATCGTTCCTGATAGAGGCAAGAGAAGACAAAATATTTTTACTTTAATTTTTATTACAGAAGTCTGTGATAGAAAATAGGAGCGTTAGTGGGTGAAACTGCATGAGTAGATAGTAGGACCAGAAAAATAGCTGATCAGCAGTGTTACCTTTTTCATAGTAAAGAAACACATCTGACTGTCTTAAGTTTTGTATTCTAACTTTGGTTCAAAGTACATTTTAACTGCATATATTCTGTTTAAGGACCTTGATTATTTTGGTTTAGTTTCTTTGTAATGCTAGTAGGTTGTTTTTATTCTGGAGTGCAACAGTCTGTTTGTAGCATGGCCTTCTATTGTAATGCTGCCCAGTGGAAGTTCTTTGGTACGGGATGGAACTGAATGGAGAATGAAAACAGAAAGGGAGGTATCTGCTATCTGCACGTTTTTCAGTATGTACTTCCCTGTTATGTTACGCAGAGGAGAGCATTTGCTGTCTTCACTTGTCTTAATTGTTCTCTTTTTTCTTGTCCAATATTACTTTGTGGTGTTGCACTCCTCACCAATTCTCAACATTGTTCTTCATCTAACCCCTTTTTGATCATTTACAGTTAGATGAGTTTTTTATGATTTCTATAGCTTTCCAGGTTTGTATAGTGAAATCCTAGCTTTTAGGTGCTTCAAGTCATTTGCAATAATTTTGAGGGATTAAAATTCCTTGCGCGTATGCACACATGCATATATACACAAAATAGATAATGGTAATATTAGTATCTCTGCTCTACCACTGATCATTTTAAAAAGGATAGTCATCTCAGTCTGACAGCACCTAGTAAGGTGGGTTTTGTTTGTTTGTTTTTTAATTACCTTTGTCCCTTGTTTACCAAAAACTAATCATGGTGTTTTTGTAACAGTCTACAAATCTAAAGCTTTCAGTACAGTAAAGATGCTGCCCTTCAATGCTTTTTTTCTTTGGTCATTTTTAGATTGTTTCAAACTTTGAAATTACCCATCACTCATGGTATGTTCTTGTCTCGTCCTATCCATTAGTTAGACTGGAACTAAATGGAAACGGATTAGATTCTTTTTATCAGATGTAGGCAAAGTTAATTAAGTACCAATGTTTTCTAACCCCAAGCTACTCTTCGGGCTGGTAGAATGCTGACAGCAGTGTCGTAAATTCTTGTCAATCTGCCTGTCACTCATCACTTATGAAAGTGCTGAGAGAAATTACAAACAAATCTGTGAAGTGTTGAGGGAAGAGGAAAGGCATGTTAAATTTTCTTTCCTTTTCGGTCCTTCTCAACCCATTGCAGTTGCTGGCCCAGATGAGTTTCTAAGGATGCTGGTACTCTTTGAGGCATCATTTCTCATAGAAAAGCTCAGTTGCAGTGAGGGGATTACTCCATCCCACACTCCACACCCCCCTGGGCAAAAGAAACATAAAATCCCACTAGCTGCCTTTCAGAGCAAGCCTTTCATTAGGATACTAATCTAGAAAGTCAGGAATTTAGGTGTGTGCCATACAGAATAGTGCAGTCTGTCCAAAGGCCTCTGTATTCAGTGTTAGTCCTGCTCTGTGTGGGAGACATCATCTGCTCACCCAGGCTTTGACTGCCCATTTTTGTAACTTCTCTGCAGTCTAGTGTTTTAAAGGGGCAAAAACCCCTGGAATTCCTTCACAAAGTAGAAAAGAAGTATGATCAGAAGCTGTTTCCTTCCTCTGTTCAGCATAACTGGTTTAAATTTTGGCAGAAGGTGATTGAGGTGGTAGCTGTCTCAGAGGCTGCAGAGCTTGCCTATGACCAAGGAAGGAGAGGGAGGGGAAAATCTGCAACTAAATATGCCTGTGTTTACTGCTGTCAAAACACACACAGAGCAGTCCAGGCTTATTTAGCAATGATGGCAAGCAAAGTCCTCTGCAGCACAGAAAGCCCAGCAGGCTTTACTTTGTTGACATTTATGGATAGGAGACCTAATTAGAAATGAGAATAATGTCAAGGAATAAAAAGTCATCAAAAAGATGCAAAGAGCCAATAATTGAGGTGGAAGTATTTTAAAATAATTCAATTTTGCATGAGCTTTCCTTGCTTTATATTTGTGCTCTAAACCCAGGACTCTCCCATCTTAATTTGCTTGCTTGGGTATCACCACAGAGCGAGCTGATCAGCTGTTGCAGGAGGAGCTGTTCTTTGTCTTCTGGTGCATTCACACAGACCACCAAAAGTGCACTCCCAGTCCTGCCTCTCCACCTTCCACAGGTGCACGGCCAGACGCCCCGTTCTGTCTGACTGCATATTGTTAGGAATCAAAATTTGCCCAAGCAACAATTCCTGTTTTCTTCTGGAGGAAAAAAGCCTGCAAGCCAGATTACTTTTTTCTGTACCGCTTTGTAACTTGAATGGTGTTTTCTTATGCTTAATAAGTGTCTCCTAAAGAAGCTCCAGCTCTTGTCATATGAGAATAGATACCATCAGGGGACTGGCTGGCAAATTGGTTTAGAAATGCTCTCTTCCTCCCATCCTAGCCCTGGATACTGAAGTAAAATTATGCATATTACTGCCTTCCAGCATCTAGCATTTGCTGATGTTTTTAAACAATTTAAATACTTAAGCATTTAGTGCTGTGCTGACGGTTTGCAGAAATGGTTCTGAGAGGAAGTATTGAAGAGCCTGTTGATGTCCTGCAGCTGCTCGTCTCAGAAGCACATGCCAAGAATTTCACCTCACTGTTTCCTGTTGAGATACCTATTAAATAGGTCAGAGTGATTCCCAGAATGAGAAAATCAAACTAAACCAGAAAGTAAGATGGAAGTGAGCGGGTTCATGGTGATATTTTCTGTAGGTTTTAAAATAACCATATATGAGAGCTTGTAAGAAAATTACGTAGATGGATTTCTGTGTGGTGTTCTGCCATTCTCTTCAAGCGTGCATGTTTTATCAATAAAACATAAATACAGCAAATGTTGTATAGATAAACCTTGCAGGCTTTTATCAGAGCCTGTCATTTTCAAGTTTTTATCATGACCCAGTATAGTAAAAGAATTCTGGGCGTATTTTAAAATTTGTGAATAGCTTGTAGATGTGTCGAACTGCAATATCCACCCCTGTACTGCCACCTCTTTTAGATTATGCTGCAATAAGAAGCGCTGCTAGAGCCTTTTCATTATTCCAGCCAGCTCCCCCTCAGACTGTAGTAAATCTTTGCAGCTTAGTTGCACTTTCTGAAAAATGCAGGGACTCATAAATTAAAAATGAGATTCAGAATCATGAGTAACTTTTACATTTCTGAGGAGTTAACTCATCGAAAAATAGTTTCATCCCATCTATATAGTTTAAATGCTGAAGTGAATTTGTGTGTGTTTACTAGATTAATGCTTTTCCTGATTGTTTCTCAGCATATGTATTTCTTAAATTTTAGCTTTTAAGTGTAACTTTTCATGTCATGTTTAACTGCTAGAAGGAGCATTTGGCTTTTCACATCTGCTTGGAATCTTTTAGGTCTATTGAGAGTGCTGGACTTGAGGCAAGCTCAGTGGGAGGGGTTTTCTGACAGTCTTACAGAATCCTTAGAGAGCCAAAAACCTTGAGACATGGGAACATGGCTCTAGCTGGAGGCACATGAAGCAAGCCCGAATTCATCAGAAAAGCTGAATCACTGGATGAGTAACTGTCCCTAACAATCAGATGACATAGCATCATGTGTGTTTACCAGGCATAGCTTTAAAAGCTCTGAGGAGAGGAGTTTCTGAGTACACTGAGCTTTAGGTTTTTTGATTGAATGTACCTCTATGTTTGAGTTGCAAAATAGTTTCTATGCTGTTGCAGCACACCAAAGGTATTTGTTGTTTGTGTTTGGAAATTAGTGTGTAATTAGTTATGGTGGTATTCTCTGGATTTAAAAATCTGTACAAGGTAACCTGATCTACTCTTATTAAACATAATGCTCCAAATGCTTGTTTCTATATTCTAGATTTGTGATTTCTTAAGTGTTCTTTCTTTCCTCTTGCCACTTTTAATTAATTAAAACAATTTTGCTCCAGCTCTAACATTAAATCCACTGAAAACATGAAGCTCCGGTCCACCTTCTGTATGTTGAATTGATATACACAAGATGAACAATGTAACATGTACATAAGTTTAGTATAAGAAAAACAAAAAAGCAAATTAAAAAGATGATTATTTTTTTTTACAGCTATCTAATAAAACATATTCTATGCTTTCTTGCATCCAGAGCTACTGCTTACGTAGATAAAAGTGTTCATTATTTATATCAAACAGAACAGATGAAGCCCGAAAGACAAAATTTAACAAACTTTGTGAAATGGTTTTAGTTGGTGAAAGATGTCTGTGTTGCTGAACTTTGTTATGATGCAGTAAAAATGTGTGTCTGTCAGAGGGGAACACAAAACTCCCTTGTAGTTAAATCTGTCCCTTGAAGTAGAAATCATTTTGCAATTGTTTTCCCATAGCTAAAATACCTTTAGAGCACCAGCTGAGCATTCACAAACTTTTACTACTAGAATTAAACAGAAAAAAAAAAATTAGCTAAAAGGTGTGGGAAAGGGTTCATGTCACAAATTCTCAGTATGTAAAAGACAGCTGAAAGATGCAGAGTTTGGGTTTTTTAAACTAGTTATTTATGTAATTTCTATTCAGACATAAAGTATTTCAGTCTATTCTACTTTGGGATTTTTTTATTTTAATTAAGAACACATTTGTGTGTATAGCACTTAACTTGATTTATAATATTCAATACAGAGGGAAATTGGCTCTTCCACATCTACATCCAGTGCTCAGTTAATGTGTTTGAAATTAAAATAAGCCTTCCTGATGGTGTCTCAGCGGTTATTCGAAAAGATAAAGGCAAACCACAGCTTACTTGCCAATATTTCTAACTAAAAACAAAAATATAATGGAACTTGGAATTCTTTTGCTGTGAGCGAACAAAAATTATGGTACAGTTTTTATGACACATGAAATGCAATTATTATTTGTGGTAGCTCTTATTTGGGTGAACTGTTTATTATTTCCCTTCTTCCTCTACCACTCTGTGTTTTTATATATTACAAGAATATTTAAACAGAATAGGAACTGTAGTTTGTTGTTTATTTTTGTGTACTAGTTAGTAATCCTGATGCATATCTGAAGAAATATGGTGATAGGTTTGTTTTTGTTTTGTTTTGTTTTTTATCTTTTAAGGCTGCTGCTAAGAGAGATCCAACTCAAAGTACCATCAAAGAAGACAAAGTCCATCTGTTGAAGTATAATATAGGAGATCTAGTGTGGTCAAAAGTGTCTGGTTTTCCGTGGTGGCCATGTATGGTTTCTGCTGATCCCGTCCTCCATTCCTACACTAAACTAAAAGGTATGTCAGTGATGCTGCAAACATCCAGATTTCTTCAGGTATACAGTATTTGGGGAAAATTCTGTTCTTCATTTTATCTATTCAGTTGTGTCAATAACTGAATCAGCTCCTTGTTGTCAAGAGGAATGTTAAAATCATGTACACACTATGCTTGAGCATATAGCAAGCAGGTGGAGCTTTTTTCCCACTGTGTCTTTTTAATTCTGAACATTCTCTGAAGGATATCGAAATTGTGATCTATGAAACTGTGTGGAGTCTTACTAAAGAAATTATCTGATGGGACTTTCCGTTGTTTTCATGGAGATGCTTGAAGAAGTGATAGGGGCTAAAAATTTTATTGAAAGCTAATGGGAATTAAATTACTCCTGATGATCATGCTTTACTAAAAGCAATCTGTAATTCAGTCAGCTAAATTTCTGTGATTCATGGAATCAGTACTGTTATGTACAGACAACATTGGCTGATTCTAAATGCAGGAACTACCAAGGGTTAATGAAATGTTTAGGTAGGAATCTGTACAATCTCTTCATTTCATTTGCAGCTTTGCTCTCTATTCTGATACTTGAAACTTTAGAGGCTTATCTGTGCTGGTGGTAGAGTGATAAAGTAATACAAGTTGGAAAGGACCTCTACAAGTTGTATTTCTCCAAGTTAGAGCAGATTCCTCAGGGCCTTGTCCAGTCAAATATTTAATGTCATCAAGGATGGAGACTTTACAGCCTTTCTGGGCAATTTGTTCCAGTGACTGACAGCCACTATGGCAAGAAGACATTTTGCTTCATCTAGCTGAAATGTCCTTTGTTTCAGCTTGTGTCCATTGCCTTTTACATTAGTACTGTGTGAATCAGATTGGTTAGGCACAATTTGCCCATGGTGAGTCTGTGCTGGCTGTTACCAGACACCTTCTTGTCTTTTATGTGCTTTGACATATCTTCATGTTCAGTTTTGGGCCCCTCACTTAAAAGACATAGAGGTGCTGGAGTGTGTCCAGAGAGGGGCAACAAAGCTGGGGAAGGGACTGGGAAATGTCTTACGGGGAACGACTGAGGGAGCTGGGGGTGTTCAGTCTGAAGAAGAGGAGGCTCAGGGGGGACCTCATCGCTCTCTACAGCTCCCTGAAAGGAGGTTGGGGTGAGGTGGGGGTTGGTCTCTTCTGCCGTGCCCATAGTGAAAGGTCAAGAGGAAATGGCTTTAAATTGCAGCAGGAGAGATTCAGATTGGACATCAGGAAAAATGTCTTCCCTGTCAGGGTGATTTGGTATTGGAATGGGTTGCCCAGGGAGGTGGTGGAGTCACCATCCCTGGAGGTGTTCAAGAGGTGTCTGGATGTGGCGTTGGGTGATGTGGGTTAGTGGGGATGTAGGCAGGGGTTGGACTGGATGATCTTGAAGGCCTCTTCCAACCTCGATGATTCTGATTTGAGGAAAATTTGCCCCGTAATCTTGTAGGCATTCAGAGTGATCTAGTCAGCCTAGCTTGTAGTTCCCCAGATTGTTCTTGTGTTTCTTGGAGCTAAGTGTGATGTTTGCAACGTTTGACTTTTCCCAGTCACTGGGTGTCTCCCCTTAGGGCTGTGACCTTTCAAAATATAGAGATCACCCTTGCAATCACCTTGGCCAACACCTTCAGCTCTTTCTGAGGTATCCAGTCTGGTCCCTTAATCTTACAGATGTCCAATGTGATTAAGTGCTCCCTGGCTTACTCTTAATATGCAATGGGTAGTGCCTCGGTCTTGCAGCCTGTATCACTAGACTAAGGGACCTGAAAGCTTGGGAGCAGATGTTACAGTTTAAAAAACAAACAAAGCCCTGAGACAGAGAAGGCATAGACTACTCTAGTCTTTCCTGTGTCCTCTGTCACTTAGTCTCCTGCCCCAGTGAGCATTCCTTAGCCTTCCTTTTGCTACTATTGTACTTACAGAAAATCTTGCTGCACATTGCATCCCTCACTAGTTTTAACTCCAGCTGAGCACTGTAAACATTTTTTTTACTATGTTTATGCCAAACTGTACTGAAAGTTCAGAAAACCTGAAAATGGAATTGAGAAAAATCATAGATTAAGGAGAAAAGCAAGAATGTAATAGGTATGTCAAACCAAAGTAGGAGCGCATAACGTTGTTTTGATAGTTATGCTTCTAAATACTTGCACATATTTTATTGGATCAAGTGAAAGTATCTGCTTTGATGGTATGAGCAGAGCAGGCCATTCTCTTGTCACTGGAAATCTGAGTAGCCTTGAACTATGTATTTCCAAGTCTGGGAAAGGAGTGTTTTTGTGGTTTTGTTTTTATTTAGTTTCTAAGGATTGCATTGAGAACTTATAAAATGGACTAGAATAAACATCTAGAGTTTGCATTGGAATTAAAAATTTCCAGTGTGGAGAGACTGTAAACATGTAGGATTTGAAATCAGAATGATCTTGACACTTTGGACGTGTGGTCTGAAAAAGCATGCAGTTCAGTAGGAGTAAGTGTTGGATTTTTACAGTGGTAGGTGATGCAGCTGGGAAATGAGTGGAAAGCTGCATTTTCAAGAAAGGAACCTGAGGGTTTTAATAACCCATTGTCGTTTTCGCTGCAGGAAGACCAAAGTCACACTGACATAAATTAATAGTGCTGCTTATAAAAAGCATGAAGTAGATCCTTTGCTTTTCCAGTGGTAGCATGGCCTCTGTGGGAATTCTTTGTTCTCTTCATCCTGTTGGGGCCATCTCATTTCATGAAACATGGACCAAACAGAGAAGGTTCTGAGGACAGCACAAGGAGAAATCTAGGAGTCTGATTGCACAGGCAGGCTGAAGGAACTGGGGCTGTTTAACCTGACAAGGAGGAGCTAAAGGAGAACCCAGTAACTGACCTTAGATAACTGGTTACGTGCAAAGACAAAAAGACATAAAGTCTTCTTGTTCTGGGAATAAGAGAGCTTAGTAGTAATCAATATTTAGACTACATAAGAAGAACTTGGAAGGGGTAAAGATAAGGAAACACTGGGGTGGATTGCCTGGAGAAATGATGTGATCTCATTCATGGGATGTTTTTAAGAACAAATTGAATGAGGATCTCTAGGATTACAGCTAGACTCGATGTTGGTAGTAAACTAAATGGCTTCCTGAGAACCCTTTCAGGCATTCATACAATTGCTAGAATAGTTATTATAGACTTGTCAGATGGATTTTTCTTGTAGCAGTCTTTCAAAGTTTTGATCAGGCAGTCCCTCTGATTTTAGTCTTTGGATTGTTAGGTCTATTATGAGATAAAGAGGTGGATTTTGAGACAAATAAAGCTGTTTACTTGTTACTAACGAAATTGCTCTGTTCCTTGAAAGGAGTAGTGTTTATACTTCATTATCAAGAATCTCTGTGGTAGCTTTTTATAAGAAACTATAAAAATCTATCTAGCAACAACCAATGTCATGTGTCTGAATGCAACCTGTGGAGCACTAATAGAAAGAAGGGCCCATGTGCTTCAGGATTTCCATCTCTTTTGAAGTAATATAACTTGCTCTGGAGTTAGCTTGTGGCCTACCTTTTCCTTCAGAAGGTTTGGCTAGGTCTGGACAGCCATCACAGCTGCTAAATGCACACCAATGTGCACATTTCCATCAGTATGTACTTCCAGGCTTGTATTATCTTCCACCTACCATTTACTCGTGAGGCACTATCACGTGTCCGTTCCAAATAGAAGAGTTCTTTTATCTGGGCTTGGTAGAAATACTCAGCTAGGTCTCTGTATTTCTCATTTCTAGGGTCAGGATCAGCAGTGTTTATAAACCATCTGAATTTCTGGATGCTGATACTTGATTTTCTCATTCCAGCGGGTTAGGGGTGAGAAAAGTTTGTAACTTTCAGCTTGTTGGGATGTGTGCTTTCATGTAGAAAGGCCCACACTGAGTTAGACCAAAGCTCCATCTTGTTCAATATCCTGTCTGACTGTGGTCAGCCACACATAAAAGGCAAGTAATAGTGCTGGGTCCCCAGAACACTCCTCCAAACCTTCAATAACTAGTGGTTCCAGGATTCTGTGAGCCAATTATGTCTTTGTATATAATGACTCTTAATGAATTCCATTATTTTATCCAGGACCATTGATGCGAATTTAACCCACAGAACATCCCTGAAGATTCACAAATAGTCTCAATGATTCTAGTGGTAGGCACTATTATTTAGACTCCTTAATTAGGCAGTTACAGCTATCCAGCATTATATGTTGAAAGGAACAAAGTGTGTCAGTTTGGAACTAGACATTTGGCTGCTGAGAGGCAGATTTTTACAAGTGGTTGTAAATGTAGTCTGTGCCATCAGCAGCTAGGACATCCTGGTAAAATACAAAAATTATCCTTTATTTTATCATAGACAGATTAAGTCATTGAATCTCGGTAGTCCCTAGTTAAGCAACATTTTCTTGTTGAGGACAAAATAATTGCTGTGTGAGAGAATTGCTGCTGACTGCATTACTGGAACATGTATTAGACTACTGGATTGGATGTGTATGTGCATACAGTCCCAAGACCTTTCTTTCCCTGTGCCATTCCTCTAGATTCTCATACCTGATCTCAACTGAGTAATTATTGTTCTTGTAGCTCTCACGTGTTTTTATATGTATATGAATGTATGTAATGGTCAATAAATATATATGTGTGTAAGGGTTAACAAAACCTATACACATATCATTATTTAGGTTGATTTCATATTACCAGATGCCACATTGTGAGACAAGATCAAGCCCATTTAAAAATAACTATTGACTGGGTAATTACAGAAAGAAAGAATAAGTTTAGAAACCCCAGTCATAACAGTGCTTGAAGCAATCAACTAGATGTATCTGCTGCTGAAGTTAGAAGCATGCAGTGTATGAATAACCTAGCAAGATCTAGACTTAGCTTGAAGACCTCTGTAATGCAGAACTGTTGACTGTTACTTGTTCTTAATGCATAGACATCCTTACCTGATTTCCTCTTCCTGCCAGACTGCATGTTAGACATATTAATGTGATGACTCTTGAAGAACCATAGATACCATAGGGGGGGAAGCTGATCTGTTTCTAGCAGGATTGAATTTACAAACACAAGTGTAGGTCATTACAGCTAAAACCTTTTCTGTTTTTAAATGATACTCTAATTAGAACACTTTGACCACAAGTCTGCGAGTTTTAATGAAGGAGATGCTAGAGGACGTCTTAAGTCCGATTCTATTACCTCTGCCTTTTAGAAGTTCATTGTTAACTGAACTCTTTGGTGAATTTTGAAGGTAGTGTCTTCCCCTTCAGTGTAGAATAGCTGAGATCTTTAGTAGGGGAAGGTTGTATGCCTATATCTTACTGCAGTGAGACAGTGTTCCTCTTTGCAGTCTTAGAAGAATGAATATTTCTTGTCTAGGTTTCAGAATTGTTCTCTTCCTGCTCCCCCTTCCATCACCCAAATCCTTTTCATTTCTTGCTTTGATTACAATAAAACTTGGTTAAGGTGAAGTTGTGATTGCAAGTGTTAAAACTAGCTAAAGCTGTGTTTCTGTTCACGAATGTGGAAAGATAAAGTTTAGGTGAATCGAAGATGAGACTGAGTGCACCAGCTATCCAAGCCTTGGAAACTTATCAGATGTAGCATTTTCATACATACCCAGGCCATTGTGTAAGCTGATATACATGGAAACCACTGTAACCTTAAGTTAATTTAGCAAAGCATATTCTTGTTTGGAGTTAAACTATTGGGCTTCTTTGTCAGACTTCAAAGGTTATAGCTCATAGACTTTCAAGCCAATTGAGCATGTTTTTGAAAGGTTAACTGGTTGTACTGTGCTTTTATCATAGTAACTGTAGCAGCTTACAGAAGACTTCAAGTCTGAAAGTGCAGAGAACAACCTAAGTTGCATCTTAAATACATTTGTTTTTAATTTTCAGGACAGAAAAAGAGTTTTCGTCAATATCACGTTCAGTTTTTTGGAGATGCCCCAGAGCGAGCCTGGATATTTGAGAAGAGCCTTGTGCCCTTCAAAGAAAAAGACCAGTTTGAACAATTATGCCAGGACAGTGCAAAACAAGCCCTCACTAAAGCAGAGAAAATAAAGGTAAGAGGCTACCAAGTCAGACAAGATTTGCAACTTTTTGTTTTACTGTTACAGGTATGTACAGATATAAATACTCTAGAGAACTTGTAAAACAAGCTGTCTTTATGAGGCTTATAGTATTGTATTTTACTTACAGATGCAAGGAATGGGTTGATTTACCACTGTTACTTATTAAAAATCACTACTCTTCTGCTTTGTCATTGATTGTTGCATGGTATCAGTACTATCAAATACAATTTGAGTGTCTGAATTATAATTATACATTACACTTAGTTGCTTGGATTTGTTTTGTGTTAATGTTGGCATTTTGAAATCAAAAGTGGGCAGATTTCTCACTCTGTCATCTTGTCTTGCAGATGTTAAAGCCTGTTTCAGGGAAGCTGCGGCCACAGTGGGAGATGGGTGTTAAGCAAGCAAGTGAAGCAGTAGGCATGACAGTGGAAGAACGGAAGGCCAAGTACACCTTCATCTATGTTAGGGACAGACCTCACCTTAATCCTCGAGTGGCAAAGGAAGTTGGCATTGCTGTGGAACCATTAGAGGAGATGGATGAGTCATCTTACTCAAGTGAAGAAACTACTCAAAATCTGAAGTCGATGAAGGAGTCTGGCATTCCTAACAAGAGGAGGAGAAGGACATCAAAATTGTCTGCCGCTGATGACACGCAAGAAAGCAGTCAGTTGGGGATTAAGAATACTACTCCTCAAAAGTCATCCGAACAGGCAGAATCCAAAAGAGGGATAGGCTCCCCTCTTAACAGAAAGAAAACTCCAACATCTACTCCACGAAGCAGAAAAGGCGATGCAGTATCTCAGTTTTTGGTCTTTTGTCAGAAGCACAGAGATGAGGTTAGTCTTTTTTAGCTGTTATTGTTGTTGATTGCCTCTTCTCATTTCTGTACTTAAAAAAACTTCTTTAGTTGACAAAAACTAGCTGTTACTGTTACCCATAATACTCTGGACTTGATAAGATGTGCCTGTATCAAATGTTAGTCTAGACAGGAACAACGAAAGAAGGGAAGGTAGATGAGCAATATAAACAAGATAGTGATAATGCCATTGTACTTCAAGCATAAGTTGTGTTAGTATCTTCCTAGAATCTAAGTCCTTTGCATTAGTCATAGTTCTTTTAAGTGCATGTAGAATATAGTAGATATGCATATATGTGCTCCAGCAAATATGACACAGGTTGTGCTGTTCATGGCAATCTACTTGCAGTTAGCTTGTACGTTCTTTCTGAAGAGCTGGCTCAATTCCTCTGGTGTGTCCCCTTCAAACTCCTCAAAAACTCTTATTTACCTGCCTGGAGTCTTTTGCCGAGCTTCAAAAGAAGCTACTTACCAAAGCTTGTGAAAATCACTGTCAGTGTGCAATCTGCTGGGACAGACAGAAACTAGGTCCTCTTGAGAGGATTACACTCCAAGACAAGGTAGAATAAATAAATACCTTAATATGAACATTTCTTTCAAAGACTGTTGGAAGTATAGAAGCAATACTGCTGTTCTAGGTCATTACTTGAAAATCATGAACATAATTTTTCCTCTTTGCAACCCTCTGCTCTGTCTGCAGTACAGTTCCGTGCACTGAAAGAAGCATGAGTTTCATTTTTTCTTGTAATTACACTATTCCATAATACCCACAGAAGGACCAGAAAGTTAGTGGTCACTTTGTCACATTCTTCAGCTACTCAGTAGTTGGCTTTGTTATAGGATGTTTCTGTTAGAAAACATTAATAGATAGTAACTTTGTAGAGAAAAATTGAAAACCAGATTCTATCATATGGAAGTCAATTAGTTGTGGTTCAACTCAGGATCTTTAGATCATTGCAACTTAAGCTAATTCTGAGAATGAAAATGAACTCAGCATTACATATACCTCTTAGTGGCTTTGGTTAAATTGAGAAAAGCACAGCAGTTTAGCTTGCTGGCTCCAGAAACAGTGGGGTTTGTAGCCAGACTATTAGAGATTTTGACATATTGATTATTAAAAGCTGTATGGATAAATCATCTGTCTCATATTTGAGAAACCTGAGTTACATTTCCAATTCTTCTGTAAGCAACCTTGTGTCTTGTGTAGTGGCAAGGGGAATTTCCTTGGCCTTGAGTGTAGGCAGCAAGAAGTCTCGTGCAATATGAGGGACATGAAATTTCTTCTCTGGAAGAAATCAGATAATTATGACTGGTTTTATGAACTCTTAGCCAAACACATCCTACCACAGAAGAGACATGCTGGGTCTCTCATGTTATATTTCTGTTTTCTGTACCAGAGCTTCATTCCCTCCTATGGTTGTATGTAATTCTCAAATAATTAATAGATGGAAAATATGAAGACTGTTGCATTATTTGACATTGAGGAATTGCTTTGTCTTCAGTGTCATTTCAGGGAACTTAAAAACTGGAATAAGCTTGAAAAACACACTGGTCATAGTGGCTAACGTCGCACGGAGTTTTAGGTAGAAGTAAATAAGTTTCAAAATATTATGTATTTAGAGAGTTGACATTCTACCAGTTCTGCCCAGAATATCTTTTAATAAGATCATTCCTGAAAACCCAACCCCACCTGACTGTGTGATCTGTTCTAGTAGGTACAGAAGCACTTCTGTGCATAGAAAAGAACTAGGCTGTGAAAACTGCAGGTACCAGGTAGCTGCAGATGAAGCCCCTCTAACTGATCAGGGCAGTACAACCCGGCTTTACTCTCTCTTGATTTATAGTTAACTGACAGAGTAGGGAAATACCATTTTAGGTACTCACGCTTCTTCCGCAGAACCTAAGTTACCTGAGTTAATACCTCCAGCCTGTCACGTTGCTTTTAAAATGGCAGTTTTATGCCTTTGGTGGAAGGTGGAGATTGTATCCAAACTAGTACCGGGAGTTTTCCCTTCTGTTAAGCTTCTCTGGTTCAACCTGCACGGTTTGCTTTCCATCCAAGAGTTGGTTTTGTTGCTGTTGTAGATGTTCTGATGCTCTTTTTGAGCTACTTGTATTGGTGGCATCTCAGAGTTTAGTGTACGACTGCTTCAGTGTTTATTTGCACGTAGAAACTTAGAAGATAGGAAAGCTGTGAATCCAGAGAGGCTCTGGCCCCCAGACTTGGGAAGGGGTGGAAGTGAATGGAAAGGAATGACTGAAGACTTCTCTTTTGGGGCCTCTAATAATCATGAGCTCTCAGTAGAGCTGTTTCTGCTGTGTCTTGCTTGGAGTCTGGCTTTGTCTGACAGTAGGATTCATATATCAGTTTTGTTTTATTAATTACTACTTTTCATGTTACTTTTTCTGGGGATAGGAGAGTGAGGAATAGTTGAAATTTTTAGAAGTTAATGATGCCTGCTGGAAGACTTGAGTGAACTGCTGGAAATGTTTTTAATAATTTAAGAGGCATGCTTCCCCGAGGGAGGCGTTGAAAGCTTGGAGCACTTCCACAGTTGTAGTGACGCATTAAGTGTTTTGTGCTGTTACCAAAGGAGGAGTAAAGATCTGTTTGTACTATTGGCTTTCTTGTGTGCTTCCCCTCTGAAATATAACCACAGTTATCATTAGAAAGGAGCGTCTGACTGGAGATGAAGGTATCACACAGTGAGAGGCAGGCAGCTGTACTGCTTATATTAATTCATTGATTTGGGCCTTACGACTGTTCCGAGGTAAATTCAGAAATCACTTCACCAGTAGGGTTTCCAATTTAAGATGTTTGAATGCGTAAGGAGTTGTTGAACATCAGGATGAACAGAGTGAAGGTAATACACTTTGTTTGGATGATCTAGGATGTGTCTGATCCAGTTACCATGTTTTCCACACCTGTAGTGGTATAAAGAGCTTTTTAAAATATGCAAATAACAAAAGAAAAACTAAAGATAATGTGAGCTCATTAGTAAATGGAGAAGGGACACTGGTAACTAAGGACACAGGGAAGGCAGAGTTACTGGACACCATCTTTGTATCAGTCTTCACTGATAAGACCAGCCCTCAGGGATCTCTGACCCAGGAGACCAGAGTGAATGAAGGTCAGGAGGAAGACCTTCTCTTGATTGAGGAGGATTGGGTCAGAGATCACCTAAACAAACTTGAGATCCAGAAGTCCATGGGCCCTGACGGGATATATCCATGAGTACTGAGAGAGCTGGTGGACATCATAGCTAGGCCTTTCACGATCGTGACTTCGAGAAGTCATGGAGATCAAGGGAGGTGTCTGAGGACTGGAAGGTAACAAATATCACTCCAGTCTTCAAAAAGTCCAGGAAGGAAAACCTGGGGAACTATCGGCCAGTCAGCCTCACCTCAGTCCCTGGAAAGGTGATGGAGCGCCTCATTCTGGAGGCCATCTCTACCCACATGGAAGACAAGAAGGTGATCAGGAGTAGTCAGCATGAGTTCACTAAAGGTAAATCATGTATGACCAACCTGATTGCCTTCTACAACAAGACAACTACCTGGATGGATAGATGGAGAGCAGTGGATATTGTCTGCCTTGACTTCAGCAAGGCTTTTGACACTGTCTCTCATGAAATCCTCACGGGCAAACTCAAGCAGTGTGGGTTGGATGAGTGGACAGTGGGATGGATTGAGAACTGGCGGAGTAGCAGATCCCAGAGGGTCGTGATCAATGGTACAGAATCTAGCTGGAGACCTGTCACTGCTGGTGTCCCCCAGGGTTCTGTACTGGACCCAGTGTTGTTTAACTTGTTCATCAATGATTGGATGAGGGGGTAGATGCCTCCTCAGCAAGTTTGCTGATGGTACAAAACTGGGAGGAGCGGCTGATACCTCAGAGGGTTGTGAAGCCCTTCAAGAGGGACCTTGGTAGGTTGGAGAGTTGGGCAGAGAAAAACCTTCTGAAGTTCACCAAGGGCAAATGCAGGGTCCTGCACCTGGGAAGGAACAACCCCATGCACCGGTACAGGTTGGGGGCCGACCTGCTGGAAAGCAGCGTTGCGGAGAGGGCCCTGGGGGTCCTGGTGGACAAGAAATTGTCAGCAGTGTGCTCTTGTGGCCAAGAAGGCAAATGGAATCCTGGAGTGTATTAGAGCATTGCCAGCAGGTGGAGGGAGTTGATCCTGCACCTCTGCTCAGCCCTGGTAAGGCCGCATTTAGAGTCCTGTGTTCAGTTCCAGGCTCCACAGTACAAGAGAGCCATGGAGCTCCTGGAACAGGTCCAACAGAGAGCCACTAAGTTGGTGAAGGGTCTGGAGAATCTCTCTTATGAAGAAAGGCTGAGGGAGCTGGGCCTGTTCAGCCTCAAGAAGAGGCGACTGGAAGGGGACCTCATTAATGTGTATAAATACCTAAAGGGTGGGTGTCAAGGGGATGGAGCCAGGCTCTTTTTGGTGGTGCCAGCTGACAGAACGAGAGGCAGTGGGCAGAAACTGATGGGCAGGAAGTTCCACCTGAACATGAGGAAGAACTTCTTTACTGTGTGAGTTCCCCCACAATGGAACAGGTTGCCCAGAGGGGTTGTGGAGTCTCTCTCACTGGAGATATTCAAGAACCATCTGGATGCAGTCCTGTGCCATGTGCTCTAGAATGACCCTGTGTGGGCAGGGAGGTTGGACCAGATGACCCACTGTGGTCCCTTCTGACCTGGCTGATTCTGTGATTCTGTAATTCCCAGACACAAGGATTATAGAATCCCTCTGCTTGGAAAAGACCTTCAAGGTCATCGAGCCGAACCATCAACCAAGGACTGCCAAGTCCACCACTAAGCCATGTCCCCAAGGGCCTCATCCAAATGTTTTTTGAACACCTCCAGGGACAGTGACTCCACCCCTTCCCTGGGCACCCTGTTCCAATGCCTGACCACCCTTTCCATAAAAAAAGTTTTTCCTAGTGTTCAGCCTGAATTTCCCCTGTCTGAAAGGTCTTCCATGTGTTCTGTAGCATAGTTAGACTTGGGAGAAGTACCTGGGGGAAGTGTGTGATTTTCATGTACATCAGGATACCCAACACATCATTTCCAGTGCGTGCAGGGATTGAGTGTTCCCGTATGGAGACTTTGAGAAGGGTTCCCCTCTGTAAGGGGAAAAGTTACAGCATGAATTTTTTTACTAGACTCTGAGTAATCCCAGTGGAAGGAAGGTACCATGGCTATTCTAGTCCCTGGAGAAGCTTCAGCCACACTTGTATCTTGTCTGACACCTGCAAATGCAATTTTAAGACAGAGTTCTGATAAACTAGGTTTAATCAGTTCCACTTACCACTGAAAGTTTGTATTTCTGTTGTGTTGAGTGGTGTTACTGTTTGAGTGCTTGGCTTTGTTGGCCTAGTTTTTTTATTTTTGCTCCATGATTTTGGGGTATTAGTTCAATCATTCCAGGAATAGGATTTTGGAGAACGCTGGGTAATGAGATGAGAAGGGGCGTTTTGAAAGCTGATGCTTAATTTCTGTGGGTTTTACAATGTTAGAGCTTTCTGAATTCCATGATTAATCAAATCTGGTTTTCCTTAAGTAGAAGCATGGGAATACAGAGGGACTTTGGGAGGTTTTTTTCTTTGTTTTTAATGCTGACTCTTCTGTTTGTGTTGAATAAACTTCTAGAAACTCCCTTAAATTCCATGTTGATGGCTATTAGGTGTCATGCTCATATTATTAAGAAAAGATGAACAGCTTTTTGAGTTCCTAATATTCATATACATAGTATAAAATGATGAATTAATACGGGGAAATGTTGCATCAGATGCTAGCTTGTATAAATCTCTCTGCTAAGATAGGTGTAATGGGTTCTGTGTTTAATGAGTTCTCCTATGAATTAATGGCTGTCTTTGTAGGCAAGCACATATTCCAGCATTGCTTGTCTGCCTTTTGTGGCATAGATTTAAACTCAATCGAGAAACACAAATTTTTTTTGAATGGCCAAAAGACAAGATTTGCACTTTCTCCATTGTTTGAATGTTAAAAGGCAAATAGATACTTCCAAAATTATTCTTAGTAGAGACAGAAGCAGTTGCACGAATTGAAACTGGATACAGAAGGGTTTAATCTAGTTCTGTCCACAGCAGAAATGTTAGATAACTTGTTTGTATCCAGTTTTCCAAAGCAATAGAAGTATGTACACCATCCTTTTCAATGGTCACCTTTTTTTAATACAACCCTGTTTCTGCGTGTGTAGGTGGTTGCTGAACATCCAGATGCTTCAAGTGAGGAAATTGAAGAATTACTCGAATCGCAGTGGAACATGCTTAGTGAAAAACAGAAAGCTCGCTATAACACAAAGTTTGCCATAGTGACCTCTCCCAAATCTGAAGAAGACTCTGGTAAACGTAAAACTGTGCTAGTGTACTCTAACTAAATTTGATATACATAGTGGTGTTAAACTAAGCACATATTTGAGACCTGTAGGGAAAACAGCTTTCACTGTTTTCCAGTTTTAATTCTTGGTGTTTGTGCCAATAGCAAAGGAATGCCAATGGTTACAATAAACGCAACCCATGAAGTCTACATTTCTTGCTCATTGTTCTGAAAAGTTGTTATATGTAAACCTTCTACTGTTTAGAGATTGCTAATTTCTCATTCTTCTTCTGCCCATAAGCAGCTGCCATTGTATCCACTGCCTCTTACGAGTGGATGGTGGGAAGGGAAGATGAAGGGTTACTACTAGTAAAATTTGAGCTGGTTTTTTATAGAATAGTTAATGAAATGATCCCATATATACCTAAAGTATATCATCTCGTGTCGTCATCAACTCAGGAAGAAATATTCCAAACTTTATTCTGAAACTTTCATCCGTTTGGCATTTTATTGTGCTATTCAAAGTTTTTAGGTCATTGTACAAGATTGCAAATATTATTTTTTTTCTCTTTTTCCTTTTTTGTTCCTGTTGTCTAGTGTTTGGTTTTGATAAAGTCTCGATTACTTTGCAAAGTATTTGAGGGGTTTTGGAGTCTCTTATTTGAGAAAGGAGGAGGAAGATAGTTTGGCATTTGCATGAACTTTATCAAATTTAACTAGCTATAATTTTTCAAATTTAAATAGCTTTACAGCACTGTAAGAAGACTTATTATGGAAGTATTAGAAGCCAACAGCTGCTGCTTTGGGCAATGACAAGAATGAGAGGGAGTGTTTGAAAGTTTGTGAGACTTGGAAAAACTTGTATAAAAATGGCAGTCAGTTTTGTTAACTATCTGTGTGTGTGTGTGAAATAACATCTTTTTGTGGAAAATTGAAAAATTTTTAACTTTAAATTTTAAGTGTCAAATATTTGGATATCAGTTTAAAAAAACCCCACATTCTGTATCTCTCAAGGTTCATCATTGAAGAATATTGGAGAGGCCAAACGTAAAGTGTTTCAAGACTCACCTAAAAGGAGATCAAGATCCAGAAGTAATTGAAATTTGTGTTGTGTGCAAATAGTTCATCATTATAAGTAGCTATTGAGTGTATTTTTTTATGTAATCGCCCACGTATCATAATCTTTTTATTTTATCTCAGATGTTGTCTTCCTTGACGTTAGAATTTTAATGGTTCCCAAATTAAATATCTAAACACTGTAGTGCTGAATTTTGTTCACCTTCCTCAGTGTCATATTGCAAGAAATGTAATTGAGATTGTACCTGTACCAGGTGTTTCTAGTACATATATTGTGTACATTTATAGTTATCTACAGATGAAAATATGTCAGTTCAATCGTTCCCCTACCCAAATCCTCTTATCTTAAACTTGGAAGAATATTGTGGGATTTCTTTTGCTGGCTTTTTGTAAGTAGCAGGTTCTCCTGGAGCCATTTCAGTCTGCTTTGTGGATTCAGAGTCTGATAACAGATTGTTTAGATAAGAACATTATTTTGAAAATTATCCATATTTTGAAGTTGCTATATTTTAAATATTTACAGCTATTTGTTCCCACTGAAATAGAATGCCTGTAGCTGTAGGGCAATTTTCAGTAAATGTATTTGTGCCCCTGGAGCTTGCAGTCTTCATACTGATAATACTCTGTAGCTTCATGAACTAGAGAGTACTGGAGAGTGTAATAATGTTGTCATTTCATCCCAATGAAACAGACCACTTCCTAAACCTCCATCTATCTTTTTGAGGTAGAGTGAGTGCACACAATAGCTGAACCTGTGGAAGGGGTATGCAGGTTAGTCACTGACCTTCTGTAATTTAGCAGCTGCGTGAACTTTACAGTGAGCGATCATCTGAATACGCAGGTCTGTTGGTTTAAAATGACCAACATGGCTCTGTTCTTAGGAAAGGGGTCTTATGGTCTCCTGTAAAATATAAGTAAGCTTGTTAGTGAGGGTCTGGAACTGCCATACCAGAAAGGGAGAACTAATCTGTATGGTTGGTGATATCTTGTCTTTTCCGCAGGCCCCTTAATAGATGTCGCCAGTATCTTCATCTGTATCATTTGGAGAACTTAAAGGAGACTTAAGGAAGAGACTTAGAAATTCACTTCAGTGATAAGACACTGTTAAAAAGTGGCAGGAGAGTTAAAAGTTGTGTAGATCAATCATGTGCAATCTGACGATAAGAAACAAACGTTGGGCAGTAATATTCAGATCTTAAACCAGTGCTTATACAGGCAGACTCCTCTTTCTAAAATAACTTGAGTGTGAAGTAGTTGATTTGGATGTGTTCTAGACTTAGTCTTCAGCACCACAAACCAGACCTTGAGCATTAAGAGGTCATCAAACTGTGATAATGTTTAACCATGTTTTAAAACTAATGACTGAAAAAAAGTAACTTAAATAACTAGATCAGTTCAAAATAATTTGAAAGTGGGTTTTAGATTATTTTTCATGTAAGTTTCCCCCATCCCCCATCCCAAGGTAACTTACATGGAAATAAAAGAAACCAAAAAAAGAGGACAAAGGAACCTACAGAAGATTTTGAAGTTCAGGAAGCACCTAGGAAAAGACTCAGGATGGATAAACAGAATAATCGGAAGGTAATTATGTCGTTGGTTTGTTTGGGTTGATTTATAGCAGCACCAATCTCATTGCTGTAGTTAAGTTTGTCAGCATTTCCGTTTTGAGGGTTAACAAAGTAATGTCTGTATATCAAACCAAACTTGTAGATATTCAGAGATACATGTGAGCTTATAGCTGTGGGGGTTTTTTCTTTGGTTTGGAGGATGGAGGTATGAGAAGTTGCACTCTTAAAACCGTGGTGAAAATGTATGCTGAACAAATCTGTTTCCTGAAGGATTGTGCAGAAGCATGACCTTCCTGTGTTGTCATGCTTTGTAGTTCTTTTTCTTTCCTCCTGAACTGGAGTTCAGAGATGTATGTGAGAATGTAAAAAAAAAATAATAAAAAGATCTTAATTTAGACAAAAGTGGGGGGAGAGAGGAAAGCAAAGAGTAAAGCAAAGCAGAAAAACTAACTTTCAAGAGCTGAAAGCCTATGTAATATTTTAGAGTGGCATGCTGACCCATTTCTTCAGTTAGGAAACTGCTGTAAATACTACAGTATATTTATTGCACAAATCAAAGGCTCCTTTTCAGTTTAGCTTGCTGGTGAAAATAAGAATTGTCCTTACATAGGTCACTGACAGTGTGTATATGGATACAGCCCAAATCTCGCAGAGGCTTATTTAAGCGTAGGCTTGTTTAGTCGTGCGTGTAGATGAGTGAACTTCATGGGTTTTACTTGTGTGGAAAGCTTAGCTCACAGGTGTTTTCTGACCCGTTGTTACAGAATCGTACTGTAGTGTGAGTATTGCAGACCTTGTCTCAGGACTTCAGTGATACAGCAATTAAGTGAAAAAACCTAGTATAAGGGAAGGAGTTGGATTTATTTTTTAAATGAATTACGGAGGTCACATTTGTAGATGGCAGTTTGTTTGGTAGACTGGTTACTTTAATACCTCTGTTGATATTGTGGATCTTCGTACAACTTGTTTAGAGTTCAATATAAAAAATAAATAGAATTTCAGTTAGCCAGGCTTAATGAATTTATTAGCAAAGGACAAAAGTCTTAGAGAAATTTTGTGACCTTTGCAGAAAGAAGAGCCAAGACTTGCTCTAATGGGTTAAGTGTCGAATATTTGTCTTGCATTCTAGGAGAAATTTTGGGCCCTTTTTAAACTCATCTAATTGACTTGAATTCACTATAATACACTAGATTCATGGAATAATTAAGTATACTTATTGTAATTAATTCCTGCTATGAAGTCCTTGTTTTGACTGTCCCTGAAGTTACTTCTTCACTGCCCCACCAGCATTCATATACCACAGTCAGCCTGCATTATCAGGAGTAGAATGAAAGGTGCTTACAGTGTAGTTCATGCAGAGGAGGTGCTGGTGTCTGATACTGTGATGCAGATGTGAATATAAACAGGAAAATAAATCAATAAATGAGATTAATGGTTTCCATAAGATACATACCACTAATAACACTGACTTAGTAATGTGCATGTTAGAAGTGTTGCCCTCTATCCTATCCACTTGTCACAACTAACTAGAAGGAGTCTGGTGTTTGTAAATATTAGGTAATTTGGAAATTAAATGCATATGGTAGTGTTTGTGCTTCTGTCCACAGGAGGGTCAGATACTGTAGAATGGTTGCTTTGCGATTTCTTTTATGAATTCTTTCTTAGTCTTTTTCCTCTTCACCAGCCCAGGGTACTTTTAGCTGTTTGTGCTGCTGCTTCGTAAAGCATTTAGTGAATGACAGTGAAAATGTCTATGTAACGATTCAGAAAAGCAAACACTAACCATACACCTTCCTCCTGCTGTTCCCAGTTTACCTGCAGGCTTTTGTTACAATCATTTTGGACAGGAGGAGCTTTAATGACTTTTTTTCATGACATTTTACTTCTTGCATGAAAGTTGTGCGTTTTCCTCTCCTTTTTGTCCTTAATTTTTATTATGAATTCCGAGTGTTTTCACACATAGTAAGTCATAAGTACCCATATGGAAGTTTTAAAGAACTAATTTGTTCATCGGTGTTTTCATGGTGTGTATAAAATGCCCATTTATGAAATGGGGGTTCTGTAAAGCATGCTTTAAATCTGAGTGAACTGAACTGTACGTTTTCTTTCATTTTTACACAGAAGTGTAACAGTAATCGTACAAAACTGATACGGGGAGCCTCCTGTGGCATCAGTGGTAGGGTGTCAGTCCAGAAGTCAGTAAAAACACAGTTTAGCACATCTTTGTTACAGTAGCCATTCATATTTATTTTTACGAAGGAAACGAGTTCTCTGGCCTTTGAGGTGTTCGCTTGCACATCTTTTGTAAAACTGACTGTCAGATGAAGAATATGGTAAAGTGTGTAAAACCTCCTGCTCAGTAGAATTATTCTTATTGATCAGGTGAGCATTTGTCAGTGTTAAGCATTCTTGGCTACAGTTTTAGTGACTTAGTACTTGAATTAATTTGTACCATACAAAAAGAAAAAAAAATAGTGGCATGTGTAAGGAATAGTGTCTGATTTTGACAAAACTTTGACAAAAACTTCCCCAGTTTTCAGCCTAAACTTTCAGTGATAAATTCTTGATATGGAGCAAATTTATGCATTGTTTATGCTCCCTTGGAAATAGTGGTTTTATTTTGGAAATGCTGAGACAACCTTAACCATAGTAATTTAAAAAATGGCACTGCTGTAAGTTGTGGAGTTGAAAGGAAGCCTCTCTGAGACTTAAAATTCTGCACAGGGTTTATTCTCAAATTTATATACTAATTCTGCAGTTTACCTTTAATAATTAAAGGTTTTAATTTGACCAGTTTAGACAAAGAATAGTAAGGATAACTTACATGTTTCGTGTTCATTTAGAGCTCCCCTTTTTGATATGCTGAGTTTGGGATGGATAAGTGGGATGCTGGAATACTGTGTTCTTTAATTTTTCTCATTTGTTTATGGGTTTGTACCCTGTGCTGTAAACGAGTTTTAAAAATCACTTAACTGGAGCTAGCTTAACTACATTACCATTCAGATATTTGTAAAGACACTTTCTTCTTAATAACATAAATCCAGAAGTAATTGCCAGTTTTATCCAACCACTCATAAATTAGGAGTTTTTTTATTTTTTCATTTTTTTTTTGTGACAGAGGGAGACAAGCAATGACAAAACAGCAAAAACAAACTCTTCTGAGGTCACAGAAACCTCCTCTTCACAAAAGAACCAGTCAGGTAATGTGGTCAGAATAAATTTTAATGTAACTTTTTCAATTAAATAATTTAAAAATAAACAGGTTGTCTGAGGCAGCCGGCTAAATTTTGCTGAATGCAATGACCAGTTACAGCCACCATGCCGCAGATTGGGGGGCGGGGGGAGTGTGCCCTCTTCCTTCACTACCACCATTTTGCAACATTATACTTGTCTGAAATTGTGTACTGCTGATTTGGAGCAGCAGTTCACAAGTTCACCATTTGATGGCACCAAATTAAAGCTATTGCCCTGTGATCCTGGCAAGCAGTGATACAAATCCTACTGTTCCAATTTGCCATCGTGCATTAGCCCAATAAAACAAGTGCAGTGACCATCAATGCAATCAGCTACTATGTGATTTTAGTCCTTTCAAATGATGCTTGATGGGAGGCAGTGTGGAGCACGAGAGGGAATTCTGAGTAACCTTGGACCAAAATTCAAAAGTCAGACTTGTTAATGATGCTCAAGTTTAAGGTAACTTCTGTAAGAGCATGTTTTTAGGTATTATAATGATACGCTGAAGACAAGTGAGCTTCAGCAAGTTCTGTGCAATGTAGAGGTGGTGACGTGCCATAGATAATGCCTGGTGCCTGGCTCCTGTACATAACCTTTCTCTTAACAAAGTGTTAGTGGTACTCAAATTGTGATAAGGTTACCTAGGCCTTCTCATGTTTATTTGAGGAGATAACTGTTACCTTTGCTTTAAACAGGTCATAAGTCACAAGATATTTTGATTTTAATAGAAATGAGCTGAAAAAAAATTGGGAAAACATTTCTTAGCCATTTATAGTACATATTTGATTAATAGAAAACTTGGTATTTTTAAGATCAAGCCAAAACGCATGGTTTCAGAAACTTACTTCATGTTCTCTCAGCTATGTAGGTACCCAGAAGACCTACCTAAATCATTCCTTCCTTTAGCTGAAGGAATATTTTAAATGGCTTCAGGGAGATAACGTTTTAAAGTTCCAAACTTCACTTTGTAAACCAAAATTATTTTACAGCAACGAAAAATCTGTCTGATGCATGTAAACCTCTGAAGAAGCGAAATCGGGCTTCAGCAGCAGAATCTTCAACTCTTGCTTTTAGCAAGAGTTCATCTCCTTCAGCTTCCTTAACTGAGAATGAGGTAAAAAAAAAGTGGTGTTTGCACACAGCCATTTAATTACAGAAATTTTCAGGTGTGAGTCTTGTTTAAAAACAAAAATGAAAGGCAAATTCTCTAACGTTGGTGCTCTAGACAATTTACAGTTTTGGCCTCTGTGAAACCTGTTAATGTGTGCATTGCAAATTCATTTATTGTAACACGAACGTCTGATTTGGGGACATCGAGATATTATTGTGGTTTTTAATGTATTGACCAACAAAGTTTTAGAATTGTAACCTTCTATTAGAGGCAAAGTAAAATGCCAGTGTGTTCTGTATTTTCTTCTACAGACTTTATGTAAGTGTACTACATTAGTTACATTATGTAACTCAATATCGTCATGTTGCCATAGCTTTTATATTGAAGCAAGTTTCCTAATCCTCTGTTTGATCTAGAACTGGACAGTTTTATGAGCAGAGCCCCTTTGAGCTCAAATTAGTTTTCGGGCTGTTACAGTGCTATTTCTCTGTGATGCAAATAGCTTCATCCCCAGTAGAGTTAAACAGGCAGTGAAGGATGTATCTTTTTGATACTTACTAATCATAGTCTTAGCTCTGCATATTTGGAACTGTAATTCTTCTCAATTGACATACAATAAATGAAACGTAAGTACCAGGAGTGTATTCATAGAATCCATTAAACCATTCCCCAAGTCATCTACGATGTTAAAACCAATCAGCCAAAGAGTGGCAGCATGAGGGTGAGGTATGCATGCTGTTTTTCAGGTGGATTTGGAAATGTACTTGATAGGGTTTAGTAAAATATCCATAGACAAACAGCTTCAAGCAGTTTGTATTACAGAAGCTGTAAAAAAATATACCTGCCTGCTGACAAGGGAGCAGGGCTTCCAGCTACCCTAGAGACTTTTTCATTTGCCCTAACAAACACGAGGTGCTTGGGCACTGTAATGAATGCAGTTAAAGTATCTAGACAATGTTCAGTAAATGGTTTGCCTTTGGGTTGGGGAAAAAAGGTTGCATGTCAATGGCTGTATATCTTTACTGTAACTGGAAAAATATTTTAACAGAAAACCTCAACAAATTCTCCCTCCTGTACCCCAATAAAACAAGCAAAGGAAGTCCCACAGGTAATAGTGTCCATGGCAGCAGTCAGGTGAAGCAATACCTGTTCTCATTTTGTTCTCTCGAGACTCCCGTCTATTGGCTTTCCAGCTTCTGCTGTTTTGGCTTTACTGCTGGGACTTGCTGTGTAATGGCTGTTTGTGTTTGGGACCATCTACGGAGCCAGACCAGTTTAAGGAACATAACTGTCTTTATGGCTCTAAATGCGTCTCTAAATATTGTAATCTCAGGAGAAAGATTCTTATATTTCTAAATATTGTGTCTATAAAATGAAATCCTCAAAATCTTTCTCGACAAAAGACTCATTTTTGTAGGATTTTGGGTTGTGACTTAATGGTTCACGTGTAAAAAAAGGCTATGGTTATATAGGTGGAGATGGAAATTTTAAAACTTAGCTCTTAATTTACTCAGCTACTGCTGAACAGCCGATGTGAGGAAAATTAAACATCATACACTGCTCACAGAACACAGATACACAAACTATAAAGTGAAATAATTGTTTTCAAGGGT
Source organism: Aegotheles bennettii (assembly GCA_013398125.1). Classification (NCBI taxonomy): domain Eukaryota; kingdom Metazoa; phylum Chordata; class Aves; order Caprimulgiformes; family Aegothelidae; genus Aegotheles; species Aegotheles bennettii. The sequence continues at coordinate 996,133 of VZRW01010755.1, forward strand.
TTAAAAGGTTTTAAAATATCAAAACCATCCCAATCAACATAACAGAAAATACACCCTGTCAGTTTAACAGATTTCTGTGGGACTGGGTGCAGGGGAGAGTAGGTTAGTGGTCTAGATCCTTAGGTGTTTTAAAGCTACACTGACCTGAACATCTACCAACTAAGGATTGCACCCAGTTTGTTTCCTATGATATTAGATATATTTTGCCTTTAAATAAAACAAAAATGTCAATAAAAAAGAAGCTTACTATTGATCTAATCTGCAAAACAAGGAAAGCTATAAATTTGGGATTGTATGGATGGCTTTTAAAAGGTTTTTCCCTTTTGTATTATTATTTAGCACTTGTCTAAATGGCTAAATGTGTGTGTGTCCTGGGAGCATTCATCCAGGGAGAAACCTCCAGAGTGTTAAGGAAAGGAGTTTAAAAAAGAAACACAATCATGTGATGGTGAAAGCCTTGCACAGCTGACTGAATAGGATGTAATTCTTATCAACATTAAATACATTTACTGATTAACTTTTATATTTCTGTGTTCACTATAATACTTCTAAATGTTGGCTTAGATGCTCTCTTAACAAAGATAGAAAAAATTCTGCGTATTCCAGAAGCACATATACCTCCACAAGCAGTACTAAGTGGATTCTGGCCTCTTTTTTTTCTCCTTTCTTTTTCCCCCACAATACTTGTGGACAGCTGGTTCCAGAATGGAACCTGGACATGACTGTTACTTGTCAAGGACTGTTGCTGTCCACACACCTCTTAAATGTCAGTCCATTGCAACTAAGTTCTAGGACAGGTATGATCAGTAGGAAGAATGTGCTCAGTTTTTTCTTGTTTGAAAGGTGCATCGTATTTGACATTTAAAAAAAATATTTTAGATGCTTTTTGTTGTTATTGGGCATATTTTTAAATGGGGTTTATTTGAAATATTATAAAATTAGTCAAGGCCCAATTTTCAGTTCATAAGTTACTTTGGGTACAGGCGAGAGAGACAGGGGTGAGGGTGTGGACGTCTGCCTTAAGAACAAACAAACATTTATAGATCTGACATATCAGAGATTAACTTTCATTCCCTTAAAAAATGGGCTTTTAATTTGTTTTAAGGTGGATGGACAGAAGCAGCGAGGTGTTTATACGTGGATGAATACATTTCATACCTGCATTTAATCTTGAATCAGAATACTTAATTTTACTTTTAGGCACTTGACATCAGTAGCAATTTCCTGCAGTAGTCCATGTGAAATATGATTTTGTTTAAAATCTGATTCCTAATGAGCAACTGGTAGGGCCAGATGTGAGAAAGATACTCAACGCTTCGGAGTCTGCAGAAGCTCAAAGAAGTTTTTTACTGCCTATCTAACACTTGGTGTAACCATCCAAAAGCTCATTATATTTGTGAGAAATTATCCAGGTGGTGTATTCTGTCTTTTTTTACCTTGGCCCTCCACCCCAATAATGTAGCAGGTGCCAGTAGAGTGTAACCAGTATTTTTTTAATAAATAAAGAAGGCTTTACATTACCATTGCTGCTGGATTATTGGCACACTTTGCGTGTTTGCATGAAACATATCTAATTTAGCTTTTCAATCAATTTTTGTGGTTATTGGCTGGCTTCATTAAATTGGATGGATTTCTTGACAGGAGATAAGTGTCATAATATCCTGCAGAGTCCAGGTGCTACTTCTGAATTTGTCAAAGAAATTGTAATTTTTTTTTTCTGAGAGAGGACAAAATAAAAACCATGTAATGCTCTCAATTCTTAGCTAGTCTGTCATTCATCATATCCTCATGATTTATGAGCTGACCAGCAGATGGCAGTTTAAAGAAGCCTGTGAAAGATTTTGAAGGTGTTGCTTTTCTTGTAAGTTCCTTATATCTTCCCTAGAGGGAATTCTTTCTGTGACATACAGTGTCAAAACAAGCTCAGTTGCTGGTTATAGCTACTTCTTGGCGTTTTGAAGGCCTGATAATGCAAGTTGTAATAACGCAAGCCTTAAGTTTTGCTCTTTTTCTGCATATGAAACAGTATTTTTTTCTCATTAGCAATTTGAGGCAGATTTGGTTTATCTGCATTCTCAGTGGGTATTAGCATGTATACAGACGTGGAGAAAACACGTACAATTCTTAAAAGGTAAGGTATTTGATTGTGAAGGCAGTCATGAGACGTGTACAATTTGCAACTAAAAAAGTACATCAGCTACATTTATCGATCCTGAAGTCCAGTTGTACCACAGTATACAACTAAAATATTCTAGGCATGCTTACCAAAGGTAAAAATAACTGTCTTTGAGATCCTAGGAACAGGAAGGAAAAAAGGAATTCATGTTATTTCAAACAAACTACTGCCCTAAAGAAAAAATAGTTGCAGCTAACCTTGCAGGTTGTTAAACAAAATCAGTGTCCTTCATTCTAGCTTCCTTCGAAGACAATTTTCTCTTCAAAACAATAATAATTTAATATGTAGTGCCACTTTAAATCCTCTGACTTAGCCGACAGTTGTTTCCTGTGTTTGTTTCTGTATGCCTATACATTCATTTATTTTCCTGTTTCAAAGCACCAGTAAGCAGTCAGGGGTACATTTTTGTGGAACACTGCAAGAGATTGGACTTGTTTCTTGCTAAAACTCTGATAAAGCTTCTAACAATTGAAATGACCTGCATTGCCCACCAGATCATACAGTTTTGTTACAATGCTTCTACTTTCACATGGAAAAAAGTTCTAGCCTTGACTCTTGTTCTTTGGCAGCACATTCTGTGTAGACAATTAAGTTTCTTATGTAATTATTCTCACCTTGTGTATTACTTAGGCTTCAAAGTGCAGAGAATCTGTTTGCTGAATGTTTACATGATGCAGGTTTTTATTCCACATCCCCTACCAAAGTATCATGAGTATCTGTAGGCATTTTTATAATGTTTTTAAATGTTCTCAGAGTTTTAATTAATTTTCCAGGCAAATTCAGAAATGCGTAATATCCTTATCTGAAACGTCTAACTCCTGCTAATAATAAAACTGAAACTTGTCCCAGGCCGTCTTTTTTGCTATTATAGTACTGTGTACACTTGTGGCACCTCATACTTAAAGAATTTATCTAGTCTAGTATGGGCCAAAATATCATTCTTCATTCAGTTCAGGAATTCTTATACTGAAATAAAGAAAATGTTAACTGTAACTCAATTGGCTCTGTCAGTTTTTCTGTCTCCGTGTGGGTGCACGATAGATTGTCTTTGCATACAGTCTCATCTGTTGTTTGTATGTTGATCATTGACTTAACTCTCCTATAAGTTGTGCTTAGATTAAAAAAAAACAAACCAACAACCCTCTAGTCACTGAGGAGATGTTAATAAGAAAAAAAAAAGTGCAGTTGGGGTTTGTCTGTGGAGAGATTAAAGAGTTGCTTATCAGAACATGCATGCTCCAAGCTTCCTAGAGAAAGCTCCTAGCCAGACCAGAGCACGTCCTCCTGGGTGGCTGTGTGACAGCAATCACTGACTCTCAAGTCATGTCAGGAAGTCTGAGCTTGTAGCAGCATCCTTAGTTCTAAGCAAAGTGGAACTTAATAGCCAACAGCATTCAGAAGCCATGGAAACATGCTTTTAAAATGCTTATGAAAAGAGGCAATGTATTTGTTAAAGATAGCAGGTGACCTGAGAGAGGATGCTGCGTAAGCCAGTGAGTATCTTAAGGCAACTCTGAACTCTTTGTGTGTGGGCCCTTTCTTTTATGGATCCTGCTGATCCTGCTGTGGAGGTGACTTGCCTGCTAAACAAAAAAGCAGATGGAAATAATTGCTGCCATGCTTGGTTTTCATACTATATACCCCTAGCTTTCAAATCAGTATACATAGTGGATTTCGTTTCCATTTGCTGTTCTATAGCCGGGATTATAAAATGAGAGATGCTCAAGTAAAACAAAGGGAAGGGGGAGGGTTAACTTTCTTGGCTCTGGAAAAATGTGCCCTTTAGCTGCCTTTATAACTGCTTAAGTGCAATGTGACAGAAGAACACCGTTGTCTTGAATGTGACTTAAGACCAAAGCTTGTATTCTTAATGCTTAAGAAGTGCTGTTAAGCAAGCAGGTATGAGTAATATAAGAAGTGTTTTTGTAAGACTGAATGAGTTAATGAAGCGAGTTTTCTGAGGAAGAATTTTTTTAATAGAGAAGTCCGGAAAGGTGTGTGACTGGTGGAGCAATAACTGCTGGAGCCCATTCCAGTGTGGGCACCATAGATGCATAAATGACAGCAACTTTTTCACTCAAAATTTCCAAATTTGTTTCGAACCTTTACACACTGGGCAGAGAAAGCTTGTCTGAATTGGAGCTAGAAGAAGTCCTAGTGAAGCTGTTAGGTGCAGAAGTGTGAATGTTGTTCGCATTGCAGTTACTAACACACAGTGAATAGTATTTGAAACTTCCTTCTGCTCCACGGGGCACGAGTTTTTGCCTCAACAAATACTGATGCTGTAGTCCCCTTTAGCCAGGAGGTACTCACAGGGAAGAAACAAAGACAGACACACCACCACCACCACCTCCCCACCCGCAGGATAACATTTAACCAGCAAAGGTGCTTTCATAGACCATCTTTTAAAAACAAAGACTTAATCCTAAACCTAAAACAAAAAGCATGTTCAATAGCCAGGTCAACAGCTGATTGAGGGCTGCTCTTGACAAGCAGAACAGTTGCATTTTATGTTCTTACTATGGTAACTTCTTACATTCTTAGGCTGCAGATTAGATGAGTATAGCCATTTATTTTCAGATCTGGGATTTCTGAACCTCTTTTTCCTTGAAATTGCAGTGTAATGGTCATGCTGGCACTGGTATTTACTATTTGATTTTGGAGCTGTCTGAAAAGAAGTAGAAAATTTTAAATGGGAAAAAAAAATTTCCTCAAATGGGTGAGTGAATGGAGCAAATGTCCACATTAGTATTTGACTCACCTTCACCTCCTTCTTTGAAACACAGCATCATTTGAGTTTTTGATCACTGGATGCCAAGTGAGAATATGTCAGCACCTACCTTTTTTTCTTTTTTTTTTTTTTTTTTTTTTTAAATAAGTGAAATTGCAACCATCCAGGTGTGGAACTACTGATACCATTTGCAGAGTTCACCCACGTGATTCTAGGAATACACCAGCTGAGTGCACATACCAGCATGCAGCCAACTTTTTTGGTTTTTTTTTGTTAAAGCCAGAGGGAATGAAGAATTGGCTCGCATTTCTGCTGAGGTGTGTGGCTGAGACTGGAATCAGGTACCTGGCTACAAAAAAAATGCTTAAACAGTTGTTGTAGACTTGAACTCGACATTTCAATGTATTGAATGGTATGAGGAATGTTTCCCTACGTTAGCGCTTATCCTTTCACCTCTGAACACTTTAATTGATGTTGCAGTGAACTGTGCAGTTAACTGAAACTCAGTGTTGCAGCTGAGAAAAGTCTTCAAGTAGGAAAAACATTTCAGAAGTGATTTTTGTACGCTACGCTTCTGTCAAATCATCTTCCTGCCTCCCCCATTAATCTCTTTAGAAAGCTTCAACCAAAAGGCAAAATTAAGAATATAAACCACAAAATGCACATAGATGGTTCAACTTAATTCCTTTTAATACTCTATAGTGTCAAGTCTTATTTTAAATGTACAGAGTTGCATACATTTCCTTTTCTCAGCCTGTCCAGGAGTCCCCATCAAAACCAAATTCTTATTTATTCAGCATAATCATGAGAAGGAAACTCCATCATTCCACAAACAATCCTTGCACCTGTATGCACGTTGTATATCCCTTTTGCACAAAACAGGGAGAAGTCATTCAGAAAGCAGTAAAAAAATTTAAATCTCATCCTTATATTTAGCAATTAAATAATTACCTATTATTCAGTGGCGGTTGCTGGTGTAATCTGGCTTTCTACATCAAATGTTGTGGTATGCAAAGCATCTTCATTCAGTTAAGAATTAATGCTGAAGATTGCTTTTTATAAGCATTCTTAGGTAGTCTTTCTAAAAATAGGTCGATGTCTGAAAGAATCTATTAAACACTTCCTTTGGTTATTGTGGACAGGAAATTTCAGCATATAGTTCAAAATAAAATGAAAAATACTTTGGGGATATGAAGTCTTGTACCATTGTGGGTCTGAGTAACTATTGCCAAAAAAAAGTTGTATGAGGTGTATGATCAAAATTCCTTGAGATGAGTAGGCTCAGTTCTTGAACTAATGACACATTGCCACAATTTGTATCTTTCACAGGTAAAGTTGTAATACTAAACCCAGAGAATTTACAGACATGCCAAAATTTTGTCCCAGTTTGACTCAGTGACAAGTATTTTTGCAGTAACAAAGCTATAGAGAACTTGGGAAAATGCAGTCATGTGTCCTTACATGTTCCCTTCAAGTCTTACGTGAGTAGTGAGCAATAACTGATACACACAGGGAAGGAAAGATTGCCTTGGGTGCCTGATGCTGAATGTGTCGCTTCTGTGAGCAGCCGCATTCGGAACCTTATTGAACCCTGAAGTAAATTCTGGCCCAGCCCAAAGGAAGAGCAAAGTGTAGGGGTTTTAGGCCAGTTTTCTCCCTCTCTCACTTGTGTACACAGATGCGTGGTTTCCAGTAGAAGGAGCTGCGTTTCATTTCTGAAATGCCACCCGGTTGCTCAGTGCTCAGGCAGTGCGGTGTGAAAGCCTCTACAGGCAAGTACTCACAAAATACTGTTGACGTTCAATAATTGAAGGAAATGGGAAGGAAAACCTGACTGATGTGTAAAATGTAAAGTCTGATGGTGCTTGCGGTGATACCGACTTCAGCAGAAGGGTATCTTCCGTGTTGCAGCATTAGTAACTGCTCATGAAGAGTGGAGGTGATTACAGAGTCCGGGTAGATTTCATTGCAGAACTTGGCACTTGCTGTAAATCTGAAGTGAACAGCCTTCCCCCCTGCCCCCCCCCGCCCCTAAATTTGCACTCTTAAAAACAGTACTTTGCCTTTATGAGAAACAAGAAATTACTCAAAATACAAAACAGAATAAAATGCCAAGCCAGCAGTCGTTACAAATTGCTAATTAACAGGTTTTGCCACTACTCGAGATGTTGATTGCTTTGAACCTTGGCCTGAATATCAGAAGAGTTAATTACATGCAATTTACTGTGCTAAGGAGATTATATTACAAACATAAGGACAAGACAAGCTCTGGCATGATCACAAGGGAAAGATTTATGTTTGTAACTTGAAAAAAGCCCCCCAAAACCTGTGCTGATTCTGACTGAATGCTGTGATTTGGGCACTTGTATGTGAACTATTGGGCCTTCCATTGTGGAAAGTTGTGTTATCAAACCACAGAAGCGTTAAGGTTAATTTTACAGATGACTGTGTTTCAGGTCACCATGAACTGGTTTCCAGGAGACGTCTTGTAAATCATCTTTTGTTACTGTTTTAATCTAAAGCTATTTTTATTGCAAAACTCAACTGTCCCTTTGGTGACCAGAACCTGTTAGTGCCACTGCAGCTTGCTTGGGGTACAAACAGAGTTTTCCCAGCCATCTTGTACTCCTACCTGCCATAAGTCCTCTCTGAGAAGAGTTAGATGAAGGTTGTCTCAGCCTTTTTGACAGGCCTGAACAGGACAGGCACTCATTTTACTTCCCTGGTATTTCCATCAGTTTTTGGGGATAACTTCAGGGACTGTGTTGAATTTTGGCTCTCTTCACAGAACGAGCTTCCCCAGAAGATGGTTGTGTAGAACAGGAGTTATTTGCAAAGGAAGATGGCTGGTAGAGAGTGCTGTGCCTTCTGCGAAACATGAGATTAGGGTCAAACCCTGAATTAGGAAGAAACACTTCCCTCTCTCATACCAGGGAATCTGCTAGCCTCCCCCTTTGTTTAGCCCCCTAAAATTAGACATTGTGAACCCTTCAGGTGATGGTGGAGTGGATGCAAGCTGTGCGTGATGGAACGTGGCTGTTGTGAGGGGTGAACACTTGGTTGTGGTAGCAGGGATGGAGGGATGCGTTCTGCAGCAGCAGCCTGTGTCAGGCAGTAGAAGTGCATCGCCGAGCTGCTCACGGGTGTCGTGGTTCTCAGGAGCTGCAGCAGCCGTGAGCAGGTATCCAGGCTTGTCCCTGCAGTGGTGGTTAATAGAGCATTTGATTTGTGAAGTGTGGGAGGCTCCTGATGGCCGCAAAGGAGAGATCTCGAAAGATCCTCTCAGTCTGGCAGCCATACGGCTGATGAACTGAAGGTATTTTGTTCATGCTCTGTGTTGGGATTCACGCTTGAGATCTGGCATTAATCTATAGGCGGGTGTAAATTGCCAAGTTTTATCTTGAATGAGCTGATAAAATTTGGGTTTTGTGGTTGCCTTTGTGACGCAGAGTTTGAATCTTGCAGCACTGCTCCTTTTTGGCTCAGTAAGCGTTTAATTTCAATGAAGGGCTGGGGCATTAATTCTGGAGCAGTGAAATGTCAGTTCTGCAGGAGAATGGCTGTCAGCCTATGGCTGGGATTTGGTGACCTCCATCCAGGGGGTTTCTGAAAAACTGCCATGTACCAATAGGGTTGCCTTTCCGTGTAGAGGTCTGTCTGCTTCATTTGAACACCTTACAAGTATATAAACCAAAGAAAAGCCAAGTAACCATTGCTTTTAATCAAACCTTATTCTCTTGTGACTGAATATATTTGTCCCTGGATGTGCACTATTTCTCTGCTCTGCCTTCCAAAGTAGTAACCTGGGGAAAAAGGGGTGCTTTCCTCAAGGGTGAGACTGTATAGCTTTTGCTGCTAGGAAGAAGACTATCGTAACACTTAAGGTGTGCTGCACAAATGGTTCCTCTCAGGGTTTTAGGTGTACTTTGTGGTGTGGGGAAAATACGAGGGACAACAGTAGTGTTAATTTAAGACCACTTGTTTGGTTTTGAACATAAAGCATACTTTTTTTTTTTAGTAGTAGAAAAGAAATACAGATCTAAGACCTTCCAGCTTATTTTTTTCTTTTCTAAACATGACTAATTTTGGCTAGTTGAAACAGGAACATAATGAGGTACTAAAAATGTTAGAGCAGTGCACTGCTTATACTAATTAATGTTTCTGCGGCAACAGTTTAAACAGAAATAAGCATGTGTGTAAGTTTACTTAAACAGTAAGAGAATATGTTTTTGTGTTTTTGCTGAACTCCCACGCTATCTTTCTTCATCTGCCCCTTTCCAGCAAGAACTGGCTGCTCTTGGTCGTGCACTCAGGTTGCAGTTTACTGTTACACAACTCCGTCCAGGGGACAGAGATTTCCTGGTGCCTGAACAAAGCAATGATTTTACAGTTTATTTTAACCACTTCTAAAAAGGGTCAGGCAGAATCTCCAAAACACTCTAGTTGTAGAAATATTCATAGGTAGAGTATAGGTACAAATCACTTTGATTTGCACAGAGGAAATGCATTTAAACCCTTGCAAGTAATCTGGAAGAAAATACAACAAAAACCAAGCTAACTAACAACCATCAATCTGATCCAATTTACAAAATGGTTTTGGACATGATCAAGGAAAGCAAATGTTAAATGGAGGAATGCAAGTTAGCTGACAGCAGTGGTGCAAAGTAATTGCTCAATACCAGTGTTTCTGAAGGGATTTTATGAAGCCTAATGCTAGGCCTGGTTTGACTTTACGTTTTTCTCTCAGGTTTCAAAATAAGTCACTTCTAATAAATTTGTACATTACATGGAGATTGGCTGACATGGGAGGTTGCACGTAGCTGTCTCCATTTCTAAGTAAGCTGGGCCATTTTTGATAAGATCTGTTTTACTATAGATGAGATCGTATGTCTGAAAACAGAAAGCAAATTGTTCGTGTAAAGCAGGGTGTCTGTGTCCTGACAAACAGCTACTGGCAATGCAATCTCTTGCGTGCTGTGGCAATTTACAGTGACTCTCAGTGCTGTATTGAAAAGACTTGGGGAGATCCTTACACAGCCGAGCAGCAGCAGTGAGGAATGGTATGTTGGTTTGCTTTAGGCATTGTACTTATGAGACTCGTAACGGGCAATTGCCTCCAGTTCTTGTGCCTGATTTTTCAACATCCTTTGTAAAGTAGAGATAAGGTTTAGAGAAAACTCACCCAAATTCTTTTGAAGCTGGAAAAACAAAACCCTTAGGGAGAAAATTGGAGGTCCTTCTGGCTTGCCAAAAGGGATTGAAATTGGTTTAATTGCAACCTGCTTCCACAGGAGGAAAGTGTCAGGTTCCAAAGGACTTCTGATATAGCTGAAATACCTGGAGAAGGCAGCATCGACTGTGAATTGCAGTTAGACAACTCAAAAGGGACGTGAGGCAGTGTTTTTGATGGTATGTGTGAGTAAGCATTAGAAAAGCTCAAAGAGAAGTGACAGGTTTCCTTTGCAATTCCAAATTGTGATGCTTTCCTGGAGGATGTGAAACACAGCTCACTGAGTACCAACTCAGGGCAACAGGATGAAATTCTGCATCTTCTGGTGTAATGTGAGATGAGACATCTGACTCAGTTGTCTGTTCCCTCCCTAAATTCTATTGAACGGAAAACTGCCCTGTATTTTCTTTTAAATATGTTGGGTTGATTTGTTTAAAGTAAATTAAGAATATTTTTTAAAATCCTCCATCTTTAATACATCTAGATCTGCTATATAAGATTTATCTATAACACAGTCATCTTTTGTACTAGAGTTCGTTAGCTATAACATTCCTTGAACATATTCAGAGAGCACCTTTTTCTTTATTCCTCTCTTCTGTATACTTCCATATACTACTCTTCCTGCTTTTCTGGAGGAAAAGCTCAGAGACTTTCATATACAGCTTGAAGTTTACAAAGTTTCTTTCTAAAATTAACTATTACTCTTATAAAACATGCATTCAAACTTTAATCAAGTGATTTGAAGCTGTATTACTGGTGAGGCATTTTGAGCTAACCCTCTTACAGAACTCTGAGTATAAATAAAACACTGCAGTATGAAGTTTCGGTGTTATATTTTGGCTGCTGTTGAGGTGGTGAGGATGGTTGTTATATAGTCCTTTTGATGAGACTTCCAGAAATGCATACTCTGGTTTTAACCAAGCTTTTTTTTAAAGGTGGGGTAAGCAAAACTGAAAGAGTGTGCCTAAATCTGCTAGTCTGAATTGCAGTCTGTTTGCTTCCTTCCGTTGATATTCTGTACAAAACTGACCACACGTGACTGCTTTCTCTAACATGTGTGTTTAATCTTCAGATCTTCGATGGCCAAGGAGATGAGCGGTCGGAGTCTCCCTATGAAAGTGCTGATGAAACTCAGACTGAAGTGTCTATATCATCCAAAAAATCTGAGCGAGGAGCAGGAACAAAAAAAGAATATGTGTGTCAGGTGAGAGATGTTAGCTGGGGCAGCAAGCCGTGTTTTCTGAGGGTTCCTAGAAAAGGTCTTTTTAAATAAAAAAGTGGCAGTATTAGGCCAGAAGCAGGTTTATCATGTATGCCTGTTAGTGATGAGGGTGCCATGCTAGTAAATGGAATTCTTCATTCTTAGTTATTTTTTTTTCTTGACCTCCAATAAGTGACCAAGCCTTTTTTCTCGAGCTTGCAGATCCGTAAGATAAGCATAATCTGTACCTCCGAATCGGTGCCTGAGTGTTGCCAGGTAACTGGTTACGTTAATGATTGAGGAGAGCTGCTCGCTTATCTGTTAATGAGGAGGAAGTAAAACCCAGTGGGTTTTGTGCTCCGGCGTGAAGCAGAGATTGCAGCGATGCAGTGGTAGCAGCCTGCGTGTGGCGTGCTAATTGAAAGCAAACAGCTTTCTCAAACCATTCTAGAAGAGTTCTTAGACTTTGAAATAAGAACACGATACTAATGGACAGTTCAAATTTGTTTCCACGAGACTGGGCAAGCAGTTTGGTTTCCATTTCTTGTACGTACTGATTATGAGGTTATAGCTGTCTCTGAATGTTGGCTAATCCCTTAGATTCTGCCAGCGTTATTGTTTGGTTCATTTTTAGTTAGAATGTGTCATTCCTAACCGCATAGAAGTATCATTGTGCCACCTAGATTAATTTCCTTTCATCAAGGAAGAGGAGAACAAGGTTGCTTTTTAACTCTACTCAAATGCATCAGTGTGCTCATGGAAAAGATTTTAAATCTTTTTTCTTTTCTTTTTTGTCTGTCAGATTGTATTTACTCGTGAAATGTGATTCTGAGTGATATTTCAAGTGGTTTAAGGGCTCTGTTGTTTTGACTGGAAGCCAGGGCATGTGATGATACTTGTAAAATTATCTTTCACTTGTTAAATTTTATTTCAACAACGGGAAAAGAGATTTTTGAGGAACAATATGTGAAAAGGAATAAAGAAAACAGGTTTTTCCACATATGAACTTTTCTTTAACATTCAATGCCTTTGTGTTGTAAAAGCTGTGTGAAAAAACAGGTGATCTCCTCCTGTGTGAAGGACTTTGCTATCGAGCTTTTCATGTAAGCTGCCTTGGGCTCTCTGGAAGACCAGCAGGAAAATTCATTTGTAGTGAATGTACATCAGGCAAGTTTGTCCCTTTCTATTAATAAAACAACCAACCAAACAAACAAAAAGTTGTAGTTTACCCATACGTTGGTCTAGGAAATCCTCCTGGGCAGCGTATGTGTCTCTGGAGAAACCGTATTTATCCTTTGGTGCCTGACAGGGTAGGGGGGGAGTTCACATGGTACCATTTAGTGTGCCATGTTTTAGAATGCTCGCTGTTTTCAGTGGGAACTCTCTTGCAACTTGGCTGATTTAATCTGAATTCCATTGCCTTAATAATTGCAGAATATTTGCTCTCTGAGTACAAGTACAGATTAGATTTAAAATCTGTCACAAAGACTTAAGAAATCCTATGAAAAAAAAGCAGCAAGTGAAATGTTTTGAGTCCTTTTTCGGTCCTCTGTGTGTCTATATCAATCTTTCACTTTTCCTGTTAAAAGACTACCTTATTGGTATTAATTTCATTTGCTTTTAATCTTATTATAACTGTTTGGAAGTTCTTAATCTTAAGACTTATATAAAAGATTGGCGTTCTTGTTCGTAAGCCCAGTTCAGTACATGTGGTGAACCTTGTTGGAACAAGGCTGCTTCAGAATAAAGCTGTTCCAAGTGGTCCAGAGAGAAGATTAGAGGATGCTTGTCTTTGGCTTGTGGACCTACTTCAAATTTCACAGGATCACAGATAACCCATTATCCTATTTCATTGCTTGCAAAAAAAAAAATAATAAAAACTTCAGTTGTCCTGATGTACTGAGGCTTATAAATAAGAACGTAAAAACAGAGCAGTGAGGCTTTGGGTGTTGTTATATAGGCTTTAACTGCAGTGGGTTTGCATTGTAACTTTATTTTATTTGTGTCTGAGCAGATTACTATTTAACATTAGTGTTAAAAAAAAATAGATTGCTGCATCAAATAATAGAATTTTATTTGAGTTTGTTTAAAAAAAAAAAAGAAAAACTAAAACAAATGCATCTCCCCCATGCATAACAGAAGCATTTTAAATTCACGTGTCTGGATGAAAAATTAGTTACATTATTTTTATTACTTTTGCCACTAGGTGTGCATACCTGTTTTGTGTGCAAAGAGAGAAAGGCAGATGTGAAACGCTGTGTTGTATCCCACTGCGGAAAATTCTACCATGAAGCTTGTGTGAAAAAATTCCACCTTACTGTATTTGAGAACAGGGGGTTTCGATGTCCTCTCCACAGCTGCCTAAGTTGTCATGTTAGTAACCCCTCACATCCACGAATTTCAAAAGGTAGTTTCATTTTACGTTTTTATGACTGATGAATTAAGTTTATTTATGGTATTTTAAGGTAAGGAGCCTGTCCAGTCAATAGCTGCTAGCTGCAATTTTTCAGGCATGCAAGGGCTATTGATTGATTCAGAATTTATAAAAAATTAAATAATAGAATAATTATTAGTCCATATGAGTATTTACCTTGTTTGTGTTCTGTTTTTTTTAACTAGCTTTCAATTATCTAGTTAACCACGTTCTCTCAAGAGAGAATGAAATCTAGAATGTGTGTATGATGGTGAGAGACAGGGTGAGGGCAAGACCTGTGAATGCACAGGTTCTGCAGCCAGGCTCGCCAGACACGGGGACGTTTGATTCTGGGCGTAGCTTTTAGCTTTGCACAATATCTGTAAACAAAATTTCACTAGTGAAGAAAACTCGTCCACCCTGGTGTGCGTAGTTAAAGCCTTCATATTTAAATATTACAGTGCTTTAAAAATGCAGTTTTTTTAAATCTGCATTTTTTATTTGTAAGTTTTTAAACATTGCAAACACGATTGATGTGATTTTTGTGCACATAGGCTACCTGGGGCAGTAATACCATTTTTTTAGCTCAAATAATCGATTTTGTTCAAAAATAATATGGCAGTGTTCTGCTTTGCTAGGAAAGATGATGCGTTGTGTGCGCTGTCCTGCTGCATACCATGCTGGAGACGTGTGCATTGCTGCGGGATGTGCAGTCATCGCTTCCAACAGCATTGTTTGTACCAACCATTTCACTGCCATGAAAGGGAAAAGTCATCACGCGCATGTCAATGTCAGCTGGTGCTTTGTGTGTTCAAAAGGTAAACCAATGTAAAACTCCTTCAGAAATGCAGCATCAAAACGTTTTATTCTTCAGTTTAACTTTTAATTTACTACCCTGCTTATAGAAAATCATTAGAAATGTGGCGTGTTAAGTTAGGCTCTGTTAGGTATAGGAGTAACTTCAGGTTGGCTTGTGCTGCTTCGTGTTTTTGAGTATCCTTTTTTTGCAGATCCAGTTTATTAAAGAATATTTTTACTTAGACTTTGTCCAGCATCCAGAAGCCTGATCGAATTCTTTATCAGAGACACATAATCAGAAGTATTTCTCTGCTCTTTCCCCTGTGTTCAATGTACTGAAGCTTTTTATGTTTCTTTATTGCTAATACGTAATATTAAAACATAAATAATTTAAGAGTTGCTTTTAGTTTAGCAGCAGACAGCAAATTGAATCAGTATTAGTTGTTGCTGGGAGTGCCACTAATTAAAGGTGGTTTGGTTTTTTTTTTCATTGTACAATAAATTTATTCCTTATTGAGAACCACAAAATGCATAGTGCTGATTCAACTGTAGCAGTGAAAGTTTATCTGATTTGTTAACAAATTAATATGCAGCATCGCAGCTTTTAAGCTGCAGCTAATTTTCCACTTGATAATTCATGGAACAAACTAACAACCTCATTCCTTCTCCCACAGGGAAAAAAACCCCAAGAAATCTGTTGTTAAAATTTTGCATACAGGGAAATATTACTATATATTAAACTATGTTCAATATATTGTAGTCATTAAAGTAAAACAAAGTAATTATCATTTGCGGTGCATTATTTTGGCTTTTTTTATCACTGGCTTGTTTGTTATTTTATGTCTGCCAGGCATTCAGATTAGTAGGGACCTTTTGGGTTTTGTACACAACTAAATGTGTGTTCGTTGCAGGCTGGCTGGTTTTAACCATTTATTTTCTAACTGAACCTATCACGTGTATCGTCCTGCTTTGAACGTGGTTAGAATGCAAAACTTTTATTTTTGTCTCGATGTTTTTCAACCTTTTTTTTTCTTTTCTTTCTCTCTGAAGGAGGGAGCTTGTTGTGCTGCGAGTCATGTCCTGCAGCGTTCCACCCGGACTGTTTAAACATTGAAATGCCAGATGGGAGCTGGTACTGCAATGACTGCAGGGCGGGGAAGAAACTCCATTTCCAGGATATTATTTGGGTTAAACTGGGAAATTACAGGTCTGATGAAAGGATTTATTTTGTTTTACAGTACTGGCATGTTTAATTAAGGATCATACAATTGGTTGGCTCTGTAGGCCAGCCTTGCTGCACACAGATTTCTTATTCCTCTGTGAACTAGGGACCCCATCTCCTTGCAAGCTTCAAGTTCAAAGACTTGTAGCTTCAGTGTTACTCCTGGCCAAGGCATTACCCGTACAAGACTCCTTGTAGTCCTCTGGCATCTGCTTCCAGTGTATGAGCCTTCAACCCCTTTTGTTTCAGAGATCTCTTCAAATAATTAAGCTGGTGTAACTTGTAATTGGCTAAATTACTACCTTGCAGACTGGGAGGTAAGTCACTCAGGTGTCAGTGCTGAGATTGGAGTGAGATAGAGGTGGGTGGGGTTTATCCTAGAAAGTATTATCAGCTATTATAAGCTATTATCAGCTGTCTCTTGGTCTTTGACAATTACCAGACCTTGTTGAAGAGGATGTTTTTGCTAACCAGATGCAAGGAGCTTTTTGTGTGCTTACCTTGCAGGCGGGCAGAAGTCCCACAGATTTGAGTGTCAGGCTTTCCTTTTCTAGTCCTGGCTTCTCTTGTTGCCTAGTGAGTGGGGGAGGGAAGGATTTCAAATCCACTTGGAAAATAATGATACTTGGTTACTGCCGTTTAGAGTGATTTTGTCAAACTGTCTCTTGTGGAAAGAGCTTCACTAAAATGCTGTGTTTTTTCATTTGTACTTCTGTGCTAGATGGTGGCCTGCAGAAGTTTGCCATCCAAAAAACGTTCCCCCAAATATCCAGAAAATGAAGCATGAAATCGGAGAATTTCCTGTGTTTTTCTTTGGTTCTAAGGATTACTACTGGACGCACCAAGCACGGGTGTTCCCTTATATGGAGGGAGACAGAGGGAGTAGATATCAGGGAATCAAAGGAATTGGAAAAGTCTTCAAAAATGGTACATAGCTGAAAATAAACAAAAATAATCTTGTGATATGCATGCTTTGTTTTCTTCAGACATAACCTTGGGACAGTTTTTGTGCATTTGTTTTATGTATTGAATTAAAAAAACCTGTTTTGGTGTCCTGGGCAGCAGTCACTATTACTGACTTTGAGTGAAAGCATTATTTTCATGGCTTGTGAAAGACCAGCATCTAATTGGAATTGTTTCTGACAACTTTTACTTTCTGCAAATGAAATGACAAGTGTAACTGGGAGACACAGAGAGTAGAATTGATGCAGCTGTTAAGAGTGTTAACACTCCAGAAGCATTGTTTGCAAGAAAACTGAATGGTGGGACTAGGAAAAGAGATGATTGTTTGTTTGTTCTTTCTAGAATTTCTGTTGATATAACAATCTTTTTTTTTTAGCTTTGCAAGAAGCTGAAGCTCGATTTCGAGAAATAAAGCTACAGCGAGAAGCCAAAGAAACCCAAGAAAGTGAACGTAAACCTCCACCATACAAGCATATTAAGGTAAAGTTTGAGAACGTTACGCTGGATACTCAAAGGTCTAAGCCAGCCCTGGGGAGGAAGAGCTGAATGGTAAGATGTGGAGGAGAAGTTGTAATGATGTGCTGGTAATTGTGCTTTCAGAGTCATGAGATGATGAAATTTTGCTTCCATTGGAACATCTAGTGTTGCAAAACCAAATTAGTAAACACTGTAGTAACTCTATTACAATAAATTCAAGTGTTTTAAAGTTATGTTTGAACTATTTTAATGTATTATTCAGGTGAATAAACCTTGTGGTAAAGTGCAGATATATACTGCTGACATTTCTGAGATTCCCAAGTGCAACTGCAAACCCACAGATGAAAACCCTTGTGGCTTTGACTCTGAGTGCCTGAATCGGATGCTGATGTACGAATGCCATCCACAAGTTTGTCCGGCGGGAGAACAGTGCCAGAACCAGTGCTTTACAAAACGTCAGTACCCTGAGACAAAGATCATCAAAACCGATGGGAAAGGGTGGGGTCTGGTTGCCAAGAGGGACATTAAAAAGGTATGAATCGTTCTTGCCTGGCAAAGAATCGGTGACTTGTGATGCTGGTTGTGGGTTTGGTATATACTTTACTAGTGATACTTGGTATCTTTCAGGGAGAGTTTGTGAATGAGTATGTCGGTGAGCTGATCGATGAAGAGGAATGTATGGCAAGAATCAAATATGCACATGAAAATGACATTACCCACTTCTATATGCTTACTATTGATAAGGTAGAGTGTTGTACATTTTCTTCCATTATTTAATTCTAAAGTTGTTCTGATCTCTTTTTCTTACGTTGATACCTTGGTAGGGCACTTTGCTACCTTTGATGTTACACAGTTTCATATATTCACAATGCTGTGTCTTCTGTGCCTGCTTGCTGCATTCTGTGTATATAATACATCTCATTAGTTCTCACTGTATAATGTAATTAAGTATATATTAAGGTCTACAAATCATGCTTTGTTGCTTGAAATCAAGTACAGCAAAAGTATTTATCTGCCTAGTCTTAAAAGGAAGTATGAAGTTTAGGGAAATAATAATAGAGTGGAAATAATTACAATTAGCAATCCTTTTACTAAAATTTCAACAACAACAAAAATTTCTCACTAGAGAGTGGTGTGGAATACAGTTCTGAGACTGTGTCCTATATTGGGCATTAATCATTCTTGCAGTTATCTGTCCCTATCTTTGTTTATAGCAAAACTAGGCTTGTGCTTTTGTAGAAACTCTTTTCTGAAAGCACTGTCTGCATTAGTAGTGAGCCAGCACTCCACAAATTGATTCTGCAGCAAATTAAATCCAGCCAATTAATTAACACAGCAAATTAATCCAGCATCTGGGGTTGTCTATGCACACCTCTGAGTATTTTGTTCTTGAGAAGGGGAAGAAAGTAAGGAACCCAGACAGTAGGGGTTATATATAGTATGTTGCTTCAGTCCCCAGACAACTACTTAGGTGAAAAGCAAGAGTTGGCTGTCAGTCCTGCATATTTTTTCAGTTCTAATCACCTTTCTCTTGCCCAAGACTGTCCTGCTCTGTATTTCCACAGCTACTGTTTCCATTAGTTCTGTAACTGAGGAGCTCCAGCACAGGAGTTATCATCCAAGAATGATGAAACCATGTTTCTCTGAACACTTAAGTTTCTCACCCCTCTGCTAAACTGACACACAACATGAAATGCCTGAACCGAACGTGTATTTGACTCTTGCCGTAGTTAATAAATGATCCTTGTGGTTCTGTCTTTCAAAAATGCCCATGCTGTGGGCATTGACGTGTATGACAACCATAGACGTGCATTATGAAAATGAGTTAGAAGGAAACTGTAATATTTCATAAATAAGCAAAGCTGCCTTAAGCAGCTCTGCAAAGAAACACAGTTCTGGCCATTCCAAGGCTCCGTTTTGTTTTGTTAATGTCTGGTACATTTGGTGGAGGAGGAACTTTAAAGGCAATTGTGTGCAGTGATGGGATTTTTTTAAGTTGACCAAGAGCTTGTTTCTGTTTAAACTAGGCTAATTTGGGGAAAGAAAGCTGGTGAGAAACTGGTAGTCTCTGCAAGTAATCATGCAGTGACTTGGTAAATACCATAAAGCACAGTATTTGTATGTGTGTCACAGCTTTGTGAATGCAAAGTAAAAGGTAAATGGACTGAGTTTGAGTCTTGAGGCTTTTTGGAGGGAGGGGGTGCTTAATGTGACCACCACAGTGCTCACAAGAACACTTATCCTGCCATGTGGCTGAGATGGGTTCTGGGAAAACGTGAGCTAGAGCATGAGTATTGCTTTGGGAGTGTCCCATTCCAGACCACATGAGACACTACAGTTTTCAATACAACATGGACCACCAGTTTGCTTGTGTGCTTCTGGGCACCAACACCATGTCTGGTTTGAATGCAACTGCTGAAAGACTTTATGGAAATTTTTTGTTTTGTAAGGGGGGAGAAAAGCATTCATTCTGTTGCTGGTTTGATCTCCAGGACCGTATTATTGATGCTGGCCCCAAAGGAAACTATTCTCGTTTTATGAATCACAGCTGCCAACCAAATTGTGAAACTCTAAAATGGACAGTGAATGGAGACACTCGTGTCGGCCTGTTTGCTGTGTGTGACATTCCTGCAGGTATAGCAGCTTACGTTGGCTTTGCTTTAATTCCAGAAGTTAAACCTTTTGCACGGTTCTGAGTGGGACAGTCATGGTTTAATTGAATCAGTGCAAATATTTATGTAGAGATCTCAAAGAACATTTCTGTTATCTTTTTTACAAGTGAGGATAATAAACTTAAGGAGTAGGGCAAGAAGATTGTTTAAAAATACATATGTTCTGGTTTGTGTACACACATGCATGCAGAAACACCTATATCAATGTATAGCTATAGCTATGATAATAAATCAGCAAGCAAGTACAAAAACAGCAGACAGATAATGAAACCTTTTATTTGTTTGTAGCAATTTTGTTAGACTTCGTTACCTTGTCCTTCATAATGAAAGGGTCTATCTTATCTCACTCAGGGACAGAGCTGACTTTTAATTACAACCTTGACTGTCTGGGCAATGAAAAAACAGTCTGCAAATGTGGTGCCCCAAACTGCAGTGGATTTCTTGGGGACAGACCAAAGGCAAGTAATATATCAAGAAATTTTGACCATGTCTTGTCTACTAACCTCATTTTTTCTTTTGGGATGTGCATTGGTGGACCAGTTTTATGTTATGATAAGGGTTAATACTGCTTGAATAGATGCTACCTGTTCTCTGAGGAAAAAGCTTGCTGTTCTCCTTGCTGGGAAGATGGAAACATTCTTTTGCCAAACATAACCTTGGTGCTAAAGGATAAATTCTTATGCTGTAATAGTACAGCAGGGGATACTGCTTTTGGGGACACCCTAAAATGTTTTCTCCTGTGAGAAATAAATTTGGGTCCCCAGTAAGAAATATTCTAGCTATTGGCACTAGCTTCTGGAATCAAAAGCATGTGAAAAAAGGGGTTGCAGAAAGACTAACCTTCCCCTTTTGAAATATTATTATTGTGTTAAGATTTGTTAAAAAATTTCCAGTTGAACTGAAAAACAAGAAATGTGAGTTTTGAAGGAGAAAAAAATGATACCAAATTACATCAAGAAATGGCCTCTATGATTCATGTCGGGTCAACTTAAAACCTGTAATCTATCAAAAGTTGGTGGTGCTTCCTGAAGGGCTGGCATAGGAGTGGGAGGGAAGGCACAAGTACATTCCCAAGAGAAAAAAAATCTCAGCTGTGGATGTAGAAACTCTGCACCTTCATGTGCACTGAAGCATCAACACTGCTCAGCATCAAGCACTTCAGCAGGTGGACTTAAAATTGCCAGAGTTCACATAGCTGGTTTCTGTAAGGGAGAGGCTTAAGTGGGATTTCACAGAAGCTTGTGATCAATTTATGCAGACAGCCATGAAGAAATTCAATGTTACAGTTCAGTTTTGCAGGACTGTCTGCACTGGTAGATAGGATGGGCTCATTTTAAAGAAGGTAGGTAATGATTACTGGAGTGAAGGGGCAGGAATGGTGTCAGGGATGTTGAAAAAACATCCAGAGTTAGTTTTATATGATTTGGTGAAGGAGAGTTGAACATCAGATTGAAATAGTGATAAAGTTTGGTATATTCTTTCTAGCATTATGGACACAGCTACAGTTCCTGCTGTGCATTCCTCAAAGAGAAGTGGAGACTCATTTTAGTAATTCCAACATGAGTATACACGACTGGAAGAGAAAAATGGATATTGAAGTGAAATGACTGGTGGTGCAAGAAAAAATGGGGGTCAATTAGCCACAAGTACCTTACACTGGTACTTGGAAGACTTTTCTTCAGTGATAAGAAAGCGGAAGAGCTTTCCAGTAGGAAGGGATGGTAGGGACAAGATCTGGCTTCAAGATGACTTTTCACAAGGGTCGGTGTATCTGTTTTTATCAGCACAGATAGGTACAGTGAGGCACTGGGCAGGTCTGCACCAAGTCAGATTTTTGCCTGTGTGCAGTCGGCCAGACATGCCAATAGTTTTGCCAGTTTGCGCAGTATTTTTCTGTTGCAAAACAGGCATTTAGAGATTTGCATTACTCTTTCAGAATTCTTCCACTAATGCCTCAGAAGAAAAAGGCAAAAAGACCAAAAAGAGAACACGGAGGCGCAGAACGAAAAATGAAGGGAAGAAAGAATCTGAAGACGACTGTTTCCGTTGTGGTGACGGGGGCCAGCTGGTACTGTGCGACAGGAAATCTTGTACTAAAGCTTATCACCTCTCCTGCCTGGGTTTGGTGAAACGTCCTTTTGGTGAGTCAGCCTGCCTCTTCAACGTGCATGGATAAATAACTTGGGCACGTACCTCATTTATACCACTGAAACCTTGTCAGGAGTGTCATCTTGAAAACACTTTTCCTATGGTGAGTAGGCTCATTTTGCCAGAGAAACAGGAGGAAAGCCATCATTTTGTCTCCATACTCAAGAAGAGCTTCTACATGATGCACAAACGAAGCTCTTCTTGAGTATGGAGACAAAATGATGGCTTTCCTCCTGCCTCTTTGGCAAAACAGGCCTTTTGTTTTACAAATGTAGGTAAATGAGTACATCACTGGGTAGGAGCACTGTGGCCCTGTCACAGGAAAGTTGATCATATCTAAGAAGTGCATGGAGCCAGTTGAGTCCAAGCCAAAAGAGCCAGCAGCATCTGGATTAAGATGAGTTGGAAAATATTACAGGCAGCAGACATCAGTTTGCAGTTCCAGGTACCACAGGAGTTACCTGGTTCCAGTCAGCTGTCTCAGGTGTGGGATGTGAAGAAGTGAAGCAGGCAAAGCCTGTTGTCTCAGAAACAAGTAAAACAATGGCTTGGTAAAATATGCTGGGGCGAAAGAGCGCCTGTAGGTAGAGCACACCAGCCATCACCGAGCCAAACTTGCAACAACAGGTGAACATTGTCACAGTAGGCAGCAGTTGACTGGACATTTGGATGTTCTATCAGCATGCAAGTTTTGTAAAATGCTGCTGAGTAAAGTCTGGATAATTTCTTCTAGCTGGAGTTCACTGCTGTATTTAAATGAGAGGATGTCAGGTCTGCTGCTTACTGCTGTCAGTTGAGCTTTAGAATATGATGTAGTGTCTTGATTTTTGAGATTAGCCACGGTAGTTGTTGTCTCATCAGGCTTTGTCAGGAAAATCATGTGTTGTTCAGCTGCTAAAACATGAAACTTTGAAAGACAATGACATGTTTTACTCCCCACTAATGTGCTTTTTGGTTTTGATCACAGGGAAGTGGGAGTGTCCTTGGCACCACTGTGATGTTTGTGGCAAACCGTCTGTTTCTTTCTGCCACTTCTGCCCAAATTCTTTCTGCAAGGAACATCAAGATGGGACAGTACTAAATTCTACGTTGAATGGACAGTTATGCTGCTCTGAACATGTTCTTGGGGTGGATTCTGTTGAAACTCAGAAGACTGAGAAACCCCGCAAAAAACTGAACAAGTTGAAGCCTAAGAGAAAGCAGAGGAACAGATGGATGAGAGCTGAATGCAAATAGTCATGGACTGCAGTTTCTACTGCCAACACTATCTTGTAGATAAGTTGTGAATATGACCAGGGAAGGACACAATTTTACATATATTCTGTAAAGGTTACAATGTGGGGCGGGGGGTGTTGTTTTATTTTGTTTTTATAAATCCACTGAGCCAACCACAGCAGTCTTCTGCTGCTTCTGCACTGATAACGAACTGCATAGTTCAGAATATTTCAGGACAAACCAAACTTATTACTCAGCATTACAGTTACACTTGAATTGTTACGAATGTAAAAGGTTCCCTCCAAAGTACTTTCTGATTGGAGGTAGGTTAAAATCAAACCAGGTAGGCGTAAACAGATTTTTGAGGTAGTATTTGTCAACCAACAGATGTTTAAAATAGTATATCCTTGAAAGAAGTTATTAGCTCTCAAAGTCCTTTTAAGTAAGAAATGGCTTGGTCTGTGGTCCCAATGAGATTTGCTTGCCTTGTGTGTTTCTGAGCAAGTGCTTGAATGCCATTCCTGATCCAGGTGTGTATCTGGCTACAACCACACAGAGAACAATTTATTTGTGCTCTTATAAAATAGCTCTCCAACGATTCTTAAACATGTTTTTAAACATGCTTCCACCGAGAAATGTAGTGCATGGTGGGAAGGGCACAACCTGTACCAGAGAGGGGAAACCTTACGTTGTAAGAGATTTTTTTCTATACTGTTTTTTCCTGTATTTCATTCCAGCGAAATGGAAGTAACTTGATCTTGCAGAGCTGTACAAGTCTGGATTTAAAGGAATATTGTCTTACAGTCTAGGCCAAATACTCTAGGATTTTTGTGTCTTAATAAAAATAAATCATACAAAAACTATTATTTGGAAAAATTACTTGAATTTTTTTTCCCTTTAATGTCAAGTGAAATGCAGAGACAAACATTTCTTTGGAATTCTTAGAGTCCAAGCATTATAACTCTGATAATGCAAAAAAATGCCTAACATTGAACAAAAAAAACCCCCATGAATGAAACAGAAGGTGAAACCTGACTAAAGTGCAAAAACTAAATTCAAAACAACTAATTAAAAGTGAAAGGGATTTTTGAAGAATCACGTAAGGAACAATTTTAATATGAAATTTAAATAAAATTTAATATGAAATTTAGCCTGACTCTGTTCCTTTTGATAAAGTTTGTATAAAACTGGCTACTTGACTTGGCAAGACACTTTGAAATCATTCTTCACTCTTCTAGGAGCTCTGCTCTCAACTGTCTTACCGCCACTGTGTTGTGTCAGCAAAGCTGTTTTGAGTTCTTTGCTCCTGTTAGTTTTTCACACTTGCAGTGTGATAAATCTTCAAGATTTAGTATTGATGGAAATAATATTAGAACTAGGAAAAAACGGTAAAGAAAAATGTCTTTACCTGTTTTCTTCCCAGTGCATGCCATTGGTGTGTGATTAGGCAGTGTTACAAGTAAGTTTTGACTTGTGCCATTGTTACTAGCCTGTGTAAACACTATGTGTGCCTTCATGTCCATTTAGTAATTTGTGTATGTTCTAGCTTAGTTTGCCTTTAATAGTGCAGAAACTCTGTGTAGCCCTTTTGAAAGGGAAGCCTTGCTATATCATGAAATTGTATGTTTCTTTCCAAAGTATTTCTTCAGGATTTGATTGCAGATTTAGTTTTTGGAATTACCTAAATCCCCATTTGTTCCCAACACATGAAAACTTTGGTTTTATTAGAAGATATTAATTGAAAGAGGTTTTAAATGTAGCATTGCCCTATACCAAACTCTTCAATTTCTATTTTGTGACCAAACAACTGTTTTGTTCTTTTAATCAATTTTTATAAACACTGTTGAATGGAAGGTTGGGGTTTTTTTTCTTTTTTCAAATAATTTTGAAAAAAATAGCACAGTTCAAAGTAGGGGGAAGTGTTACATGTTTGCATTGTTTAAAGTGGTATGCCAAGCCTTGCACTTGAGTTAAAAATCAAGATTTCTTAATTGATTTTGAGGGAAACTTTCCCTCTGGTGTAGATATTTGTTATACCAGGACTGAAGCACAGGCCTGTGCCTAAAATCACAAGCAAAAAACGGTGTTATGTATGTTTCTGTAATACTGGGATTTGAGGGGAGGAAAGCAAGATCAGGTAGTAAAGCAGAAGGATTTTCCCTAATGCTTTTGAACAAAAATGAAGGAATTTGATGTTATTGGGACCATTCTTTGGATACTATATCATGTAAGGAAGGCTTTATAAGAATACCTTTAAATAAGTTATTATAAAATTTTACCTTTACATTCCATTGCTTTTATAATTTGTTTATTTTTTAGTTGTTTTGTCGCTTTTTCCTCTTCATGTGTAGGTGTAACAGCTCTGGCACCCTGAAACAGTTATGCCCCAGGTCCTAAGCGGCAGGTACCCACTCCCAGGAGCCACCCTCTCCCGGAGTTACCAGTTGGCACTGCTGCAGCACCACCATCCATGTTACAGTCGGTCGCGGAGCCTACGACTCCCTGCCCGCCTCTCAGATGGGCTCACAAGCACATTTAGTATGGCAGGATTCAGGACAGCCACCCATTTTGTATCTGTCTGTGGGTAAATAAAGACTTTAGCGTTCAAAACAATCCCTCTCAGTGCTCTTTTCATGGCATTACATTTACACAAACAGATCTGGGCGAGTGGCTGTTTGACTTTCTGCTTCCTTCTACCTCTTCTCTGCTCTCTACTACTCACCTCTTTGGGCCAATGAAGGCTTGCATCACTGAGTCTGCAAACCAGGAGTTTGCTTCTGAGTTGCTGGGGATTCATTCCTTCTGCTGGTCACATGCTTTGGAGATTGATGCTTAAAAGAAATGTGGACCGTGTTCTCCCTTAACAGGTACTGACCACGTAACCCTCAGCTGAGTCCGATAGAATTTTAGTTTCTGAATCAGGAATGCTGGTTTTTAGGTGTCTTTTAATGAAGGCTTCTGTACCTTACTCTGCAGCACTGAGAAATTAGGCTGAAGTTTTGTTAAAAAAATAAAGACAAAAGTCATTTCACTGTTTCCCTTCTCCCACTGTTCAAACACCAGGGAAAACCAACTTGAAAAATTTTAGCATTCAGCAACTTAAAAGATTTTCTGCTACAAATTCATCTAAATAATGTCTAAGTATGGCATATTATGTGGCATGAAATTATGTATTTAGT
The DNA here is from genome assembly GCA_013398125.1 of Aegotheles bennettii. NCBI lineage: Eukaryota > Metazoa > Chordata > Aves > Caprimulgiformes > Aegothelidae > Aegotheles > Aegotheles bennettii. Next base: position 1,022,558 of record VZRW01010755.1, read on the forward strand.
GTCTTGCCCATCAAAGTAGAAGGATGTCTTTCCTTTTCCAGCAGACTCTTCAAAGCTGGTACACGATAGCCAAATTCACAATTTGTTGTTCTTTTATCACATAAGCAAGCATGGAAACAATTTTCAGTTGAATATGTTAGATGTATTTTCATACAATCTAGGAAGAATAATCAAATGTGCGTTTTGTTCAATAGCTTTGTGTTCATGGTCAGGTTTTAAGGTTTGTTTTTTGTTTTTTTTTTATTGTAATTACTTGGAGAAGCAAAACATGTTGAAAGACGTATTAATGGGATTTTTTTTCCACATTGTTGAGTCACATTATTCCGTGTCCAGCTGCTTGAGAAACTTCAGTGTCTTATGAAATATTAAAATTAATTCCTAGTTATTTAAGAAGTTGCTAATTCTTTTGTTTTTTAAATATTTTTTTTCTTTCCTACTGAAAAATTACTTGCACTCCAGGACTCCCTAAGAGCCTCTGTGAAAATAATGTTTTGAGTTTAGATGGTGGTGATAATGATTGTGCTTTGGCTTGTTTTCACAATGTGGCTTATCATAAAAAACTGACTTTTTTTGCGGCACAGTCTTTCCTGTCACAGTACTGTTTCCGATGGCTCATAATTTTATGAGATTTGATGACTTTGAGCTGGAGGTATGGAGTTCTACCAGTTCTGTTCCCTTGGACTTGTTTAGCTGTCACTGGTGCTATTCCTGCTTGATCAGGAAAAGGATTTTGCTTTTTCAGATGGGTTTTAATTTGGGTCTGGTTTGACTTCATGTGGAATCTCCCGCGTCTGACAGCAGATACATTGCTTTGATACTAACAGCTGTTGTGCTGAGATCATCTGGTGCTGTGCATCAGGATTATGTCCCTTTAGTCATCCTGTGAAGAGCCATAATTTTTACCAGTTGAGAAACTTAAGACCTGCCTACTAAATCAACAGCTCAAGAGAGACAGAATCATAGAACAGTTTGGGTTGGAAGGGACCCTAAGGCTCATCCAGTCCCAACTCCCCTGCCATGGGCAGGGACACCTTTCATCAGACCAGGTTGCTCCAAGCCCCATCCACCCTGGCCTTGAACCCTGCCAGGAAGAGGGCAGCCACAACTTCTCTGGGCAACCTCTGCCTGTGTGCAACTGGTCTGACCACAAAGTACAATGTACCTCTCTTCCCATCCATTTATTCATCCAACCTCGTAGAGAGAGATCAGACCACTGATAGCTTTTTATTATTATTATTTATTTCTTTTAAACCCAGTAGCAGCTCCCCTGGGGAGAGGAGAATGAGCAGCTGAGGGCAGTAACCACTTAACCCCCCCACCAGCTGGGTTACTTCATCTGGCTGGGCTGCTGCACTAGCCCAGTGACAGACTAACATGAGAAGTAACACCTGCTGCCACCTCAGTGCACAGTCATTCAGAAGCATAGCTCTTTTAATAGTAGATACTAGTGCTTGTAGAGCTGGTGAAGCATAGCACTGTGACAGGGTCACAGCTGGTGGGGCTGCCTGGGGTTATGCAGCACACCTACTATGGGTATGAACTTTGCTGCAGGAGACTGGAGGCAGGAGACCGGAGGCAACAAGGTGGGAAGGTTAGGAGACCCCAGGGTACTGATTTCATGGAGCAGTGGACGCTGGCTCCATTACAGGAGATGGACATTTGTGAGTGGCTGGAATGCTGGCAAGCCCTCAGATGGCCCTGAGGACCATGCAGAAAGCTAACCCTCACTCGAAGGAAGAACATGATAGGGAAAATAGAACAAACAACAGTTTAAAAAAAGGGAGTTAACCAGCCACACAGACACCTAAACTGTTTGAAATCATCCCTGTAAAACACAGATCACATCAATTTAACCCGAGGTTTGAACTGGGCCAGCTGCACAGGAGAAAGCTTGGAGGGCCACTGCTCCATCCAGGGAAAACAGGTACAAACCACACGTGCTGGTGTCAGGGAACAGGGTGAGAACTTTGCATGGGCATTTAAGCAATGGCTTTAGTACAGACACAGCTCCCATGTGTGAGGTGTCTGCCACAGCTGCAATGTGCTGCTCTGTTTAGCTCCAAAGGATTGCCAGTTTCATGGCTTACTGGTGTAGCTTGGCCAAGAAAGAAACAATTCCTGCAAGATTGATGGAAGTTTTGAATGGCTTTTGTACCTCTTGCTGAAGCACCACCGTACAGCAGGAAACAGGAGGGATAGATCTGTCCAGGAATGAACCATCATTTTAGTTGCATGTGTTTTCCCACAGCTGGGAGAAAAGAGGAAAACTTCGGGCTCCTTTTCTTTGACTCAGCCTTGCTTGAAGTAACAGTAAAGTTTTGAGAATGAAAAAAAAAGTAAAATTAAGAATATACAATTTTTAACAGAAAATGTATTTGTGTTAGGTCCTGCTCAGGTGCAAACAAGCATAGCACAGCAATCTCCATAGCTGGAGCAGCTGATCCTCAGTTTGTTGAGCTGACTGTTGAAACGGAGAGACATGTTTGCTGGGGTTTTTTGGGTTGGGTGGTTTTTTTTAAGGAAGAAAGGATTTACTTGTGAATGAAGCCAGGGAGTGAAGGGGGAGAGTTTTCCCCTCAGTCCGTTTCAGTACCACAGGCAGCTGGGGTGCTTAGCGCGAGTAGCCACAACCCAAAAGCTGAGTTTTAGTTCTCAGCACTTATTTTAGCTATACAGAAATAGGTTGGCCATGGTTAAACATCTTCCCTGTACACACACATCTGCATTGCCCCAGGCAAAAGAGAAGCAGTTGCTTTCAAGAGCAGGTCCTGCCTACCAGCCAGCATAGACTGGTTCTGTGTGCTCAGTCCCCCCATACGTTGTGTGTCCTCCTGAGCCTCGGGGCAGGAGTAGAGACTTCAGCGATTTCTTGCTATAGTCTTGTGTTCTTCTCAGAATTATTAGAAAGACAGCAAAGATTACACCTGGAAGGCAAGGAAGGGTGGTTATTTTCAGGTGGGAAGGTGAAGCGTCAGGTGGTGTTTGCTGTAGGGCTTCCCCACTGAAGTATTCTCTTCAGGTAGATTGGGGGTTTGGTTTTTTCTTCTACAGATTCTGCACAAAAATGCTAGGCTACCTAGAATAATAAATAGTTTCAGCATTACTCAAAGGTGCTGAGAATAACAGCAGGTTTTAATGAAATAATTTGGTAACTTGCTCTCCTACTCCTGTTTGCTCTGTGGAACTATTGTTTCCCACTCGGCATCTCATCCACTGCTGATCCCACCAAAGAACCTGAAAAACAAGCTTGCTCTGTGCAGCACTTATGCTGAAGCACAAGTAGTAACTGACCTAGATTAACTTTGAGTCTAGACCGAGATCAGGACTGTCAGGAAACATTACTTTTAGGTTGGGCATAGACATGGAAGTAATTGGCAAACATCAAGGACTGCAACATTCTGTTTGTTTGTTTCTGGCAGAAGCACAATCAGAGAAAATTGATCTTAACAGAAGAGCACAAATCTGTCCCCGTGATACAATATGGCCTGACAAATACGTCCAGATTTAGGTTGCATGAGCAGACAGCCTCATGGTAAACAACTGATGTGTTAGACCAGCTGTGAAATACTCACAGGTTCCTGTGTGCACTGGTTCCTCTGCCCCTCCATGACACAGTTATTGGGCTGCTGTCCCTGTGTTGACAGGCTTTTCATACCCTTCATTTTAATCTACTTTTTCTAATTAATACTCACTTCAGATGGCATCTGTTCTGGCAGATTTTTGGACTACAGCCTGGCACAAGGGGATATGGGCCAGTGGAAGAGCTTTCACACAGCACCAAGCTATGGGCTTGTGAGAACAACCCTTGTCCACTCCCACCAGGACATTTCAGCCCTCTGAAGAAGAGCAGTCAACCAGCACTGCTAGAGCTCCAGCTTCCCACCCTGCTGTCCACTTCTCCTCCTATGCATCCACAGAGTCCTCCTCAGGTGCCAAGAGAAGAGCTTGAGGAGACACAGTCCTGATTTGTTGTTGGAGAAGCAGCTTTGCTCTCTCTTGTTCATCGCACGGAATAACCCCTCAGTTTTATCTCCCCCCTGTTAACCACAGTGAGCTGCACTGGAGAAGGGGTCTTCAGGAAGCACATGGCTGCTGCAAGTAAAACACAGAAAGCCATGGATCTGGGGCTGTAATTCCTCATCCTCTGATGACTCAGTCAGCTCTACGACTTAGAGATTAAAACCTCGTGTCGAGAGCTGGTAGCATAAATGGCACTGACAGCGGGGTTTCGGTTCAGCTGCCTGTGCACAGGAGACGAGTCCCTCGTACCAGCTTGTTAAGAGTTGTTCATTTGCATTTTAACTTATCTCTGATCAAATCTCCTCCAAACTTTGTTTAAATAACCACAGAACTCTTCTTTTTTTCCCTTTGCTAAGACTACAAATGCATATTCACTGCTTTGGAATGAGTTCGTGGTGTAGCTTCCAGCTGGGAAAGCTCATCCACCCAGTGGCTTGCCCTAAGGAGCTAATTATAGCAAGTGGCATTAGGATGAGGGATACTCCACATACTCAGTAGGTGCTGGTTGTCTTTCAGTCCGTTGGTTTCAGGTGCACCACAGCATCTATACAACCAGCACTGCACCAGCTGACACCACCTCATCCTGCTGCAGCACGAGTTACAGGGGTGGAATGCTTTTAGGAAACCTCACGTCTCATACCAAAAGGAAATTGTCTTTTTTTCCTACTTTTGGGCAGCCAAGAAATTCCTGTTTTGGGGTCCATACATACACATCTGCTTCCCAAGGACAAACAACAAACATTCAACATTATGCCAGCTTTCCTTCAGGGCAAATACAGCAATATCATAGAATGGTTTGAGTTGGAAGAGACCTTAAAGCTCATCCAGTCCCAACCCTCTGCCATGGGCAGGGACACCTCCCACCAGACCAGGTTGCTCAAAGCCCCATCCACCCTGGCCTTGAACACTGCCAGGGAAGGGGCAGCCACAGCTTCTCTGGGCAACCTGGGCCAGTGTCTCAACTCCCTCAGGAAAGAATTTCTTCCTAATATCCAATCTAAATCCACCCTCTTTCAGTTTAAAACAATTTCCCCTTGTTCTATCACTCCATGCCCTTGTCAAAAGTCCCCCTCCAGCTTTCCTGTAGCCCCTTCATATACTGAAACGCTGCTACAAGGTCTCCCTGGAGCCTTTTCTTCTCCAGGCTGAATAACCCCAACTCTCTCAGCCTGTCTGCATAGGAGAGGTGCTCCAGCCCCGTGAACATCTTCGTGGCCCTCCTCTGGACTCCCTAGTTACAAATCAGGAAAGGATTATCATTTGCATTGAAAGCAGCCAGAAGGACCTTTATTGGAAATGCAGGTTTCCAGAGACAGAACACACCATCGAGGAAGCACTGTTGGCATAGCATGAGGGTGCCCAGCTGCAGTGCCTAGCTTTACTGGAGGACACAGAAGGCCGACACTTACCTCCTGAGAAGATGGCCAGGAGAACAACCATGAGGGGAGTCAGCTGGCAGGAGTTCCCCACCTTGTAAAGAAAGACCTCCATGCAGTATGCTGGCTCAGCACTGCCAGCAGGGCAGAAGGCATCAGGAGGGCACTTGACCGGGTGCACATCTGGGCTCTGCCCAAGGAAAAAAGTAACTCAGCACCAGCAAACAGGCAAGACTGCAGAAGGTAACCAGTGTGAAGGGAGGTGACACTTCAGCATTGAAAAAAAACAGAAGAAAACTAACCCAGAAATGAGCCTGTCATCATTAAACTCAGCCTGTCTGCCCCCATGGTGTTACCCAAGAGTAGGGTGAAGAGCTGAAGGTGTCATTATACAGCCAGTCCATACACCAAACCCCCTCATGAACAGCTAGCTACACCATCCTCTGACCTTCCCCTGGTGGCCCAGTGAGACTGGGCAGCTCCAAGGGTGGCACCAAGCCTGACTCGTGGTGCCATAACTACAGCCAGCTCCCTCCATCAGGGCTCTGGCTATGGTTAAGAAGAGGAAACAGGCTCAGATAAAAATGGTGTTAATTGAGGACACTCACAGGGCAGTAGTGGTTTTCTGGGCACAGGTCACAGCTCTCCTTGCCCCGCTGTAATTGGTATTCTCCTGCCCTGCAGAGCTTGCATTTGGTGTCGCTGGGACCTTTGAACATACCTAAATTGCAAATAAGCACAAAATTAAGATCTGGGACTAGACCCTGGGGCCTTGGCAATTGCATATGGATGATCTGGCTTTCAAAGCCAGGAGGAGAAAGACCATTAAATACTTCATGTGCATAACAAAAGCTGAGCCTGGACTTTGGTCCTTGCTCGGTGGCAAAGGGGCAAGAAAGAGAACAAACAGGGACAGAGGGACTGAAGGATGTCGGGTTAGATCTGGCACATGGAGTTAAGTGTAAGTAGGAGCAGGGTGGGAGGTGAGTTTAGCAGCGAGCTCTGGCTTTGAAGCCAAGCAAAGGCTGGAGCTGGAGGTCAGCAGTGTTTCATCCTCCCTAATTCTGGATTCAACCCCCTTCTCTGGCTGTTTGAAACGTGCTGAGCCACGTTAAAAGCACAGCTCGGGTTGCTGAGCTGTGTGGGAACGGTGGGGCACAGAAGCCCTGGCTCTCAGAACGCCAAATCCTTTTCTGCACGTTTAACATGCAACTTGGGCACGAGAAATCCCTGGTGCTGCCTCTGGAGAGGGGGCTCTGCCCTCCCCGCTGGCTCCCCCGCTGCCCTGTGGTGCTATCTAGGACACCATGGAACGAGCCAAGTCCTTCCTCCCCTCCCCTCATTGACTGTCCCCTTTGCCACCACTGCTGCCCAGCCGCAGGCAGCGCCGTCCCCAGGGCCCGCTGGGTCACAGGGGGGGCTCTCCGGGAGAAACCCCCCCTGCCCGTGCCGGGGCGGTGCATTCCCAGCCGGGCTGTCCCGGCTCCCCCCTCCGCCGCGGGAGTTACCGGTGGGGCAGGACACGCACTCCGCCGCCGCGTCCCGGAGAGCCTCCTGCCCGGCAGGACAGGGCTGGCACACCGTGCAGCTCGTGGTGCTGGCGTGAGGAGAGCAGATGGACAACGCTGTAGGATAAGCACTTACAAGACCAGACCAGCCCACCAAAGCCAGCACAGGCTGGATTCCCCAGGATCTACCAGGAGCTAAGCTCTGGAAAACGTCTGGAAAACAATCCTTATGGAGACCAGCTGAGGGAACTGGGGTTATTGAGCCTGGAAAAGAGGAGACTGAGAGGAGACCTTATTGCCCTCCACAACTGCCCAAAGGGAGGTTGTAGTGAGGCTGGGGTTGGTCTCTTCTCCCGAATTGCTAACGACAGGACGAGAGGAAATGGCCTCAAGTTCCATCAGGGGAAGTTTAGGTTGGATATTAGGAAGAAGTTCTTTACTGGGAGGGTGGTTGGGCACTGGAATGGGCTGCCCAGGGAGGTGGTGGAGTCACCGTCCCTGGGGGTGTTCAAAAAACGGGTTGATGAGGCACTTGAGGCCATGGTCTAATGGTCAGGAATATGATGGGATAAAGGTTGGACTTGATGACCCTGGAGGTCCCTTCCAACCATAATGATTCTATGATTCTATGATTTTGCCATTGTGTATGGCACAGTGTCTCTCTCCAGTGTGGGCTCTCCCATGTCTAATTAGGGCTGGGCACATGACAGCATTTCTGTCCTCTTTGCTGATTTGCAGGAACTCTGTAGGAATTTGCTATTCCAGAAGCCTCTATTCCTTAGCACACTTGGCTGGAGCTGGTGAACAGGTGCTGAAGGGAGTTGGGAGGGAGACCTGTGACACAGCCAGGTGAGCCCTGGATCTGGTCTTGTGGCAATTTAACCAGAATTGAGAGACCTGCTGTGTGCCATGGATAAGCGAGGTCAGAAGGAAGCGAAGTATTCACGTGCCAATTCACCTGCTTTGAATATGAACCCCACCACCTCTCTGGGGACATCCTTACAGGGCAGGGTGTGGAGCTCACTGTGAGGTACCTCCAGTACCTCTCCCAGGCCCCCTCTCTCCCACCATGAATGTGGCAGCACAGCTGGAGTAATTTAGCTACTGCCTTCGGCACATCTTGGCCCAGGATAAATAAAGCATCAGCCCAGCTTAAATCTACAAAACCCTGAGCAGCTCTCAGCTCAGTCCCTGTGCTGGTATCAGGTGTTCATCAGTGGTGAGCAATGCCCACACAACACAGCCACCTTGGCAAGAGGGGATGGCAGAGCAGGCTGCAAGCTGATGCTCTGCCACCTCATCCCGAGGTACCTCCACATCCAGCCAGTATTCTCCCCCTCCATGGTACCATCCCTCTCTCACTAGGGCCAGCACCAATGTCCCTACAGCTGACATGGCAGGTGACTTGCCTTTGGCCACTACATTGGGTCTTCTAGCTCAGTGGCCAAAAGAAAACCACCCCTCTCTGTCTAAAGGCCAGCATCACAAGTAGACTTCTTACTTGCAAAATGATCCAGGCAGGCAAGGCAGACAAAAAGTTGCATTTTGCTTGGAGCTGAAATAGCCTGAAAAAGAGCAGAGTGAGGCTTCAGGTGCTCTCCTCCACCCTCACTGCCCCACATTGTTGTATATTTGCTTATCTCCATTTTACAAGCAACCAAACCAACCCCCACCCAACATGCACCTCAGGTGACATTCATGGGCTTATTCACGATGTGTCTGTCAAAAGCCCTAGAAGAAGAGCAGAGGTTTCCCAACCACTTCTGCCACCCTGAGGGAAGCACGGGGGCTCCAGCAGATTTCCCTGGTGTCATTCTTGGGTCCTAAACCCCACCAGGGAGACAGAGAGACCTGTCAACCTTTCCAGCACAAGATGAACTGGAACAAAGCTGAAATTGCTGATCATGGGCTATTCAGCTGGAGCAGGTTTCTGGCCAGAGGAAACCCCTATGGTCAACCCCAACCCCTCCAGGGGGTTCCCCTATCTCTGGAAGTCTGGGGTGCATCTCCTTCTCCCAGGGGGAAGGACAAAAGACCCATCAATCAGGCAGGCTCTGCTGCACTCTGCGCAGTAATCTGCTCTTCACTCTCCTTCCCTGCACCACCAGACCACATACAGACCCTTCCCCAAAGCACAACAGGAGTGAAATGCCCCAGAATGCCAATGGCACAGGCAGGGGGGCAGGCAGGACCCAGCTTGTGAGTTCCTGCCACACCAACAGGAGCCTCTAAAGGCAGGAGAACAACACTTGGGAGTTCAGGTGCCTTTGGGAAGGTGCCTGAGGATGCCCAGCACTGCTCACAGCCACGAATCCGCATGGGACAGAATTCAGGTGCCTGTGTTTAGAGAGGAGCTGGAAGTGGTGAAGGGACTAGAAAACGTGCCTTATGGGGAACAGCTGAGGGAGCTGAGGGTGCTCAGTCTGGAGAAGAGGAGGCTCAGGGGGACCTCATCACTCTCTACAACTGCCTGAAAGGAGGTTGGGGTGAGGTGGGGGTCGGTCTCTTCTGCTGTGCCCATAGGGAAAGGGCAAGAGGAAACAGCTTTAAATTGCAGCAGGGGAGATTCAGATTGGACATCAGGAAAAATTTCTTCCCTGTCAGGGTGATTGGGTATTGGAATGGGTTGCCCAGGGAGGTGGTGGAGTCACTGTCCCTGGAGGTGTTCAAGAGGCATCTGGATGTGGCACTGGGTGATGTGGGTGAGTGGTGATGTAGGCAGGGGTTGGACTGGATGATCTTGAAGGTCTCTCCCAACCCTGATGATTCTGTGATTCTATGGTGTGGGCAAGATCTGCCTCATGCCCTTCTAACCAGATGGGTTTGCACATACTGAGGCAGAATGGCCTGAACACAAGACAGCCTCCCCCTCCTCACAAGGACAACGGAGCTTTTAAAATCTCCAACTGCACAATCTCGTGGCCAGTCCCACGGGCTCCGCTGCGGTCCAACAGCATTCGCACCTGCTGAGTCAAGGCAGGGACATCCTCAGCCCTGTCACCAACTGTTTCCCCTCCCAGACTTAGGGAGTGATAGCCAGGACTCAGGCACCAGCAGAGCAGTTTGGTGGGCGGGTTTGCAAAGGAACAGTTGTGCATGGCTGAGGAGCACTGAATTTGTGTACAGAATAGCTGCCGCCGTGCATGTGTTAATGAGGCTTTCTGCATAAGGGAAGGCTGGTCTGTTTTGAACATGTCAGACTGCCTGCCAACACACTGTGCCAGTCTCAGATTGCCTTAGCCAGGTGCAAAGTAGCTTGCTGAAAACCCAGTTTTTAATGTCTGGGGAACGAGGAGAGTATTACACTTCATATTCAGACTGCAGAATATTGCCTATCTGAAAACAAAGAGGATTTCAACTCATTTTTGCCATGAAAAATAGGGGAATACTTTATTTTCCCGACACCTTCCTCTCACTTGTGCTATAACTGAATTTCACAGAATCACAGAATCATTATGGCTGGAAGAGACCTCCAAGATCATCCAGTCCAACCATCTGCCCCGCACCAACCATAATAACCACCACCAAAACCTTCCTTCCTGACATTCTGGGAAAGGTTTTCCTTGCAGTTATTAGCTGTTACAAACAGAAGCATGACACCGAGATCCTTCCTTTTAAAAAATGTCAATAAGAGAATGGGAAGAGATCTGCTGCTCTATTTTTAGCCTGAACAAAATAACCTGTTCACTCTCCGGTGCTTTAAGTTACCTGGTAATCACATCTGGCCCTGGGAAAAGGCATCGCATAGCCTGATGAAAATGCATTTGGGTTGAATACAGATCAAAATGTACCTTTCTCACAGACTCTGCAGGCTGCAGCCCCAGGCTCATCAGCGTAATTGCCGGGAGGGCAGGGAAGGCACGCGGTGCTCCCCGTGAAGCTGGAAGAGAAGGAGCAGAGGTGAGTGCCATTACAGGTCACCCCAGCCTCGACCCACTTTGAGAGAGCAGAGCACAACTCTTTTTTTCACAAACAAGCCTAGAAATAGGGTTGGGTAAAGAAGGAGTTCAGGCAGAAAAACAGCAATTTGAACCTGCCTGAATGTTAAAGATTGGCTGAAGAAATAGAGTTTTCTGTATCATTAACATCAGAGATGCTCTGTGCCTGTGGGCTATATGGAAAGGGACAGGCTTCTGAGCCTGGATTTTAGGTCTTGAAAAATATGTTGTAGCCAGGCTGGGAAACCTCAGTTTAAAGTCAGGCTTTTAAATCCACACTTGGAAATTGAATTGTATTGGAAAGGTGCTCAACGTTCAGCATCCATCAGCAGTTTTGAAAGGAGCTGCTCCATTGTTGACAGTCAGGTCACTCAGGAGTCAAAAAAAAAAGAGCTAAACCGCAGGCACTGATGTGTGAGAGTCCTGACCTTAAATAACAGGGACTGTGGGAAAGGGATGTAATAGGTTAGACTGCTGGGAGGAGGGGGAGGAAGAGGCAGAGAGGGAGGAAAGCTATTGCATTCACTGTCAGCAGAGCCAAATCCCCAACAACAAGCATGTGGGTGTAGGAATTTGTTAACATACTCAGGGATGCTTTGGAGGAAAACAAGGACATGCTCTTTAATTACTGCAGAAACCCCAGGCCTGAGCAAGATTTGTGGAAAAAAAATAGAAATCAATTGGAAACGTAGCAAATGCTTTGCTTGAATCAATAGCGGGCCTTCGCTCCAAGCTCAGGGGAGCCTGGGTTCTCCCAATACCACAAAAATGTTAAATGGTCCTATTGGAGCCCTGAGGGCCGGGTGGCTGCCATGGAGATGGCCACGCACACTCTGTGCCTGTCAGGCCCCTCTGCTTCCCCACGTCCCCCCTCCTCCTGGTGCCCCCTCAACCACACCAGAGCAGCCGTTCCCTGCCCCTCCTGTGCTGGTCCCCAGCTCTGCCTTGCCCTCTCCCACCCCCCAGCAGTGGCATTGCTGTGGTGCCCTGGAGGCTGATCTGATTTCTGTTTAAAAAAAAAAAACCAAACCCAACACTTGGAGGAGTAAATAAGGTAAGGCAGGTCCTCACATCACAAACAGCAGGGGGACCACTGAGGAGAAAGCTGGCAACAAACTGCATGGTCAGGTCCCCCTTCCCCGCGGCCAGGTTTTGTTCCCTCTCCCCAGGGCTGATCTGAATGGAACTGCTCTGCGAGGGACACAGTCCTGGGAAACTCTCGCCACCCCTCCTGTCCTCGCAGCCACCCAAGGGACAAACCCCACTGGTTGCTCACAGCAGGTATCAGATACACCAAAGAAAAACCCAATGGGAACTGGTGAGAGCCACCCATGCACATGTCCCCTCGGCTGGCGGACACATGCACACCATCGCCAGGATGAGGCAGCCTGGTGAAACTGCAAGGCTGGCCTTCTGGCCACGATGTCTTGGTAGCTTTTCCACACTGTGTCAGCTGAGGATGTTGCTTTAGTTGCCAGCAACTTAAATGTAATGAGATCCTCGGGGGCAACAAAATAGGGATTGAGAAAGCAAGCAGGCAAAGTGCAGAGATGAAGCCAGTTGGCCAGAGGTATCCTGGAGAAAAGCCAAGGAGATGAACCCCAAACCTCACTCCAAAGTGTCCCTACCTGACAGAAAAAACCCCAACATATTCCTTCCCAATTCATACAAAAGACCACGGGGAATTTTTTTTTAAAAAGGGCAGCCCACAGAGAGCTAGAACTGCCTTTGGGAAGCCCTTGGCACAACCCCCAGGCTGGGATTTCCTAGTGAGAAGAGCTCAGCAGGCTGAAGAGATGCACACCTTCACACCTCCACCTGCCCCACGGGGAGCTCTTCCAAAGATCAGCCAAAGGCAGCCTGGGGCTTTCTCCAGCGTTGGGACTGTCTGTAGGCTGGTTTAACAGGCACATTGCTATCTTGGCTTTGCAGTGGATGAGCTCCTTGACCCAGTCTGCCACAGGGCCCTGTGAGAAGCTGAGGAGCACACGGCCTCTCCTTACCATGGCTGAGCATTTGCACAACGGGTGGGTGCCGGGGCAGTGAGTCCAGGGCTCCTCTTTCTCTCCGAGATGCAAAACCCCACTGAGAAACAACCCTGGCAGCATTTTTCCCTTAGCCCAAAGGAGGAGATTTTTTTGGCTGGAAAATGTTTTGAGGGAAAGCATCAACCATCCCATGCCCAGGGGCTCAGTCACTTACTTGGCATAGTGCCCCCGTGGACAAGGCAGGCAGGACAGTTGCCCACTTTCGGGCTGGTAGTGGCCCAGCGGGCAGGAGGTGCAGGCACCGGGGTCTGTGCACGAGCCTCCAGCACAGCACGAGCAGCTCAGGGTGCCTGAATCAGAACAAAAAGGTCAGGATCAGGAGTGTGAGACTTGACTTAAACCCCATTGCTTGTCAGGACAGGTCACTGCCATGAAAACAGAAGAGTTGGGATGCAACCACTCCAGCAAGGCAGTCTAGAGGGTAGAAACTGTAATACTGATGCTAAGGATGCTGCTATGCATCATCAACAAGCCAAAGAACAGCCATAAAATGAGCCAAGGTCTGAAGTCCCTCAGTGTGGGCATCTGGTAATTAAGATGACTGCTTTTTTTCTCTTTCAATTTGAGAGGCCAGGAGGGTTTTCCTTGTTTTCCCTCCAACACACAAACAAAAAAGAAAAAACCCAAACAGCATCCTGCTTTGGATTGCTGATAATTTCAGCTTGTGGGAAGCAGAACTGAAGAGTAAAATCCCAGAGCAGAGGATTTGCCTTAAGCAACAAAAGCTTTTCTCTGAGCACAGCTTTTCTTTTCCCACCAGACACAAGCTCTCAGCCCTCTCTGCTCCACAAATCAAATCCGAGCTCTGCAGAATAACCGAGTGGGATTTGCTGCAGCTGCACACATCAGACCTGCCATCCCACTGCTTGCAGGAACCAGTCCTTGCTCCTGCGGCAACCCAGCTCAGGCAGGAGGAGATCCCATGCAGGAACATCCTGCACACAAGGATGGTGGGAATTACCTCCTGTCCCCTGCAGATTTACCCCAAAGCTTCAGAGCTGCTTATTCCTTTTTTAAAGAGTGCCTTGCAGTGGGGGAGCTAAGCAAAAAGTACATGATTTGTATCTTATGAATTTTTTTATTTGGATATTTTTTTGAGGTGGGGGAGTTGTTGTGAAAAAAGCCAAAACAAAAAACCAGCCATGTTACAATTTAAATAACCTCTGAAAAAGGTAACGTGCAATCCTGACCACAACAGAGGTTGACCAGGTGATTTCTTAAGGCCAAGTGAAAAGGCTGTTTCTCAGAGATTCTCTTTCAAACATTCCACATGAATAGTTGGAAAGTGTCCTTACATTTGGTGCTGTACCTCAAAACAAGAGCCTGCCAACAAACCAGGTTGCGTTTGCACTACACTTCACAGTCACAACCCCACTGCTTCTTCACGAAGCTTTGGGAATACCAACAAACAGCACATGGCCAGCAAAGTCTGAAATTTTAACTTCAGAAAGGTGCAACTAATAAACTCCCACTCCTGCTTCCTGTCCAAGCCTCCAACATGACACGTGCTGGTTTCGCCTCCCTTGAAAAGCCCCTTTCCCACCTAACACCAGAGCAGGGGCAAGCAGGAGCTCTTACCTTCACTGGGAAACGTCCCTGGGGAGCAGCGGGCACAGGTGGTCACATTCACTCTGCTGCAGTTGGAGGGCTTGGCGGTAGTGAGGAATGGAGCTGCTGATGGGAACTCAGGAGATGTGGTCATGCCTGGAGAGGATGCTGGGGCACTGCTGGATGCAGCCATTGGTCCTGTAGATGCTTGAGCAGTGGCCATGCTGCCAGAGACAAGGACAGTCACATCTGTGGTAGCAGCCAGCGTCTGAGCAGGTGTTTTTGTGCTTGGATCAGCAGACACTGCTGCTGTGGATGCAACAAGGTTCGCAGTGGTTGATGCCACTCCAGCTGAGAGTGTTGCAGAGGCAGTCAGGGGAGCAGAGGCCATGGTCGTAGTTGCACTGGGAGGTGCTGGCGTTGATGCAACAGGGGCCTGGGTAGTGGTTGCACTGGGAGGTGCTATGGTTGATGCAATGGGGACCGGGGTGGTGGTTGCACTGGGAGGCACCACAGTTGATGCAACAGGGACCTGGGTGGTGGCTGCACTGGGAGGCTCTGGTGTTGATGCAATAGGGACCTGGGTGGTGGTTGTCTGGCCTAAAGCAATACCTAGGAAGAAAAAATATAATTAGTGGCCAAATTATTGTCCTCCCTTAAGTGAAGGCTTCCCATTAGGTCTTCACCAACTGCCTAACTCATGTATCCTTGCTCGATGTCCAGAAACTCTTTTCTGCTGCAATCCACTACAGGGCAATAGAAAGGTAAGGAAGCAAACAGCATTGGCAGCATCTGAGCATCCCTGGCACATGAGACTTCTCAAGGAAATAAATTAGAGGGTCCATGAGACCACAAGTCAGTAGATGCCAATGTCCAGGAGGTCTGACTTTCCTAGATAAAAGGGTGTGAGAATCACCTGAAACACTTGTGTTGGTGGCAGCTCAAGACCGTTTACCCCGAGATCCCGCAACAATCTGGTGTAAGATGCTTGTCCAGCAACTGGCTGTTTTTCCCCATCTCCATTAAACAGATTGGCAAAGACAAGTCATGGGGTTGGGATTTATTTTTCTTTTTAAAGCTGTTCTGGAGATACATCCAGTGACCAGAAGGAAACCCGCAGGTCTTGCTTTGATTCTGAAACACCCCCTCCAGAGCAGGGACAGCTGTAATCCTCAGAGGAAAGGGGTATTATTGCAGTTCGAGTTGTTTTGCTGTGATTATGTAGTGGACTGAAATGCTATCTGCTGGTGAAAGCCACCTCTCGGCATGCAACCATGGGGGATGTCTTCCAGTCTCCTACCAGAGGAAGGGCCCATAGAATTAAACATGAAAAGCAGCAAGTTGCTTTTAATTTAGCAAAGCACTACTAAGCGAATGAAGCAAAGCAAAACCAGAATAGCCAGCTCCTGCCACAGCAGCTGTCACATCAGACTGGATCAGAAACTCAGGGCAGGGATTTGCTTTATAATAACTGCAGCTTCTGAACACATCCAACTTCATACAGCATCGGCACGCGACTGTAGCTGATAATGTAGTGCTTGCATGGCCACAAGCAGCACACCTCTGCTCAGCCACCACATCAAGGGGCCATGGGGAAAATAAAAGGGCTATTTAAAAACAAACAAACAAACAAACACAAAAAACCACTTTATATGGGTTTCAAGGAGCCCAAAGAGCCCAGCTTTTTTAAACAATTGAGATGCAGACAAGAAAGGACATGAGGAGCACCAGAAGCCTCAGGGGGGCCACCTTTGAGTGGCAGCAGCACAAGCATAGGGTGGTTTCAGATCCATGAGTCCCTGCAAGCTTCTTCCCAAGCCTGGTTCTCCCCCAGCTTTTGCTTTCTCTCTGATTGGGCTTTACCACATAAGGCCAGGCACCATGGTATCAGCAACAACATGCAGACCAAGTTGACTAATAACTCTAGAGAAATTTCTATAGCAAGATCAGGACACAGAATAAAAGCATCCTTACAGAGTTATGATCACATGGAGAGAGCTCCCCCTCATTGCATAGTGCCTGCTTTGTACTCCACAGAGCGCAACCCCCCATCTCTCTGGAACTGCTAGGGGAAGCAGCAGATGAGCACCCAGATGTCTGGGCCATGCCCACATTTTCGTGCAGTAGCCCCCAAAACAGAGACATTGGTCTGCACGAAAACAATCTAACAGTGATTGTTTTGTGGCATATTTGTTTTTCCCAGGCCCACATTCAAGTGGCCTGGAGACAGCCCTTGGCTGACTCACCTGCCTGAAGGGCCAAAGTCCCTCCTTGAGTCTGGCACCAAGCCAAGCCAGTCCCAGTTTTTATTAAACTAATCTCAAAGCACACACTAGCAGTGAGTCAAGGGCGCTGTCAAGTTCCCCTGGGAAAAGATCTCAGAAGGACCCTGGGGATCAAAGTCTAATGTTCCTGAGCAGTCTGTCCCCAACATTTGGTCAGCTCTGGCAGCCAGAGGCTGCAGGGGACTGAAACACCTTGGACTGCAAACAGCTGAATTAATTTTGTTCTTTTGATTGTAGTTTTTTTGGTTGTTTGGGGTTTTTTTTTAAACAATTTTTTAGTTGAACATTGCCTCCTCGTAAGCTTTCATTGGTTGGTTGGTTCTGGAGTTAAAATGGTAGCACTGGTAAGACAAATTTATTGTTTTTAATAGAAAATATCTTTTCATAGCATGTTACTAAAACAGTCAAAAGAGTTGCTTGCAAAACTTCAGGAGCCTGTACTTCATAAATTCATTTAAACAACACGTAGAGGGAAAAAAAGCAGTAGGCAGGCTGGAAAAAGGTCTTGAGCATCTAGTGAAAATGGATGATGTTTTGTTCTACCAGTTATAGTATCACAGGTGTGAAAAACAACACTCAAACAACCTTAGCTTCGTCAGACCCTTTTCTCTCCTGCACCTACACCGTCCACACCAGGGAGCAGGGATTTTTGCTTTCTGGAGACATTTGGGGTGGGGGCACTATGAAACAACAAAAGTCTCTCCAGGGACACTTCAAGGATGAGTCATTTTGTGTGGTGCCTTAGCACCATGTTTCACTCCGAGATCCTTGAGGATGCCAGTGAAGGTTGCTCTGTAGCTAAGAGTTCAGCTAATCTTTCCCAACTTTAGAAGCCACGCTGGCTTGTGAGGCACATGAACACTGGCTGGGAACTCACAAAATGCAGAAATAGGATGGACACTCCCATATTTTTTTTTTCCTTCTGTCTTGCACAATGGCACAACCCACAATTCTAAGAAACCAACCCTTCGAGCCAAACAAAACACGACCAAGGCAACAGCTACAGATCTGGGTGAAGATAACAATCTTTGGTGAATTCAACAGGTGAATAATTGGCTCCCAGAGGAGTTTCCCCAAATTGCTTCTTTTCAGGAGAGTGCCAGACTATGCCTCCTACCTCACTGCATGCCCAGGCTGCCCTGGCTGCTCACAGCTGAGATGAGGCTCACCAGGTAATTGCTCTGAGCATTTTTGCCCCTTGCCAAGGAACTCTGTAAAATGCAAATTGTTCTAATAGGGCTGATGGGTTTGTACTCCAAAAAGGGGTTTGTACTCCAGCCGTGGGGCCTCTGGCAGGCTCCGATCCCTCCGGTGTGGGTGGAGTGCCGTGAGGAGGGAGCAGGACAGCACCTCACTCACCCCCAGTTCACCTTCCAGCTGCACGCGGCCAGACTTGCCCTGGAAGGTTCAGGACCTGAATGTAACAAGTTCTGCAGATCCCACATAACAAAAACATTAATTATAAGAACACAGATTTTTTTTTATTATTTATAGGTAAGCAGTACAAAAGGATGAGAAGAACAAGGAGAAGAGCAGATAAAGGGATGATTACAAAACTATTCAGGCATTTTTACATATGCTCTCTTACAAAGACCCAGTTACCAAAATAGCCTGAGAAAGTGAACATATTGGGGCAACCTGTTCCTTGAGGTTTAAGATAAAGCCATGAAGGAGCCACTGCAGCTTCTCAATACACGGAGTAATAGGGCTCTGTTTTTCCTCCCGTTTCTTGGGAAAGCAAGCTTTCATACTTACAATGTTCAGCCCGCTTCCAACACTGCATCTCTTTCAACACTTCTTTCCTTTCCTGCCTTCCCCCCCGCTCTCTTGGCCCTGCCCTGCCACAACACACCAAGACCATGAAGCCCAGTGCTTTCACAAGCCCGTTATGGCTTTACCCACCTCCATGCTCAGCCAGACAAACGCCACTTTAGGAGCACTTACCTGCTAAACATGCCATGGTGAAGCTCCAAAGCAGAGGAGGGGGCCAGGCACTCATTCTTCCCTGAGGAGTAACACAGCTTGTCGAAAGGCAAGATCAGCAGCTGATCTACACCCAACTGTTTATTCTCCTCCAGTTTTGTGCCCAATATTGTCACCTGACTCTGATCATGCGGCTTAGCCAAGTCAACCTCCCCCCAACAAAGGGGGGGTTTATATTCAGAGGCTGCAACAAGTCTTAAGATGTTACTGGCCTTCTCAAAGCGTAATGCAAATTAAATACTGAGCAGAAGAGCAAATCTAAGATTCTTCTCGTGGTGTGCAGAAATACACACAAGAGAAACATCCCGGAGGAAGCGATGGGCTCGTAGAGAGGAACAGGCAGAGTGGTGCAGGAGCCCTGTGCCTGGTTTCTGGCCAGCCCCCCGTGACCTCATCAAGTGAAAGGATTTCATTTTTTAGACACCCAGGATTTCCTGTTAGAAGAAAACAAGAAGAAAAGTAACCCCAGAAGAGCCTACAGTTTAGAGCAGCTCCCATTTTAACAGAGACCAACCATGCCAGAACCAAAATTCACCCTCTGGGGAGAGTAGAGCTTTCCCAATCAGTGTTTAACTCCCCCATCACTGTCCCCAAGGTCCCAAACTTGATGCATCGAGTTATGACCAGGATCAAACTCAACCATCCTGATGATGATTTTGAGGTGAGGGCAGTAAGTTTAGCAAGGCCCCATCCCATTTTCCATGGGCTACCTAGTGGCTATCCTGCTTGCTGTCCATGCCCTGAGCTGGGTCCTGCTGCCTGTGCCCATGCCGTCCAACAACACAGATGTCCCTGTGGTTTCCTCATCTTGCAGCCCTGCTTTGAAAGATCCCCCCATTTCCCTCTGCCCCCACCGGTCAGTAACCAGCACTGCTGAGCCTCCACTGCCATAGAGGATTTGCTTTCCAGTACGGCCAAGTGCCACATTTCATGTATGTCCCATCTTCCCCCAAATTCAGGGAGCAGTGGGCTGCTCATGTAGATTGTGGATGCTCAACATGCAGAGCCCCCCCAGACATGTTTGATGAGCAGATCAGGTGCTGTCATGTGCCACCCATATTTTTTGTGCTCCAAAACCCCCCCCAGGGCTCAACATGGTGAGCCAACTGCTGGCATGCTCTAACCCAACCCCCCCAAGCTTTCCTCACAGTTGCCCAGGTAGTTTGGCATCACACATAGTGCCCGGAGAGCTCCATGCTGCAAGTGTGGCTGCTCCCCCACACTGCACAGCCACCACACAGGCCGGGAGGTTGTGCAAGGGAANAAGGTTTCTCATGCAATCCATGCCTGCACAGCCCAGCAGCACTTCCTGCACAGAGAGGTACAGCCCCTGCTACAGGAGATGTGAGTACCCACCAGTCCCTGCCCAAGGGCCTTCTCCAGTACCTACAGCTCTGGAGACACTCATGTTCTTCTGTCTCCAGCAGCAAGTCTGTTGACGCTGATGTGCCTCATGGTATCTGCAGGGACACATGGCAGCCTCCTTGACTCTGGGACCACCAGTTTGGGTGGGTATAGGTCAGTGAGTGGCCAGATGGCTTCCCATTGACAAATAAAACCTTAACCTGAATTACCTTCTGCTAGCAAGCAAAATATCAGACTTCAGGACACAGCCCCAGGCCCAGCACCAGCCCCCACAGCTTTGCAGCTCTGCACGAGCAGCCCCCTGCAGAGACATTGCCCAACTGCCCCGGGCAGGCAGCGAGAGCTCTGCCCTTCCCCTGCAGGCAGGCCAGCTCTCCGTGTGACATTTCTCACCTGGGCTGTACAGGTTTTACCAGGCTCTGTGCAGGATGTTTCATCTCAGTCTGTGTAAGTAGTGGAACAACCTGGTCCATCCAGACCTGCATGGGGCCCTCCATTCAGCAGCCTGGCAGGTGGGCTGAGGACCTGCAGTGGTGGACAACTTCTGCATAAGCATCATTGCAGGATGAGGCAGCCCTGACAAAACACTGCCAACAACTATCCAGTGAGATTTAGGGTCAGATCAGTCCCCTCCATACCACCCTGCATCCCTTGGGGGCACAGAGGAGGCCCACAAAGTCCCAAAAGCGAGTTACAGAATCACAGAATCCTAGGGGTTGGAAGGGACCTCGAAGGATCATCTAGTCCAACCCCCCTGCCAGAGCAGGGTCACCTAGAGTACATCACACAGGAATGCATCCAGGCAGGGTTTGAATGTCTCCAGCCAAGGAGACTCCACAACCTCCTTGGGCAGCCTGTTCCAGTGCTCTGGCACTCTCACAGTAAAGAAGTTCCCCATTTCCTGAGCTGCAGCAGCACACACACACACACGTTGGAAAAGCACTCTGGATGGATGCCAACACGCTTGTGAGTCAGCCTGACCCGCAGAAGGGAAAGAAAAGTTGCATCTTGAACCCCTTTCCATGCCCTCCAAGCCCCCTTCTGGGATGAGCTACCAGAGCCCAGCTGGGGGACAAGGCAGGCTGCTCTCCGCTCAGTTGTTTCAGCAGCTGGGCAAGTTGGCAATACACTTCCGACAGGGAAAGTCTGATGCCACTTCAGGGCAGAGAAGTGCAAACAGGTTAATTTATGTTCTCCTGACCTGCCCTGGCTCGTCTCTGTTGAGATTAAGTGATTTTGCTATTTGGTGCACAGAGAATAAAAACCAGTGTCATGGCTGATCAAGAGCGATGTCCTGGGCTGGCACAGGGCTCTCTTCTTGTCAGTTCAGTTGCTCTTTCATGAGTGGTGAACCTTGTGTCCCCAAATAAACCAGATGCTGCCCTCTGCCCTGGGGGGCTCTCGGAACTTGGCTGCCTCCTTACAGGGCAGAGGCAGCAGTGGTGACATTTCTCCCAAGAACACAATGTAAATTCAGCTTGTCCTCTGAAGGATCTGCAGTAGCTTACCTGCAACACTGCTGTGAGCACATGCAGTGGATGAGTCTCCCAATCAGGAGGACCTTTGCTACAGAATTACAACCAGACTCAACAGTTCTAGGTAGATCTTGAACTCAATGAGCAGGAAGGAGGCCACCAGGAGTTTCCTTCACTTCAGGTAGTGAGAGAAATTCTGTCAGACTGCGTGGCTCCTGAACGATCCCGAAACCAGCTTCATGCCCAAGAAGAGGGCCAAGACTTCTATGCAGATAAGAAAAAAGCAAGCCAAAGCTGTCAGCGCTCCTGAAGGAACACTGACATTGTGCTCTGAAGAGACATTGAAACCTGCACCTGACCAAATGGCCACATGATGGCACCACAGCTTTGGGGACCGGGGACCAGGGACACACCACATGGCTTGAGTCAAGACTAAACCCCTCTTAACCAAAAAAAATAAAATAGGTAGTGCTGGTCTTCCCAAACTGCACCAGCAGAAACCTCCATCATCCGTGTTGTTTAGGCAGAATAACAAAACCCGTGAAACAGACCTGAAAGAATTTAAGCATTAAAAACAGTTATTACAGTCACTTTGAAACAAGCTAACTCCAAAAACTGTTCTTTTAAAAAGTGTTTCTCTTCTGGGCTTAGACTTAGAAGGAATAGTAATACTAAAAGAGTAGAGATAGCCAAAGGAATGGTGTAGTACTGCAGCAGAGATCCGATGGCTTATCCAACCAAAGACACAGTAATATATGACCTGAGTCCAGAAATTTGTTTTCTTACAAGCAGCACTGAACATTTGCTTCTTAATTAGCCCGTCAGTTAATGAGTCTTAAAGTGTCAAGAACTCCCAACTGGACTGGTGTGTTTTGAGTGGAGTCAAGCGTTAAGATGCAGGTCAAACCCATCTAGTGCTCTAGGCAAAACAAAAAAAAAATGGTATGAACTGGTTAGCTGTGCTAGAGCAGAATACACAGAAACATGTGATTTAATGAAATAAAGGTGAAAGGGAGTGTGGTTGTCTGAAATGCAGCTCTAGGACCAGTCACAGCTGAGACACCCGGTCAGGAAGATCACTCACCAGCAAGTGGAGACTCTGACACATTGCCCATATTCTTGTACGTCCTGTGGGAACTCAAAGCCCTGAACATCCAAGCTGAAGATGTCAGGTTTCCCAGCAGCAACTCCCAGGGCATGCCCACAACCTGCCTCCTTCCTGAAAAACCAGCACATATAAAAAGATGGGGCCTTCCTACAGTGCTCCAGCTCTACTGGGTCTCAAACCATGATCCAGAACAAAGGACTCTGTAGAAGGGGAGATGCTTTTGTCAATACATAGCTCAAAGAATCTCAAGGTCAGGTGCTTTGCATTCCCCCTCAAGGCACTGCTCATATATACACAGTCATTCTGTGGGCAGCTTTTAGCCAACAAAACACAAAAAAGGCATGGGGAACTGCTCTGGCAACACTTCTTACCTCGAGAGCTCAGATATGATGGATCACCCAGCATATCTACAACTCCAACTATTAGCTCACCTGGTCTCAAACTTTAGGAGTGCTGGAAGGGTAGCTGGTGGTCTGGTTAGAGTAAACCAAAATACTTCAGGGAGGGGATTTCACAGGCACTGTGTTGTAGAGGACACTGAAAACAGAATCTGTTTACAACTCAGTGGGACAGTTTTCAATGGACATCACCAAGGTCTTTTCTGCAAGGAGAATGAAATGTTTTCCAGACTGAAATATTTTTCAAAAGAGCTGTGTTCTACCCTTCTACCAGAGCAGCTGACCTGGAACAGAATTCCCTTCCCAGCTATTTGATAAGGTTGATCTGACACAGACGAGAAAAACCTCAGACTATGTCTGGCACTGCACCAGCACAGCCAAGTGTAACAGAGCCAAGTCACAGCCGTACACAAGAGAAATAGAATGAGGCCCAACACACACATCCATGTAACTGAACATCATAGGGCAAGGCTTCATGTGTCACAGAAGAGCTCAAATGGGAAGGGACCTTAAAGGTTATCTAGTCCAACCCCCTGCCGTGGGCAGGGGCATCCTCCACCAGACCAGGTTGCTCAGGGCCCCATCCAACCCAGCCTTGAACATTTCCAGGGACAGGGAATCCACCATCTCTCTGGGCAACCTGTGCCAGTGTCTCACCACCCTCATGGTGAAAAACTTCTGTTTATCACAGGATAAACTAGACCACAGAAATGGTATCTCTGAGCATGAAAACAAAACCAACCCCCAAACCAACCCCACCTATCTTCCACAGCACTCTAAAATTGAGAGAAGCCACCATTGCCGTAACTCGGCTAAAAAAGGTATATAAAAAAATAAATAGGGTTTATTCCACACTTTCATACATACCATGTGGGCCATCCACAGAATCCACGCATGGCACACCTTCCTTATGCCATCAGCTCTATGCTGTGGCTCAGCTGCTCCTGTATATGCACACCTAACACACCGTGGGGACTCATCACCCAAAGTTGATCAGCCTTCAGTGAATCCTCCCAGAAAGCAAAAGCAGGTATTTTGGTCATAGCTCCTAGTCACAAATATCAACTTTGAAACATCAGCTTCGAAAAGCATCTGCAGAAGTGATGTGACATAAGAGGAGACCTTATTGCCCTCTACAAATACCTAAAGGGAGGTTGTAGTGAGGCTGGTGTTGGTCTCTTCTCCCGAATTGCTAATGACAGGACAAGAGGAAATGGCCTGAAGTTCCATCAGGGGAAGTTCAGGTTGGATATTAGGAAGAAGTTCTTTACTGAGAGGGTGGTTGGGCACTGGAATGGGCTGCCCAGGGAGGTGGTGGAGTCACCGTCCCTGGGGGTGTTCAAAAAACGGGTTGATGAGGCACTTGAGGCCATGGTCTAATGGTTAGGAACGTGATGGGCTAAAGGTTGGACTTGATGACCCTGGAGGTCCCTTCCAACCATAATGATTCTATGATTCTATAAACCTAAAATGGATGCACATCATCATGCAGTTTGGCTGCTTGGTCTCAGGCTAGTGGTACTCATCACTTATTCAACTGTTAGTACAACATGCAAAACTGATTATGAGAAAGAGTTACCAGTCCATTTCCTTAGAAAAATCTGAATCTTTATTATACATACTGTATTACACTGAAAATACGTACCCAAAGACAGAATAATTTGAATTTACAACTGTACAAAAAAAACAATAGAAAACATACGGGCTATGCTATAGATGTAACATTTTACAAAATGACAGTTCTTGTTAAAGGCACCAGATTCCCAGAGGGCTCTGGCTTAACATTTTTTAGTCTTTTTTTTTCCAGTCAGATCTCACTATGAAAATGCGATTCACTCTTAAACTGTATGATGTCAGAGTCTCAAGCTTTCTTCATCTAGACAAGTGGTCTGCACTTTGACACAACTTAGTGAGAGAAGTGACCGATTTCACACAGAGATGCCAAGCAACTACCAAAGGCTCCTCCCCATTGCATCCAGATCCTATGGTTTTTAACTGAAAGATTAAATTGCAAAACTACCAGTGAAAAATCAAGTTAACCCACAAAACACCAGCCCAGTACTAGAGTGTTAACTGTACTAAGCCTCAATTGTTTCGTATGGAGATAACTACAGAACACTAGAGTAGGAAAAAAAGTGTTTTCTGTCAAAAGGGAAGATGGACTCTCTGATCAGAACTCCAGCTCAGCATCCTGCTTGGGCTCACCTTCTTCATTACACTCATTTCACTCCTTCTGGTCCCTCGTGGCACTCATGAAAGAAAATGGAGCCTAAAGAAACCCAGCACTTTGCTGTAGGGCAAGTTATTAAAGAAGCCCAGATACACATGTGTTATTTCTCCCCTAAGAATAAAAGTTTGGACAGGGCAGGGAAAAAACACAAGCCACTTCCATTGCTTCTTTCTCCAGTATTCCACACTCTAAAAATCAAATAAGCAAGTTCGTATCATGCCTAGGCTGCACAGACAGGTGCAAAGACAAGAGAAGCTGGGACATCCTGCCTTGCTGAGGTGCAGCAGTGCACTTTGGAAGTCTGGGCTTGCTCTTGCCTAAAGCTTCATGCCTGGGTAAATGGAAGGAGGAAAGGACACAAACAAAGCTGTAAGAAAACTCTACACTACTACTCTGGTCAATTTGTCCGTAGATCTGCAAGTTGTTCTGGTCAACAAGTGTTTTTGTTTAATCTTACAGCACACCCTGAGCCTCTCTGAATGGAATCCAGCTAACATCTGAGTGACTGAATATTCAAGACAAAAAAATATTAAGTTCCAGGGCCAGATTTAGTTCTGTATGCAACAATTCCATTATACTGGAATTTAAATGTTGATGCTGCCCTTTCTGAATTGTCTGGCGTTATCCCTACTTCCAGGTCACTGGTTCAATGATCTCATTCTCTGAACGAAAGAACTCCATGTAGTTTTACTTCTTACCATATCATTTAACAACGTTGCAAAAGCTTCCCTTTCTTTAGATATTTGAAAAAAAGAATCTAGATTCACAGATCAAGTTGAAGTAATGCTCTGATATTAAGGGTCACAAAATCACTTCAAAAATAAATTATTTTTGCAGTGTTAAATTGTCTCATCCTAATGGCTTAATGGGATTAAAAATATACTATGCTTCTATTTAAAATTTCAATTTATTGCATATGACTGACTTTAGACAAACAGGCCTGGAGACCACCTGTGTTATGCAGCAAATACAGATAGGTAGCAGCATGGTTAAGCTTCCTACACACTACTGCACTCAAATAACTCCACTGCATTCTAGAAGAGCTTCTCGAGGAGGACAGGAACAGCTGCCTCCACCTTGACAGCACAGGTCTGAAATGCAGACTTCTGCAGACTGAGAAAGTTTAGCAAGGGACCCCCATTGATCCCAAACAAGCCAAAAGAGCCATCACACAGCAGCTCCTGATCACTAGTGAATTGCAGAATCTTGCATCAAGAATTTACAACGACAGTACATGCCCCTCAAGTCAGCCAATTTCCTAAAAGTTCCTTCCTAAAAATCGTGTTTGGTACTTGCAGCTTATCTAGCAAGCAGGAACAGTTAAGACAGAAGTATCGTACATGCTTACAGAAAACTGGTCATCACAAGAAAACTTTAAAAATCTGAATGCAGACAAGAAAAGGAATGTCACTTTTCTTTAAACCTCTCTCTTAAAAGATGAATACTTCCATATTCTATTGTTAGCCCTTACTGTGTAACATACTATAATCAAATAAGTTATAACCATGAAAATGCATTTCTACTGAACTCATTCTAAACACTAAAACCCACTACTCATCCTCACTTGTCAGGCTGGTTTCTAGCTGTTTAAAGAAAAATTGCAATCAGAATCACAATCTACACTGCTTCTGCAATGGGGTAATTATGTGGAGGAGAGCCCACAGTGTGACAGTTCTACATGAGCAACTTTCACACCAAAACATGCACAACACTCCGTAACAGTGGCAGGTACCATCAAGTAACTTGCCCACTACAGGAGCTAGAACATTCTGTATATTTGCTTAAATAAAGTTAAGAAATCTATACTTTTGGTCACATCTTAAAACACTGTAGAATACAGATTTTTTTCTTATTATTTATACTTGCCCTGTCCTGTTGGATAATTTGTTTGAAAAACTAAAAATACAATGCAATAAAAATTCCCCAACACAAAAAGACTCTAATCAATCATCTAAACATCTTTGTTAGTATGTAAGTGTATGTATGGGATTTGGTCTGCTTTGTTTTCAGAAAAAAAGAAAAACACCTCATTTTGCCCTAAGAGTTCCACTTTAACATGAACCTCCAGTACATCCTCAGCACCAAACAATCATTGTATTACTCATCTTTGTATTTCTTCCTTCTAAGCACCATTCCCAACCAAGCACAGCTCCACATACAAGTACTGGCAGAAACCAGATGTTTAATCCAAGTTTCCTTTAAATAATGAAGCCAAGTCTCCAAAGGATGAAGCCTGAAGTGCACATAAGCCCTCTCAATAAATGCAAGCTTTACTTGCAGAATTAAAGCCAAATTATACCAGTGGTGTGAACACAGTTATAAAGAAAAAAATGTGCTTCTACTAGAAGGGGACAAGTATAAGGCACATTTATATGTCAGTATAATTGTGGCCACATTAGTGATTATACTGATATAATTACACTGGTAAGAACCACAGCTACAATTGTTCAAAGCTTTTTGGATCAGGGCTTGGCAATCAAGTGCCTTATGACTGCTCAACCAAACAAACTAACACTCAAGACAAAAAAATCTTCCCAACCACCTATATTCAGGTGTGTCACTCAACCATTTCTAGGGCTATTTTTAAGTTAAGCTGCAATTGGTCTCGAGATGTAATAGTATCACTTCCTCCCAGGTAAGCTATGCTGTTCAGAGGGCTTGCTGTGCAAGAGCCATAGACCAGCCCTAAGACTAACGTGGTAAAGAGCTATCACTTCCAGGCAGTGACAAGCCACCACTACTTTTTTTTTCTTAATTTTGATGGGTTTTCTTCTTTAGAAAGTTACGATAAACTGTTTCTCCTGATCTCAAATAATGCCAAATATAGGTTAACTAATGCTGGGCATGGACACTGACAATATAGCAAGTTAACAAAGCTGCTCATTCCTATCCTATGGCCCAGGCATAAATAAGCTAAACATACAGTGGGTACCATTAGACACTGGACATCTACCACCTGCAATATTTAGTTATACTGCAGCTGAATTACAGAATAATTAAGCACTGACCAGTGGTGCTTTATACGTCCATTCTTACAACAGAACCCAAGTAGCAAAAGAAATATTTTTACAATAAAGACCTGTGCCCTTGTTTAATGGTAAACCGTGAATGACTGCGCAGTAGTCTTCTGGTACTCAGAAGTAAACTGCTTCCACCTCTAATCTTTCAGTTGTGATCTCCTTTTCCAGCATCTTGAATGGCAGGAAAACAAAAAACACACCAGCAAACTTTCCCCCCTAAGACCATCTTTCACTCTCCCAAGATTAAAAAAGAAAAAAAGAAAAAAACAAAACCAAAACCAACCAAGTCTGATACCATCTTCTTCTGTGTTCACTGAGCCCAGTTAGGTTGAAGAGCCACAACTTCTACTCTAGAGGGTAAAAAGAAACGTACACATGAATGCCATTTTGTACAGTTGACATACTCTACGAGCTGGTTGACTCTAAGCTTGATTTGGTCCAGTCTGCTGTTGCTGCATCTCTTAGGAAACATTAGTTATAGGTTTGTACTTCTTGAATCTGGTCCATTCACCAGTAGCATAGTTCATTTCAAAGACTGTATCAACCAACATAGTGGTGCTGCCAGTGCCATCTGCCTTTGGTAAATCTTCTGTATGTTCACTAAGCTTAATTTGGATGATATCACCTTGCTCTTGGCAAGGATTCTCTGTGAAAACAAGAACAGGAACAAGTTAAAACATTTCAGTACTGTACTAGAAAAGGTAAAGAGTACTTGATGGAGATTCTACACCTTACGCTGAAAAGAACCCAAACCCCAACCCAAAACTGAGCAAGTAAGGTCACTAATACACACAGCCACACAAACATCTTCCTCCATACATCACAGACTGAGTTTTAAGGACAACAAAACCAGCCCCCAAATGATGAAAACACCAAGGCTAAAGTAGCTGAAAGAGCAACAAAAGGAGGAGCAAAGCATGCCAATGTAATTTCTGTCTGCCTCAAGAACAATAAGAGAAGCTTACATAGCTTATATTTAAATGGGAGTTGGTAAACTTGAACTATGAGAGTTACTTTATTTGGGGTACATCTTAATAGTTAAAAGCCTCAACAATTTTCAGCTGCTCTGGAAGCTCAAACAGCTCACCCAAGACAGAGTTCCATTCCAGCAGAAGTATTGAATGTTATATTTCAAGGTACTGACTTGGCACTCAGTAAGCTCAAGAATATCATAGCTGGCAGGTATTTACCCAGCCTTCAGAAGGTGCTGAAACTATTACTGAAGGAATTCATGTTGTTATATACTTATCTAGATATGCACATGTGAATATATATAAACAAACACATGTGCACACATACTTTACCCCGCATTGCGGAAAACTGTCCATGTAGATACTAAAGTACACCCTCCTACTGCAATTTGAAGTAACATCTAGTACTAGGAGCACCACCATTAATTAATACAAGATACACAAAGCATTCTTAAAGCCCAGGGAACACCACAGTAACTCTACCTTGGTCATCTTCAATAATGTACTGCATTAATTCAAATGCATGAGTCACATCTAGGAACCTTCAAATACTAAATTAGAAACCAGAGCTAGTGCAGATGATAGAGTTCACTTAAGGACTCCTAAGCCCCTTCTCATCTTACATCTGATAATCTGGGTAGAACAACCTTGGTCTATCAAGGCCAATATGACAGGATCTAGCTATGAGACAGCTTATCTCTCCAGGATTCACAGCACTTGTGGTTACCTAAAGTCTCCGAGACAACAGTTGCTACGTTTCTAATGCTAAGGAATTAGCAAAGAGGCTCTGTACTACCCAACTCGTACCTCAACCTGCTACAAAAGAACTGACATTCATTGGTCTTCTAGACAGACCACTGGGACTCAACCAGTCTGTTCACTGTTCTGACTGGCTGCCTTGTTTCTCCCCAACCCCTAAGCCACAATATTACATGTGTTCAGTTATGTATATTTTGTGTTTAGCAGCTGCTCTGACAGTGTTTGACTTACTGGAAATAGACCCTAAAGACCAGTTTCCAGGTAGTTAGAAGAGTAATCCATAAAATTACATACAGTCCAGAGTAAAGCAAAGAGTCCAATACACACAGAGTAAAGCTAGAGTCTTGTACTCATATGCACATTTAGAAATGCTAAGCTGTATTTCAGAATATTTTGGATATTCCAAAGCAAGCCAAATAAGACTCAATACATGCCTCTGGATCCTGCCATGAATCCAAGTATAAGAGCCTTTTCTGGCCTTGTAACTTTGTTCGCAGTCTTGAACATTTCCTGTGCAGCATACATTTGCTCCCTCTGAAACAGACACAACAAATAAATTCCAGTGGAGAAAACACTGCCAATAGGTAGAATATTAATACCCACAGACAAAGCATCAGCTACTATATTAATACCCACAAAGCATAAGGGTAAGGTGGAAGCCTGTGGACCTACAGGAAATAAACAAAATAAAAGCAGCCTTAACCTCAAGGCTTTCCCTTTTTAACGCCTACACCTAACACAGCAGTGACAGCAATAATGCCAGATGTACCAGCAATAAGCAGCTTCAGGACATAAGTAATTGCTGTTTAGTTTCTTTCCCACTCTCAGGCTTTAAAAGATGTGTAATGGGGGGTTGTGAGGGGATAAAGAAATAAAGGCTTTCACCTTAGAATAATTTACTGATATCTTCTCCTACCATGGCAATGACAGGATCCTTTTTAGCAGGTTACATTACATGCAACAGGCTAGGCAACAGCTCCCAAAATTCTTTATAATGAGTAACACACTATTTTACATAACCAGTAACAGTAAATAAAGACATCTTACTGTAACATTAACACCCCTCAACTAGAAGTGCTGTGATTAACATTTTTAAAGACAGCAGTACTAACAAAGCCACAAAGCATTTTCATTATCTTTGGTTACAAAAAAGCAGCCCCAACCACTCCATGACCCAAAGGCCAGAAACTGCCAACGTACTAAACAAGATCAATCATGAGAATTTGCATCTTCCAGTCTACATCAAAAGCAGCTGTCAAGAAGAACCTGGTTTTACTTACTGTGAGAGAGAGGCTTTTTTTCGGTGGTGGCTGTTGCTGAGTTTGGGGAGCCACTTGTGGTGCTTGTGCCGCAGGGGAAATGGCAGGAGGTGTGGTAGGTGTTAGGGGTGAGGTAGGTGTAGCTGCAGGTGGATTAGAGTTACTGTTGTACATGGGTGTTCTTTGTTTGAACTGCGCGGGAAGGGTTGTGGTAGCGTTTGGAGCTGCAGGCTCTTCAGTCTGTCTGTTAGTCTGCAAGGCCTCACGTGCAGAGCCAGCTGCAAAAACCAATCAGGATAATTAAAAACATTACAATCCACAAAGAGGGATTAGCATCACCAGTGGCCTTTAAAGAAAACTAAAAATACTGATTATTCTAATTTAGCATCACGATTTGGTAAGCTAGTATCTATATGAAAAATTTCAGACCTAATGCTCTTTCCACTCAATTATCTCTAGCAATTATTAGACAACCGAGTGAAGAGCTGTGCAATATGGATTACACTATATTTAGCATCAAATTTTCTGTCTAATAGATATTGGATTTATCACATTGGAACTGATTTACTTTTTAGCTTGTACTGGTGTAACTACTGTACTGAGCCTACCAGGATTATTGCTGTACTATTACGTAAAAGCCAAAACCTTAAATATATTTCATCAGTTCATCATTTTTACCCAATGTAGTAGCAGCTTTCAAAGGAAATGGTAATTAAGTCTCAGCCACTAACAAATACTGAAAATAGACAAATATTTGAACAGATGACAGAATGAAATGTAGTCTTCACAAATCACTTGTTTAATCACTAACTGCTAAGAGGGCTTAAACCCCACAGTATTAACGAGTCCTAACTCTTATTTCTGCCAGTCAATCCATTCACCTGAACTTAGGGGAGTTACTACTCCAAACCTGGCCACAGGCAGAGGTTACATCTATGGTCAGGTTGCCGTGATTGCGTAAGTTCCCACCTGTCCAGCAAACAGTAATTATGCACTGCACACCAGTCATTTACATTCTTTTGCAGCTCTTAAGACACAGGCACAGCTGCTTAAGCACCTTTCACAAATCTCATGAGGTTTAAAAGCTGACCTATTCACACTGTGTCCACAACAGACTAAAAGGCAGATACAGACCAGAGCTACACTGATGCCTTCCAGATCAGATTTCAGAGGATTAGAGGTTTACCACTCTCCATCTAGGCACAGATACAGCACTGGTTTTAACACTCTATTATCCAATAAGATGTGAAACAGGACAGTCAACACTTGAGAATACGAACACTTGTAACAGCTACCCCTTAATTTTGAACAAGTCTTTTAAGTTCTATTACTGGCTTCTTCTTGTGTCAGCGTAACTGACTTGCATGATGTAACATGTCTTAATTATGTAATCTCAGATTACATGAGACCAAATCTGTGGATCTTCTGTGCACATCTCATCAAGGAAACAGTTTCATACTTTCTCCTTGTTCATAAGAAAAGCCACATACCCCACACTCCAGAAGGAAAAAATCAGTTAGGAAAAAAAATGTAAAGAACCAAGACAATAGAGAAATTTAAACTCTGCTTTTTCTGCTGTTAAATACAATGTCAAGGCTCTGCAAAACACTGCTGCTGACAACACTGATGTGCTCTTGGCTGCGTTCCTTCTGGAGATGTCAATTTTTGCCAGAGGAAGATTTGCATGGGCCATTAAGAGAGCTTTTGAACTGTTTCAGGACCAAGCAAAGAGATCAGGTTTTGCATATGCATTTTTCAATAGTGACCCACATACGTAAAGAGAAACATTACAGTCCCAAATCACAACAAGCCAGGGTAAAAAAATTGCTTTGCTTGCTTGACTTAACTAGCAGTCATTTTAAGACTTAAAAACAACATGTATTTTCTTTATTTAGGTTAAATGACATGTCTGGTTACCCAAACCCCAGAGGGTGGGTTCCTGCAATGGATCTTTAGACTGCTAAGGTTAAATTTCACTAGAGTTGATGGTTAGTGTTTGTAAATAAGAGACAGACAGGAAAACTGTACAGAGCTGGAGGTATTAGGTCCCAAAAGCAAAAACAAAAAAAGAAATTGCTTTTTACCTGGCTGGGTTTCAGAGCTTGGGATATACGAGGAAGACGGCACCACACTGGGGGTTGCAGGTAAATAACTTGTAGAAGGTAATGCAGGCTCATTGTTCAATGAGCCAAGTTTCTGTAAAACAGAAAAGAAAGTGTCATAGCCATAGTGCATACATTCATGTGCTGTTTCTGCGTTTTAAATACAATTTCTACTTTAGTTCTGCCTGGATATTCCTTTCAGGAACTTATTTATGGACTCCTCTGTCAGGGCAAGTTTGCCCTTTCAATCCTAACTCCCTATACAAACTTCAGACATTAGAGTTGCCCTAGGAGAGAAAAAGCAGTTTTTATTTCCCCTAATTCAGATCCAAGTTGTTTCTGAAGGCACAGTCTGAGCCAGGGAAAAAATACTACTACAGAGAATGTACTTTTGCAAAGAGAGTCAAGCTGCTGTTCCTTTGTTCCACTCCTCAGTTAGTAGCATGGAGATGAAGTTTGTGTAGATGGTACTTCTCTGAAGAATCACAGTATAGAAACAAGTGATCTCCTGCCTGAGCAAGCATGCTCTTCACTATTAGCAAGCAGAAACCTGTGTTCATCCATGGGCAAAAGGCCTACTAAAGTATCACCCAGGAGAACACAAAGGCCTCTGGGACAAAGAAGCAGAAGGCAGCAGTAAAAGCACAGGTAAAACCCCATTTCCACTGAAACAGGCAGTCAACACCAACATGATGGATGTCATCTAGGATCAAGACAAAGTAAATGCCACATTTTGTACTTAATTATACACAACATTGCACACACAGCATAAAGACAACAGCATGGTATCTCCATGAAGATCTTCACTTCAGTCCAACCCAACCTTATAAACATAAGGGGTTAACAGAGGAAAGTAGGAAAAATAATTAAGGATGCCTTACTAGACAGAAGATGGATATTTTGTAAAATGTGGAGCTTGCCAAAAAAGATACTCAGCATTCTGCAGAAAAACATGCAGTGACATTCAGTCCTGACACAGGCCCACCAGTATCTGCCTATATGGGGTTTTCTGGTATGTGTGCCAGATTGCTGCCCCCATAATCACAGGACCACTGCTACATGTGCTTACCATTAGGCTCTAGATGAAAAAAACCACAGATCCTTTTAAACAGAGTGCTCTCCAAAGGCACGTGCTACATGTGAACACACAGGTTTAAAGAGGCAGAGGTAGCCATGACCACTTTAAATTTGAAACAAGAGAAGACACTTGAGCTTTGAGATGGATTTCTAACCTCCAAGAGGCTTTCAAACACTGGGTGCAGCTGCCCCAAATAATCTATTAGTATCTAAAGAACCCAGTTGTCCAAATGCATTCCAGGGTAAGCTTGCTCAAATAAAACAGTTTCTAATGCAGAAGTAGGGGAAAGACCTAACATTCTTGTAAAAGCCGTGTCCTGACTGAGAAAAAATAAAACTACACCACACAGGACAAGAAAAAACCCAACAACCCCCTCACACAACTCCTCCCGCAGCACCTGACTGAACTCTCTCTAGCAATAGCTTGTTCAGTAGATCCTAAACAACTTTTGCATTAAAAAAAAAAAAGACTATTAAGAGAAGGAGTAGCTACCTCTGAACTTTATAGGATTTAAGAAAAAACTTCTAAGCTATGGATAATTTGGGTAATTCCACGGTATTTCTCCTCCCTTTTCAGCAGCAATGGGACTGGCTAAGCCCTAATTACAGACCGGTTTGGAGACCTCAGAAAACGCTGCCTTCTGGATTAAGCATCAATTCTCAAAGATTACCAGCTAAAAATGGAGAAAAGAACCACAGAAGGGTACTAACATGCAGGTTCTTTTCTCAAGCCAGATGAGTTGAGAAGACTGCTTTCTTACTTGGCTGCTTCTATTCAGCTCTCCCTCCTGGGCATATGCCAGTGACAAGTGCTCTTCACTGAGACTTCTGTGGGCACTATTCCACTAGGGTCAAAGGATGCACGGGCACAGAGGGAAACGTGCAGGAACTCCTGGAAATGATCCTACCTCTCCAGCATCAGAGAGCCCTCCTACTCCTTTCATCTCTGGCAGAAAACTACAATCCTCAGTTACAGAAATGTCATACCCCACCACAAACTTAAAAGCAACAAGAAAAACAATCCAAAAATTACCTTCATCCTGCTTTGAATTTTTTATCTAGTTGGGTGAAAATATAATGGAATTTTGAGATAACTATGTGAGGATTTTTACATCAAGAAGTATGTTTCAACAAGTTAGTAAAATACCATTACAGTGTTTAAGTGTTTTAGAATAAAATGCATCATGGTTTCATTTTTTTTGTTAGGTTTTTGTTTGTTTTGGTTCTGTTTGGTTTTACCTGCGTAGACACAAGGCCAGCAGCATAATCTGGGGTAGCATTTTCTACTACGGTTTCTTCTTTGGCTTGCTTTTCCACAACTTCTGTATCTATTGCATAAAAATAGAAGGCAGTTCAAGGAAATTTTCTGAAATATTGAATTAGATTTACTTTTTCAAACAAAGATATAAAAATGCATTGCTCAAAATCTGCTGAGGTATATGCTGAAAGGTTGGTAGATAAAGTAATCTTCATTCACAATTTTATAATCAACCCAGTTATCAGCTGAACCACAACGTATATCCATCAAGATATAGTAATTGAGTAGTTACGTCAAACTGGCTAATTTTGTGATATTGGAAAGCCTTAAAATCCAAGCAAAAATTTAATTGCAATTATGATTTTGTTCTGATTCTGTACCCATTTTTTATGGCAAATACAAAAAAGTTGTTTTGTGGCTAGTATATCTTCCTTACACGGTTAAGTAGAGCACTGTACTGTCACTTGAGAGCAGTGTATCAGTTGCTATTCGCTTTTTAAGATGCCAGCCAGAATTTTGTAGAGCTATACATTTTTTCAGCATTACTTTCAGTTAATTTACTTGACCACGCAGACAGCAGAAATAAGCATATCAAAATATCTCAGAACAATTCCAGTACTGAAGCCACTCACACGCCCATGTGCTGCCCAAAGCACAACTGGCTAGTTCAATCCTTTCATGCAACTGAGTCAAGTTATTACCTACGCATTTGGCAACACAACCAGGAGCATTGAAGAAAAAGTGAAAACCTTCCCTTAAAGTGCTTTTGGTTGGTATTTTGTTGTTTGTTTTTTCTTCTTCTCTCTCTCCTTCCTTTTTTAAAAGTTTATAGAATCACAGAATGGTTTGGGTTGGAAGGGACCTTAAAGATCATCCAGTCCTAACCCCCTGTCATGGGCAGGGACACCTCCCACGAGACCAGGTTGGTCCAAGCCCCACCCAACCTGGCCTTGAACACCTCCAGGGAGGGGGCAGCCACAGCTTCTCTGGGCAACCTGGGCCAGTGTCTCACCACCCTCACTGGAAAGAATTTCCTCCCAATATCCAGTCTAAATCCACCCTCTAGCTGAATATGAAGTTTCAACAAATGAAGAACAAAATGGTACTACAAATCTAGATCCTATTTGCAGATATATTAATAGCCTTTGTAAGTCACATGCTATACCAACCTAATGTCTTTCTTCTTCTCTTTGCTTCACGGCCAGCACCTACCATATCCAGCTCAGAGATATCTAAAAGCTAAAAAGAAAGACCACAGAGGACTTAATATCCATGCTATATTTATGTAGTCAATCTCTAAACATTGCCCTTATTTTTTTCTTTAATATATTGATATTACATTCAAAAGAGCACGAAAAATTCACTTCACATCAGAGAGAACTGAGCAGGAAAGCAAGAAACTAAGAAAGAGCACACCTACCTTTACTCCTCTTTCTTTGCGCAAAGGTGTTCTTGAAGGAGGAATAGGAGTTCTGTTTCCAGAAGGACTAAATACACTTGGTGCTGAAGTACTCCTGAATGGAGCTTGTTTTGGTATTCCTTTGAGTGGTGCTTTAGGGAAGATCAAAAAAGGTAACAATTGTAATTTAAGTGTAATTAGTTACAAAAAAACCAATGAGGTGTTCTTTGGCTTTTCCCCTTCTTACCCCCCCCACCTTTAACATCAAATGTTTATAATGTGGAACTGTCTGTAACACACTAAGTGCTCCTCAAATGTCAGATTAGCTTTTATCCGTCAAACAAGGAGTAAGAGCCAGTCTCTCTGCTTGCAACCCCATTCTACATGAAGTAATTAAACAGGTGCACCGTTTATACTTTTACCACATACATTGATGCTTTCCTTATTTATAACAAGAAAGCTGAACACAAAGTATTAGGCATGAATGTTCTGAATGCAATTATTGCCAAAGTTGCTCTTTGAACTTTAAGATCTAGTTACTACTGTATTTAATTAAATATTCTTAGCCAAGTTTCCGCAAGGTTAAGGGCTCATTATCTACTGGAAAGGCAAATTACTGCTTCACACAGGGGTCTGAGATTCTGGAACTGATGTTTGTACAAGGAGGAGGACCCAACTTGGGTCTACACTGCAAATAGAAAACCTGCTGTCTCAATGCTCAGTAGAAGCTGCTACACCTACAAGGAGCTGTTTCCCCCCAACTTTACACTGTTACCCTTCTGTCTCACACTTAGTCTAAGTGCTGAAAACAGCATTCTTTCATTAACTGCTAAAAATTAGGAACACAATTACATATCTATCAGGTCTTTGAGCCTCCTGCCAATCTCATCATACCCTACAATTTGAAGGGAAACACTGAATTTTAGTTTGATGTTAGATACCCTGTATCTGTCTGTATGTATACTGAAAACATTCTCACCATAGGACAATCCTCTCTGACTCAGCGAGTAAGTTTCAGCAGAGTAAATCCCAGCTGGTCACATATATCATATTTCTAGAGAGCATCTGGTTCTAAAGGCCAAGTCTAAAACCTAGCTTTGGTCAATTTCTGTACTGGGACAATTTCTAGTTCAAATTACAACTACACTTTTTTCATTTCCTGCACGAACATGTGGCTAAGCTCTGGTGCTCAAAACCACATTTCAAATGGCATTGACAAAGTACTTCATAGCTTCTAGCCACTACACCAAGAAATCACTCAATTTTTACACCTCATATTGGTTGTCATAAAAGTGGTAGCTGTACAGTGATTTAAAGTCTATAATTAATTTTGAACCCTTCTCTTGCTCCTAGTCAAAAGCTTATTTGAAAAATTCAAGCAGTTCAGGAACTTCAGCTAACAGTTGAAATCTATTAATGCAAAGTTGAAGAATGATTATACATCTTTGTCATGTCCATTAAGCAGAAGCCACTGCACAGCCTTGGTTGCAGAGAGCACACTATCCCCTCTTCTTTCTTCATGCAGAATTATACAAACACAAAATAGCTTCAGTCTACTTCACAGCATTTCAAAGAGCACAAAAGATCACATACTGTGATCCACTCTGCTCCCTCTGGCTTAGTCAGCAGTTATTCCTGGAGTGATGCAAATTAGATTCTTACCAAGGTCTATAGGCATGATCTAGCTGCGTACATTTTAGAAGCATGGCAGATATACTTGCCATTTAAGAAAAACCCCACATTCTTGTTCTTTCTGACAAGGCATGTCAAACATTTAAATATCAGGAGAGAGGGAGGCAGAAAGGGAGAAATCCTTTGCTTCAAAAAGAATTAAGTTTTTGTAAAAACTAGGCTGTAATTTTATTCTTCATCAAGGCTATTTTATCAGATTTTCTTTCCGGGAAGTGCTGAAAGTGAGCCATACTTGTCGTATCTATCTTTTTGACTAGTCCCCTGCCTTTGGCATGGAAAGGCACTCCTGCAGTCTTCTTGAGCTGTTGTGCAGTTTCTGTTGCTAAAAAGAAAAAGGGTTTTAGTTATTACAGAATCTGTGCTGAAAAAATACAATACATTGCTTCTTACATAAAACGTTATTACCTAATACATAAAGAGATGGGTATAGCAACAAAGAAAGAATTATATTTTAATTAAAAAACAAATCATTTATGCTAGGTAAACACAGTATTTAGAGAAAATGCAAAATCAATGACTATGCAACTGACAATATGGTCTGAGCTGTGAGAAATTATCAGAGTAGGCAATTTACTCAATAAAGATTGAAATAAAGGAAGTTCTATATAACAGCATAAAAAGTTACAAGTCTTGTATTTAACCAGGCCAACTACTCAAGTCCCATGCAAGAAAGAAGCAAGTTGCTGCAACAGAGCAGCAGGCACAGCAAACTATTTTAAGATCACTTAGTTCAAGCAGCTACCAATACATATATTTTTTCTATATACATATATATTGCCTTTTGTTAGCAAAAATCCTCTTGGCTTTCACATCCTATGTAGCCATACTGAGAAAAAGAAAGCATTAATTAGCAGTTCTTGCTCTCTGTTGCAAAAACATACGGCAAAATAAAACCAGGTTCTCATTTCAGTTTTGTTTCATAAGCTTTAACCAAAGCTGTCCCTCACACATCTTCACAACTGACTTAAATGCACCAATGAAGGAATATATCTGTGCTTTAAGAAGCTACAGCTTTTGTATGCCTCGATATCTGAACAGCATTTAAATCAAGAGTAGCATTTTAATGTAATCATGGCCAGAGTAACTTGCACCTGCTCTTCCACACACATCAGTCCATAAATGACCATAAGAATCAAAGCTTTTATAACAGAAAATTTTAGTGTATATCCCCATATTGGAGAAAAAGACTGAATATAAAATTTCCTTTCACCATTTGTTACTCGATCTTATCAACTAGCTGTAACATTACTTACACTTCTGCAAGAGTTCAGCTCTCAGAGTGGCACTTTTAGGTTTCCTTTTCAGCTGGAAGTGTTTCACTGGGGGAGTAAGTGGCCCAGCTAGTGTTGTCAAGGCATTTTTGTTTAAGTATTGGCATTCCAACGGCAACATAGCTGAAGTTTCACATTCACTTACTGCATAAAGAGTTAACACAGTATACATGGGTATTAGCACCTCTTTGATAGCTAACTACAAGACATTTTACAACTAAATTGTACAGGTGTTTTTAAATTTTAGATTATTTAAGCACCAGGAGTAACTTAATTCTAATGATTACACAGTATATAACCAGTTACTAGGATGCTTTTTACATTAGCTTCATAAGAGCTTCCATGTTAATCACATCTAGTCAAATTACAGGAATCTTAAATATGCTACTATTGTCAAAGAGTAAAAGATTATGAAAACGACTGAATTCTCAGATCCCTTGGAAATTACACAAAAAGGAAACTACTGATGCATTCCTGTGTGATGTACTCTAGGTGACTCTGCTCTGGCAGAGGGGTTGGGCTAGATGATCTTTCGAGGTCCCTTCCAACCCCTAGGATTCTGTGATTCTGTGAACTAAAGCCCAAACCAGAAGTGTGAATGGAAAAATGAACATTTGTTTATAGTGAGAAAACAAAACGTTTCCACCTCTAAGTCATTTCATTACTGGTCTGCTGCAATCCTAACTCCGAGACCATGTCTGTCCGTCAATGGCTGAGGGCTCTTTCCTAGGCAGTGTGCTAAATCAAACTCACTGAAGTAGGAGTAGCTTTGCATCACCATTTACCACGTTTGAAGCAGAAACTGTGCAAGTGCCTGAGCCAGCATTTTTGGCTGCTAGGCAATCCACATCGGCAGGACATCAGCAGCATAACTCTGTGTGATCAGTCTCCCCCACAGCACCTACCATTGTTTGGCTAGAGGAGGACTTTCAGCAGAGATGCACCCCACCTACCCAACGCAATGGTGGTGCTTACACACACACACTAGGCTGTCCACACAAGCACTGCAGAAACAGAGCTCAACTTACTGAGCTGCAGTCAGTTATCACCTATCAGTGCACGTACAGCCTGTCTACAATACTGATGAGTCCACAGTAACTTGTGTGTTGCCCTTTACAAATGCTCAGGGTAATACCTGACATGTAAGTTCTGATCTTGTGTGAAAAGATAATTTAAGAAGTTACCATTCCTCAAATATCCCAGTTCCCAGTCCAGTAACATGCCAGGTCATGAACTATGGCAGTTAAGAGACAAGACATACTGGTTGTCCTGATATCAGCAGTGCTAAAATAGCAAGACTGCCTGTGAAATGGCAGGTTATTTCTGAAAAAAGGCATCACATTTCTGTAGTTTTCACCGACAGAGAAGGCTTACCTTTTTCTCTAAGCTCTCCTAAAATATCTTGAACATTGGGATTCTGTTCTTCAAGATCAAGGTTAAGGGAGCCAGTATCTGGAAAGGATTTTAAAATATCAGCTACCATTAAGACCCAGGGGTCTGAATCCAAGGTAGCGAGCTGGATAATTTCAGTCAGTGCCCCTTTCATCTAACAAAAAAAGAAAAAGAAAATCAGCCAATTGGAAACAGTTTTAAACAGGTTATAGTTGGATTTTTTTATTTTAAAAAGACACTTGCATAAACATGCACAATGTTCTACTACTGGGGAAGGGAAAAGGGAGACTGCTTCAATACAGTTACACATT
Organism: Aegotheles bennettii; assembly: GCA_013398125.1. NCBI lineage: Eukaryota > Metazoa > Chordata > Aves > Caprimulgiformes > Aegothelidae > Aegotheles > Aegotheles bennettii. Next base: position 1,064,351 of record VZRW01010755.1, read on the forward strand.
AACTCTAGAACTAAGCAAAGAATGAACCAAGATATCTTTTTTCACACTGCTTTCGGTCAACCTAACCCAAGTTTGTTTTGAGCTTCTGGCAGCTCGATGCTTTGTTTAGCACTGAACATTTTTACTAAAAGCAATGGGTCAAATCCTCACGTTACCATCTACTTACATTCTACAGCAATACTCCCAGTGTACCCACACATTATATTCAGTGATAAGAATATCCAACTAGGATACACCAAGTTATTCAGAACAGGCATCTAAATGAAGACATGCCTCTTTCTGGGCTACAGAATAATACAGCATATCTGCATCATATGAACACAAACCAAGTCCTCAAAATTCTACTTGAGGTTAGGCCAAAATAATGTGTTTCATGCTAATTGAAACTGTATTGTTTGACAAAAACCACACACTAGAGAAGTACACCCAGCCCTCCGATAGGTCGCAAGATTTTCCATCTACCCAAAGTTTTTATAATCAGAAAAGTTATTTTTCTTTAGTACCTATCTTGAAAAATGGCAAATAATGCACAAGATAAATAAAAAATTCACTGTCACAGTAATTTTTTTAAAATTACTGATCAACATGTCTGTTGGCTCTATGAAATGACTACTGACTGCAGTCACTTTGACTTTTACACAGTGAACCTCTTAAATTAATCGCTTCACTTCATTCACAGGTAAGCTTAACCCCTCCCAAATTAAAAAGGTGAGTGTTCAGTCTGTCTTAGTAAGAAAACTTTGATGTAAGCATTGAAGCATTAGCTTCACAGAATTAAGATGTCCAAGATGTGCTGCATATCTATCAAGCCACAAAACCTAATGGTAAAGTTACGTATTTAGACATACTCTGTCTGTATGGTATTAACATTGAAGAATTTACAAGCAAGTATAAGGAAAAACTTGAATTTTTACTTTTCACAGCCCATTACGGCACATACAGCTTAGTTGCAGTCTACATATTTCTGAACACAGGGAAACAAGCAAGAGATTTATATCTTCACCTTTATGCTGTATTTCTTTCCCTTTATTTAGAACCAGTCTTTTTTTATATGAAAAAGTTTAACAAAATAAGCTTACTCTACTCATGCACCTCTAAGAAATAGAAGTTAAATCTCTGCTCTCCAGTTTCTCCCCCAAGCACTTCTGAAGCTCAGCAGAGGCAGACAAACACACTGACATTTCTCAGTTCCTTTCACCTACACAATATTATTGCCCTCTCACTTTAGAAGAGTTTGCAAGTGCATTATATAGGGGCGGTTTGTCCTTTACATCTTGCATGTTTTAGCACTCCTATGAATGCGCTTGTGAAATGAACAAGATCAGTTCATCTGACTGAAAACTTGCATCTCTTTACAGCTTTAAGCTTGAGCAGCCCCTTGGTGTGGCTGACTACAGTCACACAAACACTAGAATCACAAAGAGTGAAGCAGAATGAAGAGCCTGCAACACTGTGTTACCACCTTCAGCAGCACTATTGATTTGCTTCGCATTAAACTGACCACGTAACCCTAACCACACACTGGCTAACATGCCATATTTAACCAACACTTACTCAATGGAGAGAATAAGTCTCAGGTTCTAGTCTTTGTTGTCCTCCTTTGCTAATTTCTCTCTCAGTAAACATAAAAAACCCACCTGGACTCCACACATACTTGCCAATCTCTATTCTAACCCTAATAAGCTGCTCATCACAAGTCACTTCTAGAGTGGATGTGGATGAGAGTGAATACTATCATAACAAAATCCTTTATTCTTCTATCTGTCCTACAGTACTAATTTATACAAAACACCTGAAAACTTAAAACATGCCACAAAATCTGATGAAGCTATGGTTTACCTGTATCTCTTTTACAAGCTTTTATCTCAACACCACTAATGCAGGTTAAGTGTATAGAATGTATTTTCCTCCATCAAAGCAAACTCAGGCGACACCTGGAGAAAAGATGGCTCCTGTATACTCCCAATCCACCCTTCATATATATCTGCTTCACAAAACTCCAATTTGTACCAAAAATTCAGAGCTACACACCTATATTATGTATGTTCCTGTGGAGCTTGTCTAGACATGCTACATCCACACTGCTCTCAAGGCAGCTGAGGTTCAGGCAATGCACTTATGCCACAACGCACTGCTTCATGTGACTTTTGTTCCTTCAAGAACGGAGAATGGAGCCCAAAAGCAACTTGTTTGCTTTGCACTGGGCAAATAACATCATCATACAGCCTCATGGCAGAGAGAACACTGTGAAAGAACAGTCACTGTCACACACAGGGAAGTGAAGCACACCAACATGTAAGCTAACCAGAGACCTTGCCTGAATATGGGTTTGCATTTAACAAGCCTGGGTTTGAGTTTTGACTCAGGTTGGTCTTCAAATGGCAATTTAAATATATGTTCCCAGTTCGTGTCAAACTGGCAGCAGAAAAAAAACTTCATTTGTGGTTTGAGAATGCATAAAATACAACTCAAAATAACAGAGGCTACTACGTACAGTTTTTCTGTTACTTTGTAGAGCACAGCCATAATCCCAAACTCTTAATTGTCCAAGATTGCAACACTGGCTTAGTAAGAGTACCATCAGCTCCAACCAGTGTCTTGCTAAGCATGAATGTCAAGATCTGATGCAACATGTTCTGGCATTTCTGTCATCTAAAACTGAAGGACCTCAAGTATTTTTATCAGCCTGCTAGCACAAAAAAAAAAGCATAGGGCATGACTAAAAACATTTAACAAGAAAGGACCAGGCAGGATGGAAAAAGTCTGGGAGCAGAGACAAAGGGAAATTAATAATGGCTGTGCAGGAAGAATGCACAAACAGCATCATGGAAAGGGGTAAAAAAAGGAAGTGGTACTAAAAACACATGAAGTGATAGCTCCAAGAGGACTTCTCGCAAAGAATTCCCATTCATTTGTTCTATATTATGCCTAAATTAATACAAGTGACTATGCCTTTCCGCAACTGCATCAACAATTGGCTAATAAACCCAATCAAGTTTTAATCTGTCATAGGCCACAGAGAAGGTGATATTGAATAGGTATCTGCATTATTACAGAGCACTTTCATTAAGCTAAAAGCATTGGACTGAAAGCACAGTAGTACTGTTTATGTGATATAAAAGTAGGATGGATCAAATATCACCATTGTATATGTTTTGTATTTTAATCATGAAAAAGAGTAGAAGTGGCCAAGAGTAGTATTAGATTAAAATATACCTTGTTACATCACATAAGAACACTAAAAACACTAAAGCAAGTGTCATGTACCCTCTTCCTCCTTTGCACTAGTACTCCACAATTACCACTTGCATGAACAGACTCCTCACTGAAATAAGTAAGCAAGAAGAAACAGTCTTGACTTTCACTCTCTTGGAGCTACTGTAATAAAAGGGCAGGGCACTGCCAGGACAGGGATCTTCCTCTCAAGGTAATTCAGAGAGCACAGAAGCACATAGTCCTCATTCCAGACTTGGCTGCAACATCCCAGTCTGACCCTGAACAAATAAATGAAACGCTGGCACACAAAAGAAAACCTGATTCACAATGGCAAGAGCAAGTTAACAAAAATATAATAAACAAAACAAACAGAAGTAACTGTTCTGCCAAATTCACAACTGAAACTCGGGTCAGCACTGCACTGAGCTTTGGACATCATTTCAAATCGGCACGATTATCTACAAAAAATTTAGCAGATGAAAAGCTGGGGTGCGGGGACTTTCAAGAGTTAACAAGTTCTGCCCAGAGAATTACAGTGGGAAAGGATATTTTTGATAACTGCCTACAAAACACACTTAAAATGAAAATGGGAGCAAATTATTCTTATTAGACAGCAGGAACAAACAAGCAGTAATGAGGTTCACAGCACGATAAAAAATTAGGTTTATTACCTATCCCACAGGAGCATTATGAGGATTAAGTCACTTATATCTATACAGTATTTGGAGTGTTGAATGAAAACATTATGAAAATTGAAGGATAGTACATTTGAGAAAAAAACAAAACACTTAAGCAAAGGACTGAGCTTTCAAGAGAGCTCATTGAAGATTCACTTGTCTAGACTGAAGCTTTCACAGAGATTTAGAGAGGAGCAGCAGCCAATTAAATCCCTTCTAAACCAAATACCACCACACTTTTCTTGATTCCCACATAACTTTTTGCTCTGATGTCTGCTCCCAAATAATTACCATGTTATTTTATGCCTCAGTGAAAATGCTATTATAGAGAAAAAAAAGATTTTTAATAGAAAATAACTAAGTCCAATCTGTTGTTTGGAGAGAGGAATATCATAGAATATCATTTATCATGTTACATAACAAACCATCCTGCACCCACTATCAAGATTCCCAAAGCTTTACAAAGCTGATGCAATTTATATTCCAATACTAGTAAGTTTCCAAATGCCAGCTCAGTGCTTCTCACACATAATCAATACAGACTGGTACATGGCATGGAAAACACACGTATGACTTTCCAAAGAGACTAACAAAGCACTTCCACGGTTAAGTTTAATCATTTTGAGATAAGGGAGTGATTTCCAAATGACAAATTTCACTTCCAGACAGCTACAAGTATCCTATACTGGTGTGTTTCTGCTAGCAAAAAAGACACAGTGTTCAGCACTCCACGATGCATTGAGCAGAGAATAATGCAGAGGAGTAGTGAACACAAACATACACATATAACATGTATGATACCCAATGCCAGTTAAAATACCAAAGCCTTAACAGTAAGTTTTGTAACAAATCTTCATAAACACAACCTATTTTAGCAAACTCACCACCAGTGATGAGCATCTGATAAGACAACATCCCTCTCTTTCAGCAGTTTGGTTACACCAGCTATTTCTACCATTTACAGAAGGAAGTCTGTAATGATAATAGACCCACTAGACATGTTAAGGGTTTCTGCCTCACGAGTTTTTCATTTTTAACAGTTTAAGCCCTTCCTCTCAGTTAAAAAAAAACCCCACATGTCCCTGAGATAATTAAGATGTTACAGGTATTTTGCAAGTGTCTGAAAATATGCTAAATCCCTAGATCTCAACCAAGCATGCTCTCTTAACAATGAAAGATTAAATTTATGATTGAACTCACAAACTCAACCAAAAAGTGAAAATCCCACAATATTCTTTGTTACTGCAGTAACAAGAGCTTTGTATTTGGGATGCAGCTGATCACTTTAACAATACACCAAAAGGCACAGCAACTGATTCACTCTTCTTTACATACACTTAACAAAAACACGGATCAAGTAAAGATGCTGGCTATCACCTTCCTCAGAATCAGTTTAAGAAGTTCTTTTACCCACCCAGTGAACACTCTTGCAGTATTTCAAGAATTATTTCAGTTTGCTTCAATGCTGCTCTCTCAAAGAGTTGGCATGAGTCGTATTTATGAAAGTCCCTAAGCTTTGTAAAGCTCTTTTCAACCCAAAACCACCACTAATTTGTCAGCTTTTTCTAAACATCACAATACCCAATATTTCCAAGGTTACTTGGGTTTTTACACTACTTCAGAAGAATTCTGCACACTCAGAGTTCAGATGAGCTTATGCATAGCTCCCCACCCCCTTTTCTGGCCTTGGTCGTTTTGTTTATCCAAAACTCAACTGTATTTGTCACACACAAGGAAGACAGCCTGGGCACTGGACCAAACATTAATCTAGTGTTTTAAAAATTAAACACACTGAACAAGAATGATTTTATTATTTTTTAAGTGATACCAATTACATGTGACAGTGAAAAAGTCATAGATATACATGTGGCAAAACAGACACCAACATAAACTATTGCTTAAATGTGATGCTTGTGCACTTTCAGCTTAGAAGTACACAAAAGCTGAGCATACAATAATCCAAGCCACATACCATCTCCCCACACCCTGCCTAGTATACATGTATATTAAGCCTAAGCAGCAGCTGTGTCCTGGCCAAGAAAGGGACTGGCGCAAGCACAGCTGAGGACACTCTACACAAGTGAGGATTAACTACGCAGCACCTCCATGATTGCTACCAGGAACAAGTACCACACATGATGGAAGTAGGAGAGGAATTCCTCAAACCTAGCTGAAGAAACTTAAACGTTTCCCAATCGTTCTCCAATTATTGTCCCAACCATCAGTAGCTGCCTACTGGTAAGAATAAGGTGAGGTATGGTCCAGGGCTAAATGGATAAGCTTTCGTGGATCTATGATGATTGCTTGCAGAGCCAGCCAGCTTATTAGCTGGGGTAGGACAATAAAGGAAAGCACCAGCTGTTCCCAGAAAGGTAAAGAGAACAACAAAAAAAAAACCCCAAACATGGTGATTTTCCTCAAGCAAGACCTGACTGCAAGAAGGCAGGGAAAGGCAATGTTCAGGGCAGACCCCACATTTTCCATTCCCAAAGTTTCAGCACTTGCTGCTGTCCTTCCTAACGCTGAGATGTTCGACCTGGGACACCTACACAGCTGGCAGTGCTGAGGACGGAGTGAAGGAAGCCCAACACACACGGCTGTTCCTAGACCACCCTGCCTCTCTGTCCTCATCCTGCAACAGCCACTGCCTCGGGAAAGCCCTTCCCCAAAGGCACCCAAACCGCACCAAAACACAGCCCTACAACTACGAGTCCGCCTGGAGACGAGAGACGGGTTACAGGTCAGAACTGCTCTCTAGAGACCGGTGCTACCAGAGACTGCTCGGAGAGCAGGAGGAGGAGCAGCAGCACCTCCGCTCCACTCGCTCCCTCACACGGGGAGCCCGAGCGCTTTTCCTCACACCAGGGACCGAGTCCGCCGAGCTGGGCCTCCACGGACCGCCCTGCCAGCCGAGACCTTGCTCCCCCTGCCCGCCCCAGAAGGGCTGCCCGGGCGAAGCGGGGAGGTCTGTGGGGCCCAGCCTGGCCGTGCACCCGCCCCTGGGAGCAGCCGCGGGCGGCCGCCCGCTCCCCCACCGCCAGGCCGCGCCCCGGGGTCTGCCCTCCCCACAGGCTCCATGTGGGAAGGGCGGGGGGGTTGGCGCCCCTTTCACCCCTCACACCTCTCCGAGCCCCGTCTCCCCCCACCCCACCTCCCTGGGTTGAGCTTCCCGCGCAAGCTTCCCCCGGCTCTCACCTCATCCACCGCCCGGCGGGGCAGGTGCAGCATCCCCAGGAGTAGCTTCAGCTTGACGGCCGAGGAGAGGCCGTGGAAACAGAGGCGGATGTTGTCGATCACCGAAGCCGTGAGCAGCGAGGCAATGCTCGGCGGCGCCCACAGCTCGTCTGTGGAGCCCAGTTTGTTGTGCAGCCACAGGCCAGTGTCGCTCTCCCGCATCGACGCCATCTTGGGAGCGGGGCGAAAAAAGAGGGGATTCTCCACGGGCATTTTATGAAGACACCTAAAGGGAGGAAGGGAGGGGGTGAGGACCCCTGCGGGTCGCCGTCTTGTTCGTAAGCCAAAATGGCGGCGCCCTATGAGGTTGCGCTAGGGAAGGCGGAGATTCTGCCGTAACCTAAAATGGCGGCGCCCAAGCGGTAAAAATAGCGGAGCTCCTCTCATCTCTCGTTCAGATGCAAAATGGCGCCCGCCATGGCTTTTCTTCCGTATGGCAAGATGGCGTCGCCTCAGGACAGAGAAGCTTCTCTGCCAAGCCCCCGACTCGTTGTTCCTCACAGTTCGCCCTAACTTCTCCGGGGCTCTCCTGGGCAGAAAAAAGCCGAGAACCAGGAGTGGGGTGCCGAGCCACCGCAGGGCAGAGCGGCACAGCTCAGAGGCGGACCGGAGCTCACCCCGCCGCCCCCAGCTGGCGGCTCCCACCTTCCCTTTCCTACCCGGGCGCCGCCGCAGTGGCTCAGCGCGCCGGAGGGCTGCGTTGAAGGCGGGAGAAGGGCTGAGGGCCCCGCTGCCGGGCCGCCCTTCCTCCCCGGGGCTGGGCCGGCCCCCGACACGGTGCCCCGTGTCTGCTCTCCTCGCAGCGCCCATAGCCCCGTCCCTCAGCGCTGCCCACCCAAGTGCAAACAGGCGCTTGCCAGCACCCGTTTCGCTCCTTCTCAGGCCGGCCTGCTTTGAAACGGCAGTCTGTTTTCCCCACTCAGCACCACGGGCAGCTTGTTAGAGCTATTAACACCTTAAAACGCACCCACCTCCCTGGTTTCCTCAGGTCCTGTCAGCCCTGGGCTTTCTCCTCGCCCAGAGCAGCCAGCGGAGCCGGTGCCGCGGTGCTGGGTGGTGAACACCCACCCCCATCCCCCTCGGGGGTGCTACGGTTGGACACGAGTACACCTGAGTGTCTTTTTCGTCATTTTCCCCAGGGATTTTTGTGCCGGGTCCTTGAGATGTAGGAGGTTACCTCAGTGTCTAACACCAGGGGTGGGTGCTGGGAGGCTGGGGGCTGGTACTCGTACATTCGCATTCCCCTGTGGTTCAGCTCATTGTTAGTTAAATACGAAAAATTAATCAATTGCCTAAATCCCAGAAGACTGAAGAGTTTTTAAAGTGTGGCATGAACGGTTCATTTTAGTGCCTAATTGAAATGAAAGCACAGGAGCTGTAGGAGTGCATAGCAAATTCACCTTCCCTCTAAGGTTTTGAACAAAAATGTTTTCTTTACAACATTATTCTTTTAAAAGGAGATTGTTTACAACCTGATTTCTCTAGGAGAGCAGAGCAGTTGTTGCTGAGTGCTTTATATTTCCTTGATTTGGCATAGTGCAGTGTTACACTTCATTCTTGTTCCCAAGTTTTGCCAACACCCAAAATGCTGAGGGCCTGCAGCTCTGGGGTGCTATGAAACACTGACTTCTACCAGCATGGAGGTGTTTTAGAGCAAAGAGTTCCTATATTGATAAATTATATATTAGTACATTAAGAAATCCTTTTTTTCACAGCTAATCATCTAAGATGTGTGTGCAAACGCACTCACGTGCATTTTGTTGGTCCTATCAAACTCAAACCCAGTGTGGTTTAAGACAAAACTTTTATACACAGAGAGCTGATGTTTTAGAACAGCAAAATCAGTGTTGAGACTGTTTGCCGAGCACATAAATAGTTCTGCCCAGAGTTCCAGTTGACCTCTATCTCGGTGTGTTAGTCCAGTACATAGTTTTGGGACAGTTATTTATCCACAAGTAACTATTTATCTGTTGGTTTGTACAGAAAAAAAATGTAAATAAGGGACTGGGATAAATGATTACATTGAAAACAGAATAGAAAATGAATTAAAGCAAAAGGTATGAAAAACAGCTGTGAAGGAATGGTATTAGTTTAGGCATATAATTGACATTTCACTATCACTAATAACCTTTACGCTCCATTAATTATACCCAGCTGCTTCAAGTAGGCACCAATATGGGTAAGACTTAGGTACATGCTTTACTGTAGTGCAAAATCCCATCGAGTTCACTGGAACTGTTTGTTTCATAGCAGGAGAGCGTGCTTTGGATTGCAGGTTACCTGGGATAGAGAGCATGTGTTCCTGTGCCTTACGTAGCCCGTCATAGATTTCAGTCTGATTTTACTTAATGGAGTTTACTCCATTTTTTTAAAAGTGTATAATCCAGTTAAATAAAAAAGTGCAAGGTGGCACAATTGTGACAAAATTCTCCAAACTGGTTGGTGAGGCATAGCTTAATATCTCAACTGCTTCGGCTGTCAGCTGCTTTTTAAAAGTGTATAATCCACAAAATAGTGCACATTACACAAAAGAACAGTTAAGCAAGGAAAGGTAGCAGTATTCTCGCGTTCAAACGTGAGGAGAAAAGTAACCAACTAAAGCAGTTAGGTGGGTTGAGGGAAGTAAATCAGGTGGGTTGAGGGTGGGTTGAGGGAAGTAAATCAGAGGAAATGCAATGGTTTGCGCAGCTGGTTGCCTTCAAGCAGTAGCTAATGCAGAGAGTTACCCTGGTTCCATGAGATGACATGAATGGTCTCCTAGCATCAGGCGTGATAAATGCCCTGCAGCTCCATGGTGCACAGTGTGCAGTTGCACGGCCGTGCTCTGCCCATTCACATGGGCTGAGCATTTTTGGGAAAGGGTAGCTTTGTGCCAGTAAACTTTGTGTGGGATTAGGTATTGGCTTTCTCAGGCAATGCCAAGCTGCACACTGATGGAAGCTAAGGGGGTATTATTACATGCTTTCTTTGTTCCTGTGCTTCTCTCAAAGCATCTATTTTTGGACACTGTCGAGTGTTAAAGACTAAGCCGCGTGGCTGCCTAGTCTGAGCTACTGTAATCACTTCTGTGTTCTTATCTGAAGTGTGACTTGGAAAGGGAGCCTATTCTGTGATATGTATCTGGAATATAAGGTTTTGCAGTCAATTTGGCTCCAGTCCTATTGCCTGCAAGCTCGCCCCTATCAGCTGTTAACTGAATGGGCATGCAGACGCTGTGGAGATTAAGACAAAGTGCCAGCCAGCTGTAAGAGCATGCTTTTGTCCTGTCTGGTTAATAGTACCTTAGCTTTCTGTTTGAATATAATAAAGCTTTATTTATTTATTTACCAAAATTTTGTTTAGCTTGAGTAGTGATTTTCAGAGTAATATGGTAAATATAAAAGTCCTCATTGCTCAGGGATTCCTGCAGCTAGAAAGGGTATACTTGTTTTCTCTGGAAGTGCTTTATGTTCCCCACAATGTTGCATTACACACTTAACAGATGTTTTCTCCTCTAAGTTGCAAGTCCTGTTTTCAAAGTTGAAGTTGAATATGAAATTGTTGAGGAAAGCTGGAGCATTCTACAAGATAAACTGGGGGAGACAGCCTAGATTGATTTGCCCAGTTGTGACAGTATTCAAATAAAAACCAGACACAGGCAAAGATTCATCTCTTTGAATCCACTTTGTAATTGTTTTAAGAGAGATATAACTTTATCTCACACCAAAACCAGCTCAAGGAATTTCCTGACATCCTGTTGATCTCGCTACATGTTGAAAAATATATATTCTGGGGTGAATTAGTCCTGCACAACTCAGGGCAGAGTGCTGTGTTCCCTATGACACTCAGAATAACTGTGTATACCCAGACGATACAGGGGTAGAACCTGGAGTTTTCCTGATTCAGGAAAAAGCAGCACTGCATCTCATCTGGGCGTCCAAGCTGAGTGGTACACTGATAGGCAGAGATTTCAGACTGCTGTTGGAATTGAGCTGTCAGTGAGCAAGAAGCTGCTTTTACTGTGTTTTAGGAAGCACTGAGGCATGTGCAATAGAGACAACGTTAGCATTAGCAGTGGCACCAAGTTCCCACTGGCATCCAATCCTGCAATGACAAGTATGGCAGTTTCTGAGCCAACAAAGCTTTAGGCTCTGATTCATGCCATGACGACAGGGGCCAGCCCAAGAAGGTAGAAAAAGCAGTAGGTTTTGTTTTACCATCTAATATATCCTCTCACCCCTGCAACATTTCCATTAAGGTTGAATAACTGAGCCTTTCTGCAGTTTTATTTTTACTTTCGTGCTTGTAACTGGAGTTCTAAACATTGCAACTTTTTAGTGCATTCAACACTTCAATATGTTTTTAAAGTGCAGTTCCCTAGGTTTCTGAGGCATAGTAAAAGGACAGATTTTATCCCGTGGCATCAGGTTGACATGTAATTTGTGTGTGTGGTAGCACCTTTAGAGCTGTCAGGGGCACTCGTGGAGTAACTGCTGGTAGTAACAGGCTAATATCTTTTATGTTTACTGGCAACAGAGGTTTGTCAGTGGGTCTAAGGAACACATAATTTTAGGGAAAATCCATTTTGCTACCATTACATATACAATTAAATTATCATTAAGCAGGAGTGCATTTTATGAAATGGTATTTACTGTCAGTTTTAATACCTGTCAGTACATTTTTGTACTGGTGTAGTTCATAAAATGCCGCTTATTAAGAGTTTATGCGTTTTCATTTTGTGGGGGTGTATCATTTGCATGGAATTTGATTTGACCCATCTCAGGGCTTTGCTGTAGTGATGAGATCTGAAAGGAAACTTTGTCTGAGAATGTACTCAAACAAAACCAGATTATCTGACTTCTTCAAGTCAAATGGGAAGCTTGCTTGTGGTAACTTCTTGTGTCAGCTGTGACACAGCCAGCTACCTTCCCTGTCAGGCAAAGTCTCTTGAAAGCAATCTAACTCTATAAATAAAGATAAATGCTATGAAAAGTGTCCTGGATACGTCTTCTCTTGTGTACTGGCATGGCATGATGGGCAATAATTACTGCAGTGGTGCTTCATCTGGTTACCTGTGTCCAAGATCATGCTTACATTGTCATCACACCCTCTTACGACTTAAGCCTCACAATTCTGTGATCATTTTTTCCCCCAAATAAACTTCAAAGTGGTGTAGTGACTTCAGGCCTAAGATTATAAAGGCCCATGGAAAGCGAGAGGTAGAACTCAAAACAGTCATTTCCTTTCTGTCTTGCTCTGGAGCAGTTTCATTTGATACACTGCCAGTCTTGGGCTCTGATGTCTGGTAGTAGCTAATGGGGACTGAAAATTGAAGGTTATCAGGAGTGATGGAACAATTTCCTTGGAGCCTCTGCAGAGCACCATACCTCTGTGACAGGTCCCATCCCTGAGGAAACACAGCCATCTGTTTGAAAACTCCCCTTGGACTTTTCCCCCACCTCCAGCTGATCCGTGTGGTGGTAGTGCTTCATCCTCAGGGTTGCCCTGACTTCATTAGTGTGCCCTGCTTTGAAGAAGGTGCTGCCCTCCTAGCTAGCAGGGCATATGGGGCTTCCAGGTTTCACTAGAGTCTTACTTGCTGCCCTTGTTTGACCTCAGAGGTCATCAGAAGGGTATTTGTTCTCAGCACTGGTGGGCCTCCTGAAGAATATTCCTTTAGCTTTTTTTGGACATCTCTGCCTACAGCCATTGCTTCTGCTTCCACTGGCAGCAGGGCTGCTCACTTGCCTTTGCCACCTCTTCTGCTGCCTTTCGCTCTTGATTTTAATAAGTTTTAAATGTGTTATTGTTACAAAAGGAGGCATTTAAATAGTTGTTTAAAAGATAAAACTATAAATGCAGAGCTCAATTACCTTCTCAATTACTGTTCTCAATACACAGAACACAATCACTGTGAGCAGTACAAATACCATTAATCAGGCATAACAATGTGTAAAATTAAAAACCATTAGGGGTTTAAAAAAACCACTGGGACCTAAAATGCAGAGTGCTGCACATGGATTTGCTCTTTCAAAGTCATACATCTGTGCATGTGTGGTGCCTCAGATCATCTCTGCATATGGTGATATGACCAAATGGTTGAAAGGCCTTGTTTTGTAGATTAGGGATTCAAGGGAATAATTCAGAATTCTGTTACTTGACATCTCATGGCATACACTGTATGAAACATGGTATTGCTGTTTTTCTAGAAACAGTGATGCTTCTACCAGCCATCACAATGAAATTGTGCTTCAAAATGAGGGGTATTGAATCAGGCCATGTTGAGACACACTGGCCCAGGGTGCCCAGAGAAGCTGTGGCTGCCCCCTCCCTGGCAGTGTTCAAGGCCAGGGTGGATGGGGCTTGGAGCAACCTGGTCTAGTGGGAGGTGTCCCTGCCCATGGCAGGGGGGCTGGAACTGGATGATCTTTAAGGTCCCTTCCAACCCAAACCATTTCGTAGTTCTATGGTTCTATGATTCTATCTTGTGATCTCTGACAAGAAAGTCACCAAGTTTTCAAGGAAGAATTCTTCCCTCTTCTTTACCTCCAGGGGCTTTGTTTGCCAACACCCATATATTTCTCTCCCCTTTTCTCTCCTTCTTTATTATGTTTCAGGAACTATTCTTCTTTAATTTTTTATCACTCTTTATGCATGCAAAATTCAGGACTGTAGGACTGGATGAGACCTCCTACATCCCCACTTGCTCTCACATGCAGTATCATTACTTTGGTCTTTTTATAAACTATTAAACTCCACTTTGCAACTAGCATAATTGTTTTACCCTGCTATTGAAGGCAGAAAACTATTTCAGAAACTCACTGCTCTGGCAAGGATTGCTACCTTCTCATTTCCCAGCTAGATTGTGCCCATTTTTGTGAGAAGGTGCTCTTTGTCTTTCTATGCATACTGGATAAGCACTTGAAGTAGAATTTGTCAGCTTCTGTGAAAATTTTTGGTCCTAATTTCTCTGTTTTAATGACTGTGGGATAATACCTTCCCTGCCACCCCCCTCTCGATGGACTCCGGGGTGCAGTTTGCTTTATTGGCAGTGAGAGCACACTGTTGGCTTAAATGGGCTCATGCTCAGCTTGACATCACCACGATCTCCTGGTCCTTTTCCTGGGCTGATGCTCAGCTGATTTCTCACCTCTCCTGATGCCTGGGGTTATTCTGCTCTATTGAGCTTGAATTTATCGAGATCGCTCTGGATTAAGATCTGCCAGTCCTCATGTCAGCCACTCCTCAATTTGGTATCCATACATTTGCTCAGGGTGCATTCTGTGTCATCATCTGGGCCTCTCATCAAGATGCTGAACACAGTGTTCTTCACTAGCTACATCAACCATTCCAGCCAAGTTTTGAACCACCTGACAGACTGGTGGCCCATGCTTCCTCAAAAAAGATCATTTTTTGTCACCATATAAATTAAAGTAGAAGAGAACTGAACATTTGTAATTTTTTTGGCACAGATCCCACACTGAGCACTGGGAGAAGATTTAAAAGCCCAGGAGACATAAAAAGGACACACTAAAATATCCAGACAGGAATTATGGTATCTAAGACTTACTGTAAAGTTGTATTGTACTGTACATATCTTATCCCACTGTTTGAGAGACTCCATGTGTGATGCAGCTGGATGTTCTAGGTGTGATTTAGGAGCTGTAGGTATCTGGGCCTGAAACTCTTTCCATATTTATGAGTCAACGGAGAACCTGGATTTCATAGTCCATCTTTGCTTGTTCTGGATCTTTGTCAGTATCAACATTGGTAGCAACACAAGATACAAGTACTTGAATTTACAAGTTGATAACTCCCACAGACAGAATTTTCTGCTTTTAATTGCAGCTGCTGACCCAGTGAGCTTTCCAGAGTTGCTGCTGATGTACTTTGTACTCTTTTAATTGTAAGAGAGATTCTTTATGGCAGTATTTGCTTATATTTCAATTGTTTCCTTCGTTTGTTGATATTTGCTTCTGTATTTGTGCAGCTTGCTGGGCAGAATTCCAGTGGGATGGCATGTACTCCTTTTCTGAGGACAATGAAATCAGGAGCTGAGTACCAGACCACACTGACGCTTGAGGCTTGGCTGTACAGACACTGGTCTGCTGGTACGGGAATGTGCAGAAGCTGGAACAGTAACAGTTCAGGCTGTAGAGGTAAGTGTGATAGAAAGGACAATCTGGGTAGTCAGCAAAATCATGGGTTTTTATCAATGGAACAACTTAGCAATTGCAGAACTGATGGCTTCAGGGTAGTGTTTCAGTAACACATGCTTGGGCTAGTGGGTGTTGTTTGAGAATTACTTTTTCCAAAGAAGTTCTAATAGTAGTACATATACAGCCAGAGGATTCACACACACAAAAGAATCATTTGATGCACATCATTAATCATAAAATTATACAAATTTGCTCACAATAAATGTGAAGTGCATGCACACTTTCCAGCTTGTATGAATAAATAGTAAATGTCAGTTAGTGCCTAGCAATGAAGATCCCTAGCGTTAGTTCAGATACTGCTTTGAGAACTGGAGTCTTTTTGAAAAATATCATTATAGTGGAAAAAAGCCACCAGAGACCTCCAAAGAGCATGACAAGATATGCATAACTGAAGAGTCTGGCTGAAATCAAAACATCTCTCACAGTTTAAGAGATACTGTGAACTTGAACTATAGTCACTTAAAGATTAAATGGACTAAAAGCTTTTCAGTGTTTTCATCCCAGTGAATTTTCTCCACCCATTTTTATGTTTTTACAATGACTCTAAAGTTTTTATTTTTGTTCTTTTCATTGCTACGAGAAAAATCCAAATAAGCAGGGGGAAATTACTAGGTTTACACAGTTTTAGAGCTATATAGAGAACAGTGAAAATTATTATAAATCTTTGAATCTTTTTCATTCTAAGTTATCTTAGGCTTTATTGGCGAAGTAAGGGTTCCAAATGGACATGTTTTGTTATGTCATTTGATTTGTTAATATTGTCATTTGTTTGTTAATATTTATCAACCATAGTAAATTGTTTCTTGTAAATGCTTTACTTTTAAAGTAATACTTTTGTGGTCTATAAGAAAGGTTAGACTTGTAGAAAGACATCATTCTATTTTATCCAGTATAATTGGGAAAATAAACAGCCAAGGACTAGGATAGATGAAATAATATACATGGGGCCAGGTAAGAAAACTAAATGAATCAGGTCTTTAACTCAATTTTCTGACATCTGATGGGTGATTTTTACCCTATATTTTTCCTCATCTGAAATTTAACTGGGCTAAACCAAGGAGGAGAAAACTGGAGTTAAAAATAATGTTGTACTCTTCCCAGTTGTATTAATGAGGGGAATGTTTAAATCCAGCTTAATCTGTTAATCCTTTTTTTACTATTGAGTGATGTAAATTAGCATGGAGGAAGATGTCTTGAAATGGATTGTATTGACATGGAAGAGGTTTTGGTCTACAGCTCTCAAAGCCTTTTCCAAAGGCGACATTATGGACTTAGATTTTCAAACTGATGGAGGAAGGGAGTGAGAAGAGTGAAAGAGGGAAGAGGAAAGCAAGGAGGACATTAAAAAACCCCAGTAATTAAAAAAAATATTTTTTATTTCAGTAAATGTTTTAGGAAAAGTTAATGATAGCAATTTTCACATTATTTCTAAAAGTCTCTTCAAGTCCTCCTTTTTTAAAATCAATAGGAGACCATCACTGAGTATTAATGGCAAGAAGATCAGGCATAACAGAAAGAAAGACACTGAACACAGAGCAATCTGACTGTCAGGTATAATTGACTCACTGGTACTCTGCTGTTTCATAGGACAATGACGAGTCTGTAATTTACTGTGACTAGATGGAGTAGAATGTACACTGACATGTGGGAAGCCTGGTGGTGCAATTGTATCTTCATTACGTATCACGCGATACAGAACAAGGAAAGTCACTCCACCACTGAACTAGGTACCCTGCTTCTTTGCAAACTGCCAAATGCAAAGCTGCCAGATGCCTGGTAAACATCTCTATTTAATCCTAGCACTTAAAAAGCGAGCCTTGAAACAGAAATAGAAATACCACAGTCCTGACTTGCAGGCTACACAGAATCTTTCCGTGGGGTCAACTGGGGGAAATGTGGTAAAATGCTGATGCTGGTGGAGCAGGGATAAACCAGTTCTTTGCACATTTGACACCATGGCAGGAAAATGCAGAACAGGGAATGAGCAAGCAAAGGGAAAGCTGATCCCAGCCAAGCATGCGGTGGTGATGAACAGGAAAACAATGGTGGATTTAAGGTTTTTTTTGTTTTACTGTCATTCACTATTTGCATTTTCACTGTTAAAATGTTCACAGATGTCATGGTTTGGACAGTTGCTCTGTCACCCAACCCCACCCAGGAGGGGGAATCGGGAAAAGGGAAGGAGACCCATGAGTTGAAATGAAAACAGATTTTATAGAATAATAGTAATGAACTAATATTAACCCCAATGCCAATATAATATACAAAGTTATACTCAGCTCCAGACAGCAGTCACCAGCTGTGCACTTCTAGCAGTGAGGGCTGAGTGCCAACAGCGCAAGCACAGCAGCTCCAGCAAGAACGCGGTGGTCACAGCAAGCGGAGGAGTTGGCCTCAGGCATGGGACAACCAACGAGACAGACGGGACCCTCTCAGGAAGGCAGCCATGGCAGGAGTCCCAAACATCCCCCCAAACTTCCTGATTTGTAGTGAGGGTGATGTTTATGGTATGGAATACTTTGGTGGCCAGCTTAAGTCAGCTGTCCTGGGCTTTGCCCCTCCTCGCCCACTCCACCTGCATGGCTCAAAACTACCCTTGACCTTGGTCACTACGGAAACCTGCATCCCAGAGCATCTTACCCCTTTTGTTCTCACACAACTGGACTCTGCAGTTTCTCAAAACTACAGTTTCTCTGAACAGAAAACTGATTTTAGAATTCTGTCCCAGCAAACCCAGGACAACAGATCAACTGCTAAAGGTCCTGATGATTCACATACAAATCTTTACAAAATTGATTCCAGAACCAGCCTTTCAGAAGAGGTCACAGGAATCCAGGGAGGAAGCTCAGAGGAGGGCAATTCAGTCACATGCACAGAGATGGTAGGATTGTTGCATCTTTGAGTGAATTCAGTTAAAGGTCTTTGGAAAACATATTTCTGGCAGCTGTGTGAGGTACAAGGACAGATGAAGGTGGGTATAGAGAGAGGTCTTCTATGTAATACCATAAACATTAAAATCCTTAGTGTTCTAATAGCTGATTTACAAGTGTGACCCTATCCTTTTGGCTGATGTATTGGGATTGTATTTTACTTCCTACATCTTGAATTTAGGAAGCAGAATGACAGCTCAAACAATTCATGGCCAGAATGCAGAGAAGGAGCTGCAAGACCAAGCCACTGCACTGTCACAGACCCAGGGCCAAGTGTGTTAACTTTATGCATTGAAGCATGGGACACAGATGCTCAAATATATTAGCTACAGGCATAATTTCATCAGTCTAGTGTTCCAAAGGGAATAATTAGCTAAAATAACTAAATACTTTATATTAATTTATACTTTCCCTATCTCTTTAAATGTCTCATTATTATCTGAAGTCTGTTTATATACAGAGTTGCACTGCCTTATTACTGTTTGACAGGAGCTTAGTTCAACTAGCTGAAAACCCTGTGGACATTTTTACAATTCTAATATTGTGATAAAGCTTGCTTTGAGAAATCTGTAGGTTTAAACTAATCCACAATAATCAGGGTTAAAGTCTCAGAAATGTCAGTCTTAATGCGCTTTTAATCTACAAGGATTTATTTTATAGTTCTTAATGCTTTGTTTTACATAAAGTGTCTTTAAATTCCACACAAAAATAATATTAAAGCTTTTAGGGCTGCAAAGTCAAGCATTCTAAAGTTAGAAAATGCTAGAATTCATGTTGTTTGAAGAACTTTGATTTGCCTCCCCTTGTGTTGGATTGCAAGGTAGTCCTTAATGACATGAGCCATTCAGTGCACAGAAAGGATGGCAGTCACTTAATGAGCAACTATTCATTATTCTGTTCTCTCTTTGATGCTTGTTATGGGACTCTATACCTTACTACTGCTGTTCAAATCAGGCTCTGAAGATGGAGTTAGTAATTTTGTTATGGACTTTTCAGTGGTATGCAACAGTGTAGGAGCTGCGAGTTTCACAAACAGAATTCACTGTATTTTGATAGCATCAAAAGAGCATTCCAGCTAATTACATTACATTGAAGCTACGTTTTTAGCTATAAAAGCACAAGATTAGACTTTAGGCTTTCAGCAAAACCCTGCACCTAGTTCATGGCCGCTCATGAAAAATGGATTTTTAAGTGGCTAATTTAGTAGTCTGTGAAAGACAGAAGTAGAATCCAGTCCTGAGCAGCACACAAACACCTTAGCCAGCAAACACTTTTTTTCTTCCTGCAGTCATTGCTTTTCCTTGCTGCAACAAAAGATCCTCTGGACAAGATCTAATTTATTACACAATCCTGACTCATCTCCATACCATGGTCCATTCTGTGCACTGAGTAGCTATATGCATAGAGCCACAGAATAACAGAATGGTTCAGGTTGGAAGAGGCCTTTAAAGGTCATTCAGTCCAACCCTCCTGCAGTGAGCAGGGACATCTTCAACCCGATCAGGTTGCTCAGAGCCCTGTGCAACCTGGCCTTGAATGTTTACAGGGATGGGGCTTCTGCCACCTCCCTGGGCAGCCTGTCCCAGTGTTTCACCATGGTCATTGTGAAAAATTTCTTCCCTTATATCTAGCCTAAATCTCCCCTCTTTCAGTTTAAAACCATTGTGCCTTGTCCTGTCACTACAGGACCTGCAATACAGCTCTATACCAACAAGCTAGATATGCTTCCCTTCGAATGTTGGAAAAGCTGCAGAGGGAGAGAAAAAAATAGCAAGCCCATCTCTGTGAGTATTTCTGTCAGGCCTGGTGGTCCATATATTTCCCTGCCTCTCTAATCTGATGTGGCTTCAGTGACTGCTTTGGGCAACTGTGTATCTGTGCTGGTGCTGAGCATATAAAGTAAATGGATAAAGCACCCTACCCTTGGAATATGTGTGGAAAACAGTTCATGAGGTGCGGGGAAGATGAGTGCTGAGCATATAAAGTAAATGGATAAAGCACCCTACCCTTGGAATATGTGTGGAAAACAGTTCATGAGGTGCGGGGAAGATGAGTGCTGAGATGAGGAGAAGGAATTCTGGTTGCCAAGAGGCTTAGGAGGATTTACTGGTAAGAAAAGGAAGCTTCGTTTACCTATGGAATGATGTGTCTTGCTGTTTCCCACCACTGATCCAGATTGCTAATAGCATGATCCTGACCTGGGAAAGATAACAGGGTGCCCTCAACCCTGAGAGGTTAAGCACTGTAAATCAGTGCACCACTATCCTCCTTAAAAAAAGCAGGATAAAATCAGTTCCTCCCTTCTTTTTCTTCATGGGTAATGGAGCTAAACTCCTTGAAGAAGTGATAACACATTGGTGGGGGTTGTTTTGCCTCAAAATTCCTACCAACAGCCTTCATGTAGGTCTCCTTTGGCTTCTTGATATTTTTATGACAGTGTCTGTGAAGCTGTTGAGTGCCTCTGCTGGGACTGTCAATGAGTGATCAGTGCATAAACAAGATAATTTATAGTGGTTTTCTCATGTCTCTGGATATTCTTCAAAATGTCAGGAGAGCCTAGAGCTCCTCAGGGTAGAATGGTGCTCTCTAACTGCCAGCTTTTGGAGTGTGGTGTGGCTGAGTGTAGGGTGACACCGTTAGTCTATTAAAGGTTTGCAAAGCTTTCCTGAGACAGGGACATTTTGCATAAGCACCCATGTGTGAAGTGTAGCAACGGCATGATGTGGCATAGGGCCTAGTTCAGGTCTGCTGCACAGCTTTGCTCATGGTTGAGTGACTGGGGCTACTCCAGGTGGGAGATTCACCAAAGTGCAGTCTGCACAGGCTACATGAGCAGTGTCCTGTAAGGTTAATTCATGGCTGGACTCTCTTAGGGTACATTGTCCTAGTGTTCTACCCTAGGGACCCCTGGCACCCTATCAAGTAGTCCCAGAGCTAGATTTTGCAGACTGTCAAGGGCTTCAGGTCTCAAGGACCACTGTGTCACTGGTAAAGGGCAATACAGACCTACCAACACTGCTTTGATGATGCTTGGAGAATTCCTGTCCCTTCTGCAGTAGAGGACAGGATGTCCCTTTACATTACCCATACACCACCAGAAGAGATTGAGAACTCAGTGCCAGCATTGAGAAAGAGAAGATCAAGTGTTTGATGGATTTTTGTGCCCCAGGATGGGGCATGCTCAATGAGTCTGTATGTGCAGTAAATGTGAAAAGCCTCTGGCACAGGGGAGCTGAGAGTAACAGAACATTTATGGACTTGAGCTCACAAGCTCCCCTGAGTCTTTACAGAACATGTTTGAACTGAGATTTTCAAAGGCTTATTGCTGTGCCCAAATTTGTGCTGTGACTCATCAGAGCAGAGAGAAGCACGTCCCTGACACAGGCAGCTCCTCTGTTAAATTTCAAGGCTCTGCATCAAGCTAGAAGGTGCACAAAGTTGTTAACAGAACAATCTTGCATGTCTTTTATTAAGATGGGCATTCCTCCATTTTATATTATCATAGACAGCTGAGCCATCATTTTATTAAAAAAGTGAACAAAGTGTCCTTTTGGTCAGGCATTGGAACAGGCTGCCGAGGGAAGTGGTGGAGTCACTGTCCCTGGAGGTATCCAAAAAACATTTGGATGTAGCCCATGGGGATATGGATTAGTGGTGGACTTGGCAGTCCTGGGTTGATGGTTAGGCTCAATGATCTTGAAGGTCTTTCCCAACCAGAGTGATTCTGTAAACAGCCACATGGGAGTTATGACATGCAGCATCTTACTTTCACAAGCTACTAATTAATGAGACCTCGTACCTTCTATTTCTGCAGCTTTGTTCCTCAAATCAGTTTAGTGAATCAAAGCATTAGTTTTAGGTGAGTGAACTCAACCCTGTATGTTTTAAAGGAGAGAAAATATTAATTATTTTTTATTTTTTATTGATAATTATTATTTAGCCCAAACAAGACTGAACAAATGTGAAATATGTGAGCGAAGCTCATAGCAACAGTTTAGAACATGAAGGGATGCATCTTGCACTATATGGACTTTCACATTGTTTTCTTACAGAAAACAAGCATAGGTGTCTTTTAATTTCCACTAGATAGATCTTTCCAGATAATACCTGTTCTCATTTCTATAGCCAAAAGGTGGCAGCATATTGTCTACTTTTCCTTTCCATCCTTCCTAGGTCTAAACTCCTAAATAACCTTACTTGTGCAGTTTGTGCCAGGAAGTCTAGAACAGCCATGCTGAGTAAGGAATGCTGATGAGACCTTATGTGAAATCAACTGTTTATCACCTTTAAATAGGAACAGGAATAGATCAAGGACTGTTGATTTTATTCCGTTTCAATGACAGCCTGATTGACTTCTGGAAATGTGAAGAAGGGTTAAATTTCAGCTCAGTGGTACAACTTCAAAAGGGACACCTAATTATAGAGCTTAAAACCTTCATTAACAGTTATGATTGTTAATAAGCCTGAGCCAATAGTATCTGGCAGATACTATTGATCTGTCAGACTTTAACTCAGTTTGGTTCCTGCTTAGGGAGGTACTAGCTTTGGTAACTAGGCAAAAGGCCTGTGGGCATCCAAAGGAGCAGCAAAGGTAGGGCAAGTACTTTGTACAGTGCAAATACCAAGGTGAAAGGACATGAACGTACCAGTTGAGTTTTGCTGCATGAGTGCATCAGTTCAGAGGCTTCTGGAAAGATGCCCTGAGACACCCATTTCTCTTTTTGACTGGTAAAGAGATCTGGAGTTGGGGGAAAGCATTCTGAAACGTAACCTGCTGTCAGATCTGCAGGAGTACTGTATACTCGGCGTGATGCCACAAGTCCTCAGGACACACAACTGCCATAGAATGCTGCATTGTGTGTCCTTAACAACTCAGGACATCCACATGCATATCAAACTGATTCCTGCTCTCTACACTGGCTTTCCATACTCACATTCAGGGTCTCAGTCATGATTTCTCAGCTGCTCTGTGGCCTGGCCTGGGAACTATAAATGACACTGCTCTGGGATGTTGGCTGGAGTTAACAGTGCTGCTCCTGAGACACTATGAAGCTTTTTACCACAAGGGTAAATAAAGCCTATTAAAATTGCCACAAGGGTCCCTCAGGGACCTCTGACCCAGAAGACCAGGGCAAATGGATGTCAGGAGGAAGACCTTCCCTTGGTCAAGGAGGATTGGGTCAGAGAACACCTAAAGAAACTTGATATCCACAAGTCCATGGGCCCTGACGGGATGCATCCATGAGTACTGAGAGAGCTGGCGGACATCAGAGCTAGGCCTCTCATGATCGTCTTTGAGAGGTCATGGAGATCAGGGGATGTGCCTGAGGACTAGTAGATAGCAAATATCACTCCAGTCTTCAAAAAAGGGCAAGAAGGAAGAAGACCTGGGGAACTATCAGCCAGTCAGCCTCACCTCAATCCCTGGAAAGGTGATGGAGCGCCTCATTCTGGAGGCCATCTCTACCCACATGGAAGACAAGAAGGTGATCAGAAGTAGTCAGCATGAGTTCACTAAAG
>VZRW01010755.1:1088496-1235353 GCA_013398125.1 Aegotheles bennettii
TTGCGGAGAGGGCCCTGGGGGTCCTGGTGGACAAGAAATTGTCAGCAGTGTGCTCTTGTGGCCAAGAAGGCAAATGGAATCCTGGAGTGTATTAGAGCATTGCCAGCAGGTGGAGAGAGGTGATCCTGCACCTCTACTCAGTCCTGGTGAGGCCACATTTGGAGTCCTGTGTTCAGTTCCAGGCTCCACAGTACAAGAGAGCCATGGAGCTCCTGGAGCAGGTCCAACAGAGAGCCACTAAGTTGGTGAAGGGTCTGGAGAATCTCTCTTATGAAGAAAGGCTGAGGGAGCTGGGCCTGTTCAGCCTCAAGAAGAGGCGACTGGAAGGGGACCTCATTAATGTGTATAAGTAATTAAAGGGTAGGTTCAAGGGGATGGAGCCAGGTTCTTCTCGGTGGTGCCAACCAATAGAAGAAGAGGCAGCGGGCAGAAACTGATGGGCAGGAAGTTCCACCAGAACATGAAGAAGAACTTCTTCACTGTGTGAGTTTCCCCCACAATGGAACAGGTTGCCCAGGGAGGTTGTGGAGTCTCTCTCACTGGAGGTACTCAAGAACCATCTGGATGCAGTCCTGTGCCATATGCTCTAGGATGACCCTGTGTGGGCAGGGAGGTTGGACCAGATGACCCACTGTGGTGCCATCCAACCTGACCGATTCTGTGTGAAATAAACCTGAGAGAGTTGAGAACTTCATTTAGCCCCATTTGCTAGCTGGAGAATAGATGCATAGAAAGGACAAAAATAATTACAATAATTACAGAAAACTTTCAAGCCCCAACTCAGTAGATGCCTCTAAAGAAATGCCCTAAGTACAAGCCACAGCAGCCATCCAGTCAGTCTAGAAGCTTTTATAGAGTTATTTCATCTGGCTGCTGTGGCTTGCAAGTATGGGTAATGGTGAGCAGCAATCTCACAAGGCACTACACCTCCTGTCTTTGCTGTCCATAACTAGAGATAAGACTTACTGGAGAAAGTCACTTCATAGACAGGGCTGGCTGGAGGATGATGTGAAAGCTGGTGCTGACAAGCAGGATGCAGATGCAGGGAAGGTTGCTTATGTGGCTGAGAGCATGTGATCCTTCATCTCAGTCCTAACTGCCAGCGTAGATGCATTTTTGGGGAGTAGCTCATGGGTTGAAGACACAACTCTTCCAGATATTAAGGATCATCTGAAATTATAACTCATCCGTCCAAATGTAAGAGCAAGTTTTTGGCCTGCTGTGTGTGACACAGAAGCATCATACGCTTAACTAAAAAAGCTCCTCAGACATCACATTCTCCCTCATAAGAGTCGAAGAGGAACAACAATGCTTATATGAAGATAATACGTGATGTGAAGTCCAGCATATAAATGCAAAGTACTGTGGCAATGAGGCCATCTAAAAGCACATGTAGAGGAGGATTTACAGGCTTTAGTCCGGTGCTGTCATAAGTAGAAATACCTTTGAGGAAGGCTGGAGGATTTTGATGTGGTGGTTGTATCAAGATGCTCCTGAGCAGCACAGCACTGGGTGGTTTGCTGTTGCTCTCTGTTGTGGGAGTGGCTGCTCCTGGCCTGTCAGTGCCTGCACCTTGCCTTCCCGTTTAATCTGCCCTCAGGTCAGTCACCTTTCCACAATGTCAGTGTTGGCTCCTGAAGGAGATGACAACCATCAAAAGGTGGCACACATAGTGAGCCCCAGCCACTGCAAGTCTGTTAGTCAGAGTAAGGGATGCCCGTTGCATCCCTTGGTTTAATGCCTGGCATTGGAGAGACAACAAAAGGGACCAGAACTGATTTCCTTCTATGTACTTAAAAATGCACAGGTGGGAAAATCCTCTGTGAATTGTCTTATATTTTACATGCTGTCAGCCAGGGAAGGAGTTAATACAATTCAGCCATGCCAATATGAGCATATTTCAAAGCTAGTCTTGCTGCCTCCATTAACCACATCTTGTTGAACAGCTGGCCTCTAAAACCAGAGGAAATATTTCTGTTTGGAGATTTCAAAACCAGCTTGAAAGATAAAGGACAGAGAGCACCTCAGTATGTTCTCTCCCTCCCTCAGTGTTGGTACAGCTGGAAAATTGTCTGTATGATTTGTGAATCTCAGACCTTTTTAGACCTGGAATTCAGCACAAGTTCTATTTTGTATGGGAATATATTTTCCTCTATCCCTTATTTTAAAAGCATCTGTAGTTCACAGCTACGCTCAAAACTGACAAGTCTGCGTGTCAAATGGAAATGCCAACATAGTATGGTGTGACATGAACAGTGCCCAAACATTTTCTTATGGCTTTTTTTGCTGGTTCAACAAAGGTATTATTTAGCATTTGTCTGTCTCAGATGAAGATGGGGTCTTAAGAATATATTTTCTTTATTCTGGAGAGTTACCATTTCTGCTACCTTTATACCCTCCTCTTTTTCTCCAATGACATTTGTAATGTAACACTGGTTAGAAGATAGAAAGCCAGAATTCACTGATTCAGAAACATCCCACACTGCAATATCCAGTCTCCACAACCTGCAACAAATTTGAATGGCTGATCTCAAGAGGAAAGGTGACTCATGGCATAATCAATCTTCAAAGCCCATTTTTATGCAAAAGGTGACAGTCTAATCCTCTGCTTATTTTGGTGTTTGGGAAGAGGCAGTTTTTGATTCCAGCTTGGAAGAAACTAATTGTCAAGTACACCAATATATAGCATGAAGATGGGATGTCTAAGTACAGTATGTGTCTCTGCCCTCAAACATAGTTTTACACTTAGAGCTAGGCCTAGTCCACAAACGCCCCCCTTGTTTTGGTAGTTGCTATTAGTTAATGGGAAGCAGCAGGTTTTTTCAGTAATCTAATGATTCCTGACTGTACTTAATTGCAGACTTTAAAAAAAAGTACATCTGACATTTTCTCCAATAAATAAAATAGTTGACTAAGTAGAAGCAGTCCAAATAATGAAATAATTCATAGCAAAACAACAAATATTTTCCTCTCTTTCAGAGTTTTAAATATGTGTATGCTCTTTTTAATTTTTTTTTTCCCCAGCAAGCTGGGAGCACAAAAGCAGCTTTGCAATCTAAGTGATAATGGTGAGGAGAGGCACTCCTGAGGTTCAGGATAAAGAGGGCTACACCACTGGTCTGGAAGTGCTTCATTTTTCTCTCCTGAAAAGAGGGTATGTATTCCTGCGAAAACTGGGCTGGAACCAGGTGATCCTGCCTCTCAGGGAAACAAGGTCCCACAGCTAATGGGAGGTACTTTGCCTGTCTGGAAGGCAGCAGCACTTGCTGAGCTCAGAACTCAATTTGAACCAGTAGCTGACAGCTACTGCCACTCACAGATGCCTCTCTAAAGAAGATGTTGCTCCTGGCCCTGCACCAGCCCACCAGCATGATGTCTGCCCACTTGCCATCTTGGGTGTCCTGCATTGCTGATCTGTCTTCTAAATCACGCGCAAAGCCCCTCCAGTAACATCAATACAACAGAGCAATGAATCAAATTGTGCACATCAAGGGAAAAAATGTCAAATACTTCTAGTTTTAAAATTGCCAAACTGATGTTCTTTGTTTTTGACTCAAAACCATTCAAGTTTAAATACAAAAACAGCTGAGCCAAGTGGGAGTGTTTCAGACTCAAAAAACCCACTGGAACCAATGAGGAATGGTAGACTTGTTTTGTTCTCACACCAGTGCATCAATTCTGTTTACAGTGCTTTCCCTAAATTAACTTTTGTTCCAGGACAGTGCATGAAAAAATGAGGAATCAAAGATGTTAAGTGAGGATCACAATAAAAGTTGTAATTCAGCTTTAACAAGCCAGTACTCTGTAGCCACGTTTATAAGCCATGTATAATGCAGGCTTTTTCAAGCACTGTAGAGAGCCTTGGTCCCTCTCTGTCAAAAGGATACTTCATCTAATGTTACTTGAAAACATTTCTTTGCCTCAACTATATTGTAAAGTTGACATAAATCCACTGGAATGGTTTTTTTTTAATCTCAGAAAAAATTTATTTCACAGAAAAAAATTATTTTACATTGCTTATTAAAAAATCCCCCCATATGACGACCACATGCCCTAGATGTGAACCCATTGCCCTGTAGTGATTCAGAGTCATATTAGATCAGACAGTAACTCTTGAGAGGTGATGGCTCAAGTTAGCAAAATTAGCATATCACAAATGCATCATTAGCATAGCCATTGCAGGAATTTATGCTTTGAAAAACTGGATCTTTTAACCCTCCCATGATCTCTTTTTCTTCCTCCTGATGCAATTTCCAGAATGTAGCGGGAAACTAAGTTAAAGATGCCTGCCTTCTGAGAAAAGGATACTGCTCTCTGGGATAAAAATGCAGGATGCTTGCCCAGAGAAGATTCCTTGGCAAGAGAAAAGTATTTATGCAACTGAGAGCTCTGCCTTGTTCTTTTCTTTCCTTCTTTGAGTTCTGGAGCTAAGAAGCAGTTTGTGCATTATCACAGATTCAAACATAGCACTTAAAATAAGTGGAGTGCTCACATTCCTGGAACAGGGTGGTCCTCCCTATTGCAGACTCCTCATCCAGAAGGAATGAAAAGGAATAATCAAGTGGTTACTGCTTTGTCTTTCCCATATCCCTAAAAATAAGTAGAAAGCCCTAGAAAAGGCAAAATGGGCCTCAGTGTGGAGAACCTCTAGTGAGGTCCTTTTCAGCACCTTAGGGCGTCCTGCTAATGGCTGAGGGTTCAACTTGGAGCCAGCTGGCTGCACTGTTTGGAGCAGAAAGCCAGCTGAGCTGATGCTAATTCTGGCAGATGGGACAAGTGTGTAGTCATTCAGTGATGTTCCACATTGCCCTTTACAGACTGTCAACTACAAGGGGATGAGAAGCCAATGTGTTTGCTCCAGCCATCAACAGTAGCATTTTGGCAGAGGGATAAGGTGGTGGAGAGGAGCACAAGCAACTATTTCTTTGGAGAGTTGCTAAACTTCACTCAGACAGCTGAGGGCCCAAACCAAGGGTCAGCATTCATACACTGCAGCTGAGCATTGGATTGCAGGAGAATATCAGGGCCTGAGATTAAAAAGGATGTCAAATGGGGAACAAAGAACTAAGAAATGGAGATAAAGAGAATGAATAATTACAGGAGAAGTTGTATAAAGGACAAGAGGAATATATGAAAGGAGCAGAGGCAAAGTAAGAGAGGGAAGAGCTTATTTGACAGACGCCTCTTTCCTTTTCTGTCAGCTGCCATGCTGTCCCGTGCTCATCTCTAAGCACCTAGTAAAATGTCTTCTGTGATTTCTCTTCCTCCTCACCTTGAAAATTTGGCTGCACTGTAAATAACCTGCTCCTGCTTTTAAACATAAGCACTATTTCAAACTATCAAAATTGTGTAAGCATCTGTCCAACTGTCACTCAGGCAGTGCTGAGTTTCGGAAGAAGCGTTCACCTGTTCTGGCAGGCAGAATCACCTATCAGACAGACACACTTACGGCTTTCTCACAGCTCTGGGTTCCAGCATAACAGTGAAAATCCTGTTTTTATTGACTTGCTGAGGTTTGAACTTCTAAAAACAGTAATCTACAGAAGTCACAGTAATGGGACATATCTAGTGAGTACCCTATACAAAAAAATTACATGATGTCATCCCATTCTTTATGATGTGTCACCCTGATGTCTGCATCCCTTGAGCAACACTTTATAGTTCATGCATCAGTTCTAGACCTTCAGCCTCAGGATATCTGTTGTTTCCTCAGAGTGCTGTATATCACTAGTGACATTTTTTAGAGGGCCTAGAAAAAATTATTTGTTGTTCACATCTAAATATAAAGCATTCTTGTCCACCACAATTATAGCAATCTCATCTGAGGACTTGAAAGGTTTAAGAAAATGGGTCTTTCCCCCACTTTCCAGCTAAATTAGCCCTTCTGTTTCTCTCCCCTACCCAACCTACTTTCTTATCTCACCACTTTTGCTTTGCAGCTATGTTAACTTCAGCTCCCCACTTTGGTCTGCATCCTGCATGACCGTGCTTGCTCTTTTCTCCATAAAAGGAAATGTCCCTTCAATCTGACCTGTTTGTGGGGCTGCTCCCCACATGTCCTTCAGCCTACTTGACAAAATTAAATTTATCATTATCTCCTTCTCATATCAGTAAATGAATTATAGATGAATCTTTGCCCTTCCATGGAGAGGGATGGGAGTACAAAGAGTTTTCTTTGTATGAATGGGCAGATTAGTCATTTTTGTTTGTAAGAGGAAAATGTTCCTTTTCTTGGCTTTTCAGTTTCCTAAGATTTTCTGCCATTTATTAATCACAGAATTTTAGGATGGTTTGGGTTGGAAGGGACCTTTAATGATCATCTAGTCCACTCCCCCTGCCATGGGCAGAGACATCTCTCCCTCGATCAGGTTGCTCAAAGCCCAATCCAGCATGACTTTAAGATGATACATGTCTGTCTGTTTGAGTTTGTTAATACACTATCTTCATGGCATATTTGTTGCTGTTCTACAGCCTCATCCTCTTAGAATACACATTTTTCCCCATGGCAGGGATTTTCATTGCTTTTTAAGTGAGTAGATGTGAATATTAAAAAGAGTTCAGAAGAAAAAGCAGCATTTCAGTGGAGCATTTCAGCATGTCAGCCTCCTGGGAGGTTGCTGGTTATTGAAAGGCTTTTATCAAGAAGAAGATTTTGCAGCATTTTCTAATTCTGGTCAGATTCTGGATTCACCATATTTCTTCTGAAGCTACTTGTGCAGACAAATGCCCTTAACAAGATTGATTTGTTCTCAGCTCTCTTGATGTGCATTCTGCATAGCCTCAGAGCTGCAAAACTGCCGCTGTATTTCATAAGATGAGTCTGGTATTGCTGAGGCATGAGATGCTTACTGCATTGCATATTCTCCCAGGTCTTGGAAGTAGGCAGTGAATGAACAGTCTTAAAGCAGAGCTGTCATGGATTTGGCTGCCTAAAACTGGATGGGGATTGTGTACTAGCTGGAGTGTAGATGTTGTCTTTCTGCATACATTCAGGTGATTCACACAGTGTGCAGTGAAAGCCAATAACGTAACCAGGAGGACAAGTGCAGAAAAAAGCAAAGATACTTTCCAGGATGCTAGAAATGAAAGAATCCATTGCTTAGAAACCAGGACTGGATGTCAGAGCATAGGAAGGCAATCGCCTACAGTGTGGAGAAGTGCCTTGCAGTGCATTGGGACAGCATGTTTGTCATTGGGGGTGCTAACACAGGTTGATAGTAAGTGTAACTTAGTAAATGAAAAGACTAATGTAGGGTTCTTCATGCTTTGTCTTTCAAAAGAAGAACAGAATCTGTTGTTTTGAGGGCTGTAGACTCACATTTTTTTTGCCAACAGTTAGAAAAAGTTTTCCAAGGAACAAATAATTCATTCTGCCGTGGTGATCACTGTGCCTCCCTTCTAGAACCATAACCAGGTGAGCCTGAGGACTCTGGGAGTGTAATCTGTTAATGAATGTGTGTTAGAACTTGATCCCTGTCTAGATCGAGTGCTAGACCTCCTGAAGATAGGAGTCTGTCCCAGTTCCAACCACTGATTCTTGCTTCAGTTGCTTACTCTGTAACTAGCTATGTTTTAGCAGGGGTGGTTCTGGTCTGTTTCCTAGCATCTCAGCCAAGATTGTGACCACTATAATAATACTCAAGAAACATTAATTGCTCATTTGTCACTAGCTAGTGACTAAAAACATCCCTGGATCACAAACGAGGAATTAATTCACAGGGCATTTTGAAGGCAGACATGAGTAAGCTCTGAGCTGGAAACTGCAGTCATGGTTAGTGCAACATCAGGAGAGTAACCCACTAACCAGTGCAATATGTAGCACTGTCACTGTAGAAAGGAGAAAAAAAAATGTAAGAAGAAGCCACATCTGTCAGCTTGAAAATATTTTGTAAACATGAACTCAGGTGAAAGATGCTGTTTTCCAACATAGATGTATGAAGGTACATCCATCTTTAAGCCATTAAATCACAGAGATATTAATGTCAGAGTTATTGATTATCAATGAGATCCAAGTATTGCTGTCATAAATGTCATCCTGGATCAGTCTTAGGTAACTAACTGCAAAACAGTTGATTCCAAGAGCAGGGAATGGATATGGAGCTCCCTGACTATGGCTTTTCTGGATTCTGAAGTTTGAGAGTCCTTGGGTGGACTTTGGATAACAAGCATCTTTTGGGGAAGAAAGGGTCATTGATAAGCTTCCAATTTTAGTGGTCTCATTTCCTTTAGTTTCCTCAGTTGTTAGGTTTCAAGGCAGCCTTTGCCAGAAAACTGGCTAATGGTGTCCTGCTTCTCAGCTAAGAGATCTTCTCTTTTCTAGGCCACCCATGTTAGAAGAGGCTCCTGGACTCTGAAGTCTGGTTCTAGAATGAGAAGCTTGTACAGACAGCAGTTTGTTCCCCTCTGGTTCAAAGACCATTCATACGCATGCATATTTGTATAGCTGCTGCAAAGTACTCAAGACATCCCCATGGACTTAGCAAACTAGTTAAAGTTACAGCTATTATGTACCTAGAAATATCTCGGGCAGAGCTTGGAACAGAGCTTATTTTCCCAAGGATGTGTGTGCAGGAGGGTGGATAGGGACAGTGCAAGCCAAGGAGAGCTCAGCTAATGCTAACCCTTCCTGAATATTGCCATGGGATTTTTAAATGCTTCTCAACTCACAGAGGGATGCTGAAGGGTTTGACCTCAGTTTAGCATCTCGTCCAAAAAGCAGTAAGTAGTTCAGACAGTGCAGATCTCCCCGAGTGCTCTGTGGAAACTTTAGACTTGGACATGAGCCCAGACTTAGTGTTGCACTGAAACTCAAGACTTTTGGGGCCTAGAATGATTTCAGGTGAGCCTTACTCTGACAGATAGGGACTGCAGGAATTGGAGTTACTGACAAGGAAATTATTCCTAAAATTACTGGTGGGGAAAATGGAAGGAGGAACAATTTCACTTATTTGCTGGTACGAGGATATGCGAGACCTGTTCAGGGAACAAAGAAAGGCTTCATTTCTTAATCTGGTCACTCTGACACTTCCCAGGAGCTTTAAATTGGAAGGAAAAGAATAAGAGCCTTGCTCTATGAATAGCTCATATATCAGAGTGTGGGACAATGTGATCAGCTTTGGGAAGTTTGACATTATTATTCACTGCATATGCCTGAAAGCTTCAATCAACACTCCAGCCTTGTGGTGCTGTGCCAACAAGTGCAAACACAGCCCCTGCCCTCGAGCTGTTGCAGGCTGGGATTATGGCAGTATGACAAGAGGGGGACTCAGCGAGAGGTGATATTGGTATAACGAGCACATTTGCATACTGCCAGCGGTCACAGCTTCCCCCCCCAGGTCCTGCCAGGCAGCAGCGCTTTGTAGGATTCGTGGCAGAGGTAAAGCTTGAAAGAGGATTTGATGGAAGACAAGATGGTACCTTGTGGGAGATTTTTGCCATGATTTAGAGGGCAGGCTGAAAGAAAGCATAAAAGTGTCTGCAGGAGAAGTGACACAATCTGTTATCTTTAGTGAGGGAAGAAAGTTTTCTGCTGTGACAGAGAATTAGATTTAAGAGCCAAGGAGAGACCAAGCAGTGAAGAGGCTTAGAGGTAAAGGCTTGAGCTTTTCTCCCAATCCCACAGAAATATTTATAGTATCAAAACAAGTGCTATCAAGATGAAAAAATGAAATCTCAGAAACAGCGTTTTGATGCTATTTAGCTGGTGGGGATCTTGAAAAATAATTCCATTGTGTTTGACTTCATTATAAAAAGAAACTATAAATTCTCTCTGCTTACCTCACAAATGATCCCACTGGGCTGCTGGGGCGTCAGGATGTTCCAGCTTTCACTTCAGTGACACTTTCTGTGCTCAGCCCGAGGTGCTGCATGACCACCACTGCAACTTTGAGGGCTGTTGTACAGGTGCTGTGCAGTCCCAGTTCTGGTCTGTACTTCCAGTTTTGGGGTGCCCTAGAGCTAACATCTGTACCACCCACACGTAATAGACAAGAGAAATAAGAGTAGGTAAGATTTTATTGGGGTTGTAACGTTCTGGTGGGATTCACTTAGATACCCTTGAGATGAGAGCTGCTCCCGCTCTACAGTTCCATGAACTATAAAGTGTCTTTTTACTCTGTCAAGCTTAGGTTTAAAAAGGGAATAATTTTGAAGCAGAAAGCCAGAAATTATCAACTTGAAAATAATAAAAATATTTTTTTCAGAATATTTTTCAAATAAAAATATCCTAAAATGGGGTCTCTGCCTCCTCTGTGGAAAGTCTCCACCTTGAACTGATATTTTTCAGTTGGGAAAATATTAGCTTCAGTGAAGAGACAAGCTGGTGCTTAACACAGTACAGCATGGAGATCAGTGAATAAGGAGGAAATGTGGTTAAAATGCTAAAAAGGAAGTTGTTCCTTGCAGGACAAGTAGATTTAGTATAAGGCTAAAGAAGACAGGTCACTGTAGCTGGTATAAGGTGCTTAGAGCAAGGAATTTGGCAGCTGAGAATGGCAGAAACAGATTTTAAAAATTGTATTTAATGGAGTCAGAAGCCCATTTCATGGGTCTAGAGGAATGAATCAGTGACAGCACCCAAGCTAGCAGGTCCAGCTGCTTGGTGTTACTGCTGTGATAGAGAAAGGACAGGATTCAGGAGATCAGGGTAAGCTTTACTGGGAATGATCAAGAGTACAGCTTAAGGAAAGGCATATATATATATGTGTATGTTTATATAGATATGTGAATATCTATGCTATTTACCAGGAAGAGAGACCAAGGTGTGAGATTAGATGGCTGAGAATGATAATGAATGAAGTTCTGCATTTGTAGTTTCTGTATAGGCAGATACTTAATCAGACCAAATCCTGTATGTTTATCTCTGCAAGAAATGCTAAATCTTGTTTCCCTGAGAGAACAGTCTCTAAAAATTATTTTCCCCTTCCTTCTCTTTTTGTGATGTATAATAAGGATGGCAGTACTATAATTAATCCCTTCTTGACTCTGCTTGTGGATGTTGTACCTTTATACAGCATCATAGTCCCACACTGAACAACCTGAAATTTTAGCAACTTATTTAGCAAGTTGAATTAATGGGAGCAAACCATTCCCCTAGGGCTGTACAGGAGAAACACGTTATACAGTATGTTGAAAAGAAAAATGTTAGCCAGCAATTTAGTCATAATTCTGAGAAGGAGTTTCTGCTTATGGAAAAAATAAAGTCTGTGTGCCTGACCTTCCTGGACACTGAGTGCCCCCAGCTTTCATCATGAAAGCATTTAAGACCGAGTCCCTGTTGAACTGGCTAAAAGCAAACACAGACCAAGGTCCCTTTGAAGTTCTGTGCCTGCTTCTCAGTGCTGCGCCTGCCCTCAGCTGTGCTCATTCTCTCTGGAATGAGAACTGCTAGTGTCTGATTTGTGATGGGAAATGTGTTTTTTGGGGGAGATGTGACCCCTGAACTTAGCTTTGCTTTGGCAAAAGCACCTTTATCATCCATGCTCCAGTATTGTATCACATTAGCACAAGCATCATCAGTGGTGTTCTGGAGTTTAGCTTATGCGTATTGAAATGGGAACACAGGTGCAGGCTGGAAAAGGGGAATGAAGTTTACTCTGAGTTCAGACTCAAGTTCCCCTTCAGTGTTTAAGTGCCTGCACTCCTGTGGTTTCCTGGCAGCCCTGAGCCTGGGATCACAGAAACGTCCAGGAAAGCAAGCATGGGTGGTTACAACCCCTGTGACTCTGTTCAAATGGCAGACTGTGGGCTGAACAATTCCTGGCCTTCACCAGTCTCAGCAACATGTCCTGGATTTCCTGAGTTCAATCCCATGGCTTTTCTTGGTTTCCCATAAAGCAGGTGTAATTTGTCATGATTTTTTTTCACTAGGGAAGCAAGTTGCTTGAATCAGGCACCACAGCCAGCTGGGCAGAATTCAGGAAAACCATTCAGCAGACTTCAAGAGAAATGAATCAAATGGCCTGGCTTTAAAAACCTTACCCAGAACAGGTAAGTCACTGCTGGAACTTGCATGTCAAAGCAGAGACATCATTCCCCAGACCTGGGAGACACAGCCTGTGCCTCTTTAAATCTGTGCTGTGTGCTGCAGTGCTCTGCATTGTTGCCATGGCAGAAATCTCCCCATAGTAATAACCTCTTTCAGAGAAGGTTAAAAAGAGACAGTGCACATGCTCAGAAATGCTGCACTTGTTCTGTTAGCAGTTTGCAGCGGCCATTTCAAAGAGACCGTCACAAAGACGAGAGAGAAATCAGGTACTGATATTTTTATTCTTTGTTAGAGGGGGTGACTTTTCTCTTTCAAGCCCATGCACAGATACGTCTCTGTTCCTGGTGGCACTGCAGAGAGAGAGACCACCCTTGAAGCCTCTCTTGATTATTCCTTGCAGATAGCAAATTCCTGTGGAATAACTAAAAGGCAGCAGTTAGCTGTGGCCTAAGGTGATCACTGCACTTGTGGAGCAAATGTTTTGCAGCGGAGCTCGTATACGAAGCTGAGCTGGCACTGGGGTGGGTGTTGTGAAAGGTACTCTGAAAAAGTTTAACAGCCTGTCTGCTTTGTTTTGTTGAACCTTTCTAGCACTCATAGTCAACTGTGAGAATACCCTCTGCTCCTACTGACAAGGAGGCTTCTGCATTAGGTACCTTCAAAGGAGGCTGATATTATCCTAATTTACAGTTACTTGGAGACACTCTTCTGCATCCTGTTGCAGTGCCTGGTGTCTTGGATTGTACTTGCTTTGATTGCAGATCACCATTAATTTAAACATAAATCCCAAGCTGCTTGTTATGATTTTAATCCCTTTATTTTAAGGATTGTACAAATAAGAAAAAGGATCACATCAGGTCACTTTTAGGTAGTGGGAGGAAGAGGAAGCCCAGTTCTGAGCTTACAGGAATACATTACGAGATCTAATCTTTGGCGTGGGCCCAAATATATCTGTGCCTCCAGGTGTACATGTGTCTCTTGCTTCTGAACCATCCCCTATTCTTATGAGTAGGTTGAGGTGCACAGGAAGGGGATGTGTATAGTGCTGCTCCTTTCCTGGATGAATTGCATGTTTGCACGTGTTGCAAGTGTTCATGTGGAGTTTGCAGCTTCAGATTAGCTGTGTCTGAAACGATGAATTGCATACATGAAAGAGCAAGCTTGTTCCATTCTGTGTTTGAGACAAGATGAGGAAAAATCTTTTCTGCCTCCCTCCGTTGCCCTTCCAAATGTGAAATACAAGCTGATTTGGGGAGTCCTGTAGTCTTGAATTCAGCACATGCAGATTTTATATTCTTCTGCAACATCTTTTGCTTAGTATGCACTGATGTAAAACTCAGAGAGACAGAACATTGTCCTGCTTTCCTGGGTTCAGATAAAGAGAATTTTTATGTGGCTTTTATTGTGTTGCTACATCTTACTTGATTATTTCTTTCTTCTGCTTGAACATCCAGGAGTGGAAGGTAAACTTGGCTGAACTAAGGACCACGCTAGCAGTTTCCCAGGATCCTTGAGACTTGTATTAGACAGTTGCAGCTTGAGCCAGTCCAAGTTTCCTGCATTGCCTCTTGATCTGAACAATTTACCTGTTTTACCAAGAAAATACTTAATTTGAAACCTGTGTCCTTATTAAAAAATTTACTGAAGTGTGAGGGGAAGGTGTTGCTGGACCTGACTGTACCTTCAGGGCATGGTGTGGCCTGACTGATGTTCAGGAACAAATGGATGGCTGCAAATAAAGGTCTGAAGCCCAGATTAGGAGGGGAAACAGAAGGCCAAAGTGTTTTGATGCATTTACTGTTAGAAATTATACCTAGGAATTTATGGAGGTTTAACAGAAGTCTTTTCCTTCAGCTACTTTCATAAAAGAGTTTATGGTCAGTGTGGTGCATAGTTAGTGATATTGGTTAGCTTTAGTTATTATCCTTGTGAAAAGATGGTGCATCAATAGAGCAAACAAATGGGTAAAAACTTCATTTCCAGGTTCAGGTCTGTTTCAGCCAGATCTATAATTCCTGCAGTCTTGATCTCAATGTCTAACAGTGAACCAGCTGTCCAGATTCATGTGCTGGTCTGTGACTGTGTAATTAGAGAAAAGATTGGAGTCACAGAGCAGGCAAAGTTGCTGGCAAATGAAACCTGGCTTGCAAATGAAGCCAAAAACTGTCTAGGGACTTTTGATTTTCTCCTTTGTGCCTAGGGAAAATATCTGCCAGTTGGGTTTTATGTGCACTGCTGGAAAAGTACAGAGAACTTCTGTCCATACTCTAGATCTTCTGATATTTTTTTTTAAGTGGAAGACTGCCAATGCTTTAGCTATCAGGAACATTAAGTTCTTTGTAACAAACACCTTGTATCTGTAATGTTCCTCACTGACTTGTTTGTGTCTCTTGGCAAACAGAGAGGCACCTGTTCCCAAGATGCTGGCACCCTGCGTTCTGAGAAGAGTGATCCTTAAAGTTCCTTTAGTTTTTGTGGTTGCACTGCTTCTCGCAGAGCCTGTTAGATCTGATCAAGAAGCGGGAACAGCCATACCAGCTGAAAGTAAGTACCACCCTACAGTCATCTCATACAGCTTGTACTGCAGTTTCAATGTTGGCAGGACTTCATATCATGGAAGCTTGTCCAAATAATTCAAACTATTTTGGACATGTCTTGCTTATGTTGTTTTAAAATCACAAATTGATAGCATATCAGTGTTGTTTTTCTCCTGCATCCAAGGTTCTCCACTCTCTTACCCTTATCTCCTGCCTACTCCTGTTTTGTTTGCACCTGAGATCTACCACTGTTCTGTACCTTTTCTTTCACACAGCCTTTTCATTGTGTTAGCCCTTTCTATACCAGGATTACAGAATCACAGAATCACAGAATTCTAGGGTTGGAAGGGACCTCGAAGGATCATCTAGTCCAACCCCCCTGCCAGAGCAGGGTCACCTAGAGTACATCACACAGGAACGCATCCAGGTGGGTTTTGAATGTCTCCAGGGAAGGAGACTCCACAACCTCTCTGGGCAGCCTGTTCCAGTGCTCTGGCACTCTCACAGTGAAAAAGTTCACAGAATCACAGAATCACAGAATCACAGAATCACAGAATCTAAGGGGATGGAAGGGACCTCGAAAGATCATCTAGTCCACCCCCCCTGCCAGAGCAGGGTCACCTACAGTACATCACACAGGAACGCATCCAGGCGGGTTTTGAATATCTCCAGTGAAGGAGACTCCACAACCTCTCTGGGCAGCCTGTTCCAGTGCTCTGTCACTCTCAAGTTCTTCCTGATATTCACATGGAACCTCCTATGCTCCAGTTTGCATCCATTGCCCCTTGTCCTATCATTGGACGTCACTGCAAAAAGCTTGGCTCCATCATCCTGACACTCACCCTTTACATATTTGTAACCATGGATGAGGTCACCCCTCAGTCTCCTTTTCTCCAAGCTAAAGAGACCCAGCTCCCTCAGCCTTTCCTCATAAGGGAGATGTTCCATTCCCTTAATCATCTTAGTGGCTCTGCGCTGGACTCTCTCGATTCACCCTTTTTGATTTCCAGAGACATTCTTGAGACTTGCTTTTTTCAACTGACATTGACTGTTCATTGCATCTTTCATTCTTGGTAATGTCTACTGAAGTCAGTAGTTTCCGTTAAAAAAATTCACAATTAAGTTGCCAAGAAAGCACACTTTGTCAACACTTGATCCCGCAGCCTTCAGCCACCTAATTTTCCTTTGCTGATCTGTGTTGAGTTTAATTTACATCATAAACATAATGGCAGGTCCTTGCATCAAGTTGTTGATGTGGAAAATGCTGTCCTCTCCCTATGTCTGGTGCATATGTGATAACACTAAAGTTGGGTTGTGGTATAACGATGAAAGAGGAAGTCTTTAATACTGTTCAGTGTTTACTTTTAATCTTTTTTTTTCCTAATCAGTTAAAGAATTTGGGAGACTCCTTTTCTCCAGCAGGCAGGATTCCTGTCAGCTGGTCAGTACGCAGATCATGAGCTGGAAACTCATACTGCAGCTTATCAGAAGCATGTAGTAATCAGTCAAATATCAAGTGTTTGCAAAATAAGCTGACAGATACTGCAGGATTTTCCAACGTCACTCTAGGTTCCATCTTTTCTTTCTTACCAGACTTCAAAGAGCAAACGAAACTTGCGCTCAGAATTCCTCACTTGCGCAATACTTCCCGTGAAGTTGTCAGAGAGGCACAGGCACTGAGAAGCAAATAAGAGCATATGTAGAGCCTGATGATTTGGAGACATTTCATCATGCCTATATTTGTTTTGTCCCAGTACTGCTATCTGTTAGGTCACAGTTTTGTGTTACATGATGATCAAGGCAAAGCAAGCCTTGTGACCTTCAGTCTGGATATCTAGATAAGGGAATACTATCTTAAACATTGCAATTAGTCCAGAATGCAGCAGTTCTGCTTATCAGCAATGCCCACTAATGACAGGGTGTTGTGTTTATCTGCTGCTTGCCTCACTATCTTTGGCCAAAATTATGTCATATTCAAAGTTAGAGCCCAAGTGATCTTTGCAATAATGCAGTCAATTTTATTCCATTAGCTTTCTATTTAGAGCTCAAGTTTGTGAGATCAGGAGACAAGATTTTTTCAGGGAACAGGTTCTCAGTTTCAGAGGTAATTTCTGAAAAATCTGAAGGTGAGGTTGAAAATGTGCCCAGGGCTGGTGGAGCAAAATGAAAGACTCAACTTATGGTTTTAGTGTTTCCACACTATGAACTGTGACAAGAGAAGAGAAATAGTGGAGAGGGGGAGAAAAGATACAGAAGGATGAGGGGAAAAGCAATAAAGGAGAAAGAAACATTTTAATGCAAATTTGTCATTCATTTGTCATTGAGACACTTGGTGGACCATCATAATGGACCAATTACAGTAACATGGATGGTTCAAGAGTACATACCTCAGCACCCTCTCTGTGGACTCTCTCCTGTAGCTTTTCCTCCTGCTCAAAATCACTGTTTATTCCTTGTGTTTAATACTTCATGCCCTATAGTCATGATTCTCTGCTAAATGCTCTCCCAGGCCGTCCCTGTGTTGATTGCCATGCGTTTGAGTTCATGCAGAGGGCTCTGCAGGATTTAAAGAAGACAGCATATAATCTAGACACACGGGTAAGGAAACATTCAATTTCTTGGTTGTTTATTTTTATATGGAAGAAAATGCTGTGGATAGAAGCAGATAAGGTGGATGAA
Source organism: Aegotheles bennettii (assembly GCA_013398125.1). Classification (NCBI taxonomy): domain Eukaryota; kingdom Metazoa; phylum Chordata; class Aves; order Caprimulgiformes; family Aegothelidae; genus Aegotheles; species Aegotheles bennettii. The sequence continues at coordinate 1,105,699 of VZRW01010755.1, forward strand.
TTTTGCAGAAGACAGTCATCTGTACTGTCTTGTCTTCTAAGGTGGTGCTGGGTAATTACATTTCACTTCTCTAGGCAACAGTCTGTGGAATTCCGACTTGGGGTACCGGGGACTCTAGGGTGCTTAGGAAAGAGTGAACTGACAGTCCTCAGTCTTCTGTCTTTCTCTTTCTGAAGTTAGAGCCCTTAGTGCTGCTATTCTCATTCCAAATGCTGAGCACACACCTTTGGTTTAGTGTTAGAGGGAGTAAGGTGGGAGCATCATTTATATTTATTACCCAAAAGGAGAGAGCCAGCTCAAACAAAAAGCCTGCTAAAATAAAATACTCCCCTGCACATACCTTTACCCCTGGGGAGAGGCTGAGGGAGGAAACATCATAGATACTTTTTACATTGCTCTGATTCCATAATGATGAAAAATGCCACAAAGTAGAACAGCATAGGGAATGAACTTGTTTGGCTTGCAGTCAGTGTGAAGAATTTGCCAAGGCTGATATCTTCCTCCTGTGAGGGAAGCTGAATCTGTCTCTTGCTACTGCAACCTGCAATCTGTGACTAGATGTATCCCAGCTGCTATTGGAGAGCAGTGACTCAGGAGGGCAGCTTTTTCCCCACCTCCTGTGTACCCTTTAGCTGAAGTGCTATATCTACACTCTTGCACAGATTTTTCAACAGAAGGCTTTCAAACTTTTTTGCTATTCTAATCTAAGGTCAAGGTCGTTCACAGTTCAAAGCCTGCAAACTGGCATCTTAGGAGAATGGTTTGAGGTAACTCTGAGCAGGGTCCATCATGTTTAGGTGAAAATACAGGTGCAGGAATGAAGTTGTCTTGAATCGGGACATACTACAAAAAAATAAACAAACATTCCAGCAGAACCGTATTGGTATGTAGCACATTTACAGTTAAAAAAGAAGTCTGTTAAATAATTACAGGTCAAATTTATTTTGGGCTCCTTCATGAAGAAATCTGCTTCATGAATACATCTGAGCGCTGCACACAGCCCAAACAAGATGTTCACATCGTTCTATAAAGTGGTTCTAGCAGACCTTTTCCTTCTTTTAAAACTTTCCAACTTTTTCCCCAGATTTTCTAAATCTTGATTCAAAAATATCTCTTCTATTAAAATCTTCTGTTTGTCTGGCTATGGCAATGACCTTTACGACACCTACAGCTTGCACACTAAGAGAGAAGCTTTAGAAAGTACAGATATACAAAGCAGGAAGGTAGCAATGAGAACCCCAAAGATAGCAACTGTGTTTTAATATTTAAAAAAAAATAAGAATAAAAGACAGCCAAGGAGAGGAAATGAGGATACAAAAAGGTTCAGTTGAGAGGAATGTCCTGTTGTTGACTTTTCTAGTTGTAGATTTGATAGCAAGCCTGAAAATGTGGCTCCATGATATATTATCACAAAACCAAACCTGTCACTTTCTTATCACTAGAAAATCTGAATAATTGAAACCATATTGAGATCCTTCAGGGCCTCCAAACTAGGATAGACCTATTCCTGTCATTAAGCTAGGAATTCTGCCTACATCTTCAAAAGACATGGATATATTTAATAGTTGAGGACTTCTTGGAACTGCCTTCTTAAGTTTTATTACTCAGCTGTGGTCCAATTTGATGCAAACTGGGAGTTTTAAGGCAATTGCTTTCAGCCACATGTATATTTTACATTTGACTACTTTAGTCTGTTTAGCTCCTTAGTGGGGCAAATGTTTCTGTCCTTGAAAATACAATTCCCTTTGTTGATATTCCCACTGGAGACACTTATTTCCTTGAAAACCTCTTTTTTGTTTGCAGGCAAGATTTTTAGATGATGACTAAGCAGCTCCTAACAGTGTTGGAGGGGAAGGGATTCTCAGAAGCTTAGAGAGGAAATTCCCATTTAATTCCTTCTGCAAATCTCACCCTGCAATTCTGTACAGGGAAAACATACAGTTTTATTGCACAATTCAGAGTTTTCTCACTTAATTTGTCCCTGTGTTGATGTGCATGGTGTCTCACAAAGCAAACTGGCTCTAGCATAGGTCACATAACCTTTTATGGGGGCCATAGGCTGCATCCCCTTCCTTTTACAAGACTAGACATGCTTGTAATCTACACTGATGTGGTGATCCCTTACTGATTGACAGGCTGGCTGTATTTTACTTATGCAGTAAGAGAGGGGCTTGGCTACTACCCATGCATGCACTAGATTCTGCATACTGTTTTCCCTTTCATTGCTGCTGGCCCCTTGGAGCAGGCTGCAGGTTGGATTAGTTGTTTTAACAGCAGTAACCAACTCCAGGCAATTTTTTTTCTGGGGATACCCGTGATTCACAACTCACACAACCAAAGTCTGGTACGTGGCAGTGTGAACTAGGGGAGGGCTCTTGCACTGCTGGGAGGGAGCTGCTACCATCAAAACCATTCAGCCAGCCACAGCCAGCTCCTTGCTGCATCTAAAGGCTGCTCAAGACAGAGGCCACCAGGGACCAGGCCATAAAACAAATCCTGTAAAACAAATCCAGTCCATGCACTACACAGTTAGTTCACTGTAAGTCTGTGCTATAGATACTTATTTTCAAAATTCCAATCCAATTTTCAGAGTTAACCAGTGGACATTGCTTTACAGCTTTAAAGAGCTCAGGAACTGCATTTTTAGGTGGATTTTATCAGCTTTTTTGTAGGTTCAGAATCTGGACCCTGTCCTGCCTTTTTTGTTGTTTTTTAAACGTGTTTTAAACCCTCAGGGGATAATAACAAATCTGTGTGCAAATGGTTTTGTGATCATGCTCACAAAGCAGTCAGCAAAGCTGGATTTGGTGCCATTCATTTTGCTCATTATTCCTTTCTAAACTGCCAGTGGTTATTTGGAATGTTCGAAGCACATTAATTTAAATGTGCCCATGAAAGTAAAAGCAAAGGTTGGAAATGTTATTAAAGATATGTAAGATGGTAGGCAGCCTTGGGGCTTAACTCCAAAGCTGTTAGCATGCTGTCAATGTCCTGTATTTAAACTATTGCAAATGATGTCAAGGAGATGGTTAGAAGGTGGTGATTGTCTTTTAGATGATTAGCAAAGTTTGATCAGATCTTTCCAGTTTTGCAGGGTAGCTGCTACAATCAAGGTGATACTTGATTTAACATAGAACCACAGGACTGTGTCTAGTGATTTATCATCTGGGAAGAAAACTGCCCGGTACATAGCTTTTCCTGTCCTAAGAAGGCAGGTGGTAAGCAGGATTATTCAGCCCAGCTCTGCTCTAAGTGCCTTTAGCTGATGTGGGTCAATGGGTAACACAGCTTTTCAAATACAGCCTTTAATCATGTGCCAATTCCATCTCATACACAAATCATCAGACGGGCAGATTAAGGATGGATTTCACTGGCTTTTAGACCTGGTAGTTTTCATAATGCCCTTTTTGGTGTAGCTGGTTACACCAGTGGAGATTAATTTGGTGAGTGGACTTCCCACAGCCAGTGTGTCCCATGACAATAAGGTAGTAGTCCTCTCTTGGATCAGGCTGATTCTCAGATACAGCTTCAACTCATGATAGACAAACTGAGATGAAGATAGGATGTTGATGCCAAGTGGCTCTGTGCTCCGTCATGTGTCTACTGAAGCCACAAGTGCTCCAAACATCCAGGAGAGCCAAAGTCTGTGTGTGCTAGAGAGGAAGGATTCCCTGATTTCCCTTATGCAGCCCTGCTGTCCCTTCCCTGATTCTCAGCCCCTTCTTGCTCAGGTAGGCTTAGAGCACAGGCCTTTCTGATCATACCCAGCTCCAGCTCTGAGAAGTTCCCAATCCACCCTTGTTGCTTCAGGAAATCCCTACAGGCAGCAATGATCTTCTGATATTGATGAACCCCAGTTCAACTGGGGGACCTCTGCTCTCACTGGTTTGGGACCCCTTTCCTTAAAGAAGCCAGCAATCCCATCACAAGTTTGAACTTCGATGGCTGTGTGCCAGCTCAGCACCTGTTGTCTATTTTAGGCCCCAACAGCATATTAACAATAGCAACAGTGAAGCAGGAGAAGTTAGAACAGAGGTAAATTATGCCTGTATAACTTTCAACAGTGAGGCCAGGGTGTAAAACTCTAAATTTAATTTTTGGAGCCTGTTTTCAAGTAAAAAGAGAATTTCTGATGGGGTTGTGGGGCAAGGGGGAGTTAAGTCTCTTATGAACTTGAGAGCTTATGCTCAAGTTTGTGCAGTTGAAGTATGATTGTAAGAAACACGAGTAACTTTAAACAAAAATAACAGCACCCAGGCACATACTAATGTGAAAGACATGAATGTACCAGACTGAATTTCTCTGTGTCACAGGAATTATTGCCATGTTGGTATGCCAGTTAATCACGCAAAAGCTAAATAATTTTGCAGAGCAGTAAGCAATAACTATGATGATTACCCCAAGCCTCATCTCATATAACCAATCCCGAATCTTAGAACAAAAGTAAAGCGGGCTTTTCTTTGGGAGCTAGTTAGTTTTACAGCACTGGTGCTTGTTTTTTGATGTTGCTTTTGTTCCCTTCTCTTGTAGACAGAAACTCTGCTTCTTCAGGTGGAAAAGAGAAATCTGTGCGACTGTGTAACTGCAAATCTGCTGAACTGAATCCTGGGGGCCAGCTAAGAAGCATCACCTGCTCAGCATTTTTTAAAAGGCAGCTGTATAAAATACGACTTTGTGGAGTTCATCTTGCAAGCATGTATGCCCCACTGTACTGAGGAAACTGGGGGGTTGTGTCTTATGTATTTGTCTGTTCTCGTTTTTGAGTTGTTTTTATTTTTTTTTAATAGTACCCTCTTTTCATCTCCACTGGGTTGCCAGTAAGGGCTCCGTTCAGTAAAACTGTTAGTTGGTATTAAAGTGGGGGAAAAATTTACCTGCTTTGATTTTTAAATCAGAGTTGGCCAAGTGTAACCCACAAGATAAATATGGCCAGCAGTGGTCTAGAGACGCTTGCAGCTGTTTTCTGTCTCTAATATGAACGTATCTCTGTGGCAACTTACCCAGTTATATTGAGACCAAGAATTATGGTCTCTGTAGGCTTTGCCTGTCTATTAAAGATGATGGAAGTTCTTTCTATTTGTTGTCTGCACTGTGACCACATTCAGGCACATTGTAGTTCTGTCAGCTGTGATGAGGTATGTGTCATGAGGAGGTATATATGTGCTGTTCTTGGACCAAATCAGTTTATATCTTAGTTCTGAGTTTTCTTGTATCCTGCATAAGAGCATTGTCTTCTTTAATTAAAACCTTCAGTTTCTTCCCCTCCTTCCCTGGACACTTCATTCTTAACCCACTATATCTCTAAATAGCTTTATCTTAGCAGGACAAATGGTAGGGTAGAAAAAGGAGAACCAAGGGCATGACTAGGCAGCTTTGCCAGCTGTACCAAATGCTACCACCAGCAACTGCTCAGCATCACGTTGAAGAAAAAGTCAGTGCAGTGCCAAGAATTTTCTTCATGAGAGTGCTGCTTATCTTACTTTAGGTGAAACACATTGGTTAGGTCACTCATATTTGGTCCATTCTGTGATGGACTGAACTCGGAACGTTTTGGTCTTTCCTTGTAGTTGCCTTTGAGAGCTGCTCTTTTTTGTTTCAGGCATGAAGAAAGACTTGTATACCTGAAAGCTGAGGTGATTTTTACCCTCAGCTCTACCACTTCATTGTAAGATACTATGTCCACTCACAAGTCTGGCTTAAGCTGAGCAGTTTGAATAGATGCTCTGAATTTGTTTGATGTGATTTTGAGCTGCCTCAAACTAACTCCAACTAGTCTGTGGGGTGGTAACTTTGCCTGGGGAGCGGGTAGGAGGTGGACATCTGAAGGCCAAAACCTCTTCAGCTGAATTTGGAAGAAAGTGCCTGCCTGCGGCCTTACTTCTCTAACCAAACTGGTGGGACTTTGCTGGAAGTGGATGAAAGTTGAAACACAACTACTACTCTGCCAGTGCAGCTGTAGGTATGGTAACAAACAGGTGGAGGAGTAGAGGAACATGATAGACAGCCTCAGTGGCTTGCAAAACCTGTCCAATGCTTAGAAAACAAATTGTGGCACACTGAGAAGTGTAGTGTGCCCTTCTGTATGGGACCAGGACAAAGGCCAGCACAGAAACTCCATGTGACCTGGAGAGGGGATTCTGCTGTTGTTTTTTTGAATTCCCTCAAGGAGCACCTGTGCTGTATGTTTTTCACCAAGCCCATTCACACAGGGGGGACACTGGCACTGCTCATATCCAGCTGCTGGGCAAAATAAGAGTAACTGCAAGCCCCACTTGCATCTCCACTCAATGGTAAGGGAGAGCTGTCCACTCATGCATGCCAGAGCATTTGCTGGACTTCTTGGAGCAAGGCCTCCTGTGGAGAGCTTCAGCTGATCCTGCCTGTAGCAGAATGGCATCTCAGAGCTTCTTGGCTTTTGCTGCAGTTGAGTCTTCCCAATCTTGTTCTACCTTGGCTTTGTTCCTCTGCTTTTCTCTGGATCTGCCTTGACTCTCCTCTCCCGTGCAAACTCCATTCCCCCTTCTAGTCTATCATTGCCTTCTCTCCAGGCCCAGGGGTTTCTCAGTGAACCCCTGCCCCCCTGTCCTGATGACTCTGTGTGTAGTAACTGCAAGTGTGGGAGATGAGGCTGATCCTCCTTGGGAAGGACCAGAGAATGACTGTTTGCTGTCCCTTCCCAAGAAGAAGTGGGGTGCACTGAACAAAACCAGCTGAAGGCAGGATCAGAGCAAATAGGTGCTTTTGACCTACTAAACGTTTCAGCTGTGGAAGTCCTTACTGCAGGACGTTGCTGATACAAAAAAAATTTACATGGGTTTAAAAAGCAGCTGTTGAGACTCATGCCTGAAAATCCTATTGCAAACTGTTAAATATAAAAACACCAGCTTTGATTTAGGAGGTCCCTGAACCACAGGTTGTTGCAGATTAACGGTGTTGTAGAAAGACATTGTAGTTGACCTGATTTTATATTTTTCCCTACACATTTCTTATTGGTCAGTGCCAAGGACAAGATACTGGCCTCAGAAGGATCTTTGGTGTGAACTGGTGCAGTTGTTGTTATGTGTAGAAATGAGCCTTCTCCCAAATTCATAAAGCCAACCTCCCTGTGCTCCAGCGAGCCGTACCTTTTTATCCCTTAGAAACAGTTTTAGAAAGTCTTGAATTTCTGAGTTTCCCCATTGCCCAGGGACAGGGCACCATTAGGTAAGCCAGTGGCTGTACTTCTGCAGCCCAGTACATTGCAGAGACCGCTCCAAAGGGAGGAATGAAGGCTCCTTTTGGAAGGAAAAGAAATGGTACTGCAAAACATTTTCCTACTGCCAGGAAGAAGCCATGTAATTACACGGATATTAGTGTGTTCTATATAGCATACAAGCCCAGTCTCTTCATCTGCACATACAGTATTTTCTCTGCCTTCTGAAAGCCTGACATTTTTAACACGAAAAATTGAAAGCATTAGTATAGTCAGTCTTTCTCTTCCCATCATACTTAAAAACTGCCACCGTGCCTCCTACAAGAACTACATTTTTTCTCCTCAAAATCCAAAGGTCCCTGTTAAATCCAAACTGTTGTTTCATGTGTATTGAATAAGGGCATCAGAACATGCATGCATCCTTCTCACTGTACACCTTGTCCTGTTTTATCCCCTGTACTACAATATGTGGTTGTCTCTTGCTTTGTGACTGCACTGGCAGCTGTCTCGGGCAAAGAAGTTGTCATGTCAATAGCACTGGAAGGTGGCCATCACACCTTTAGGTGTTGTGAACTTATTAAATAAAAATCATGATGTAAAATATGCTGACCTGTTGCTCTAGTTCCAAGCATAGTATTTGTTTCTATGCATAGTTTTGCAGTTCAGTCTCCATGTAGATAAGTCATTAAACAACTCCAGCTTGCTGTTCCAACTATAACTTCGTAGAGATGGGGAGTGGCAGAGATGGTATTTTCAAGACCTCTAAGCTCCTGAATTTTAAAAAGTGACTGTTTAAAAAACATAAGAAAAAGTGTTCCAGGCATGGATGCCATGAGAAAGAAAATGCAAATATCTGCATATATTCTATTTCTTACACTGGTCTGCCTGCACTTTTCTTTCCTGATAGGCAAGGCTGTCATCATTTGATTTCTGCTCTGAACCATGCACTTGCTGAAAATCTACTGACATATCAGCTTGTCTTCAATAGCCTTGAGTGCCTTTTGCTGTTTAAATCAAATTAAGTGATACTGCACTTTTCTGGTCATGTAAGTGACAAAACTATAGCTTGTTCTCTTTGCCAATAGAGTCTGAAAATGGAACAGGACCAGCAACTCTCCCATTATACTTTCTATAGCTTCACTCTTCTTTGAGTGTCCCGATCAACCTGAAAGACTGACGACTGGCTGTGCAAGTTAGACCGTTCCATAGGGTAAGCAGGACACAGGCTTTGAGGGAGCCTGGTATTCCAGTTTGTGTTTTGGGGCAGGGGGAATCTGAATTTTCTGAGTGTGCGCATTCATAGCTCCTGCACTTAACACTTAATATTCATGCTCAGGCAGACATAATGTCAGCCTCAGTCCTGAGCTACATATAATTGTTACATAATTTTTAGATGTTTTCTTAGCATTGATGCTATTTTGATTTATTTTTTTTTTAAGATAAGAACTTGATTTTTACCCTAATCCTTTATTTTATTCCTCAACTGCATAAAATATTTGGCTATGCAAAAGCCAGTAGGTATGACTGACAGCAAAATGAAGGAATCACATCACTGGGAAAGTGTAAATACAGCAGATTTTTTGGCTCTGTGAAGTGTCAGTTGTTGTATTACATAAGTTAGGGTCTTGTGTTAATTGTTAGAGAATATAGAGACAAAACACAGCTTCTATTAGCTTTAAGTGCAAAGCATGTTTAATGCATGCCAATTTGATGTGCATAAGGTTATTTATCTAAGGGGCTCTTCTACAAAATGAGCAGAATGTGTAGGAGTTTGTCTGTATAACAGAATTGAGTCTAGTCCAAATTAATGGAAAATCTGCTAACATAAACTACATTTTATGACAAATCTGGACTAACTTTTAAACAAACCAATGCTCATTTAGGCAAACAATATTAACAAAATCGATCACATTGGGTGACTTCTGCACTGAGCTTGGTGGAACGCATTTTCCTTTGCATAAATCCAACAAACTTTAAAGTTTCCAGTGATACGAGGTTTAATGAGGTTATATCTATCCAGTTCTTGACCACAACCCAAAAAGACAACCATGGTTTCACTCTGAAACTCTTCAATTTAATGTAGGCGCTGGGGAGAGACACAGATAGGGAGGACCAAAATCAGAGTTACCACCATCTGAGAATGTTTATAGTCAAGGCTTTCATTGGAGGCCATCTTTAGTGCTTTCAGTTGACTTTCAAAGCTTTGAGCATTGTGGGTGATTTCTCCAGTTAAAGTGCAGAATTTCATCCATGCAGTAAATTTGATATACATGATTTCTTGCCTAAGCAGCTCTTGCATTCATCCTGGACTATATCTACACTGTAATAAAGCATCCAGCTTTTGAAAAGTATCTGGTTTCAACCAACAGCACTGAATATAACTAATGCACAATTCAGTCTTGCATTGAAGTGGGAACTGAACAGTGTTTAAATGCTTTTTGACAGCTGGTATATTGCACATTAAAAGTATGGTTTGCTTTATAGTGTTTTTTCTTACATGCAATGGAAAATCAAATTTTATTTTACCCATGGAAGGTGGAACCATGTCCTAGAAGTCAATAGCTTTTCTAAAATAAAATGAAATCTCCCCACCTTCTCTTTCTGTATGCACATGGAGGCTATGCAGAGAACTGCCTCTGTCTTTTATTACTCTGGTTTTCATAGCCACAGAATAACATGCCCAAACCCCAGAACTTAAAAAAAACCCCTACAGGTTCTTCCTGAACATCTGATGCTCTCAGAACACCAGAATTCAGAAGGGATTTTTACACACAATTATCTAGCAAGTAAACAATGACATGTTTACATCTTCCTAGAGAGTGATAAGACTGGCAGCAGCAGGGCAGATAGCTCAGCTTCACTCTCAGTGGCATTCAGACTGAGTATACACAAACAGTACACAGCCCTCGCCTATGCTGTAAATTTATTCCATGTCCAGCACAGCTATCAGTTGCTGGATTTTCAGCAGTCCAATGAAAACTTCGAATACAAACTAGGAAAACTGGTATTTTGCCAATGGGTCTTACTTTTTCTTGGAACCAAAAGCCTGAACCGACCTGCATTTCACCATAGCTTGACAGCAGACTCTCCTGTGTAGCAGAAAGCATTCTAGGCTTTAGGAGGTGTTCAAAGATGCTTGTCACGCTTGGCTTCGCTTGATTTTTGGAGAACTGACCAAGCCTGGATGCTTTCACCCACCTTACACTGTGGTGAAAGAGGCCTCTTGGAGCTGACCAGTGCCTGCATTAGAGGATATCTCGGTGCTGAGTTTCTATCATACTCCCTATTTCTATCATACTCTCTATTTCTATCATACTCTCTATTTGCAGCCACATCCCTGTTTTGCACTGTTGTGTGGACTTTGCTGGGACAGCTGCAGTGTCTCAAATCCTCATAGTCTGACCAAGGTTCAGCTTGTGGTTGGATCCTTGAAGGGTTTTCCAGGAAGCTCTAACATGAGGAACTTGTCAAGCAATGCTGCCACGAGCAAATTTGTCATTTCATGAGGGAGAATTTTTTTCCCCTACCAGACCTCTGACTTAGTGTTTAAAGAAGATACTGAGCCATCAGGCAAAGGTGAATCATTATGTGATGACATGAGGGACAAGGTAAGTATAGGGTGATTTCATTTTCAGTCCTTCTCAGGGCCTGAGATGGCTGTCAGAAAAAAAGACAATACAATTTATTCTGTTTATGGACTGAAACATCTACAACACACCAACCTCTCACCTCTCAATTCATCTGCAAGACTGTGAAATAATTATTTAAAGGAGAATTAAGAAGCTGTGGGCCCTGGCAGCTGCCCTGCAGCTGAATGTCTCTGAATTCCTTTATCAGTGACCCATACCAAAATGGGAATATTCTCTGGCCATCACACTTGCTTAGACCAGAAAACATTGCCTTTGCCCTGGTAACTGATGAAGGAGAAATAGTCTGAATTTCAGATGCTGCACAAGGGCAACGCATTTCTCCCAGGGGTGTCTGTATTTATGCTTCAATTACAACAGAGAGCTGGGAACTGACTGCCTGGGAAGGAAAATTATTCTCATAATCATAGAATCACAAAAAACAGGAAGGGAAGGGTATCCATAAGAAATCACCCAGTCTTTATCATCCCTTGTCTTTATGCAGGGCTACTATCCCAATGCCTTTCCCAAATGATGTCTAATTTATACATACAAGCTTAATTATCCCTCTGCCTTTCACAGGCAATCCAACCCAGTGTCATCCCTATTAAAAAGTTTTCCAGGGGCTTTGGTGGTGCCCCCTTGATGCAGTTTAAACCTCTGGTTATTCCTGCTGCTGTTGGTGTCTCTGATAGTTCCTAGTGTTGCAGTGGCCAAACCAGGTGCAGTAGTACAGCTCAGACCTTCTGCAGGGGACTGTCTAAGCACTTGCACTTTTTTTTTTCTATATCCCAGTATAATTGCATTTTTTGGCAATGACAATGTTGTAGATTGATTTCAGCTTGTGACTCCCTAGCTCCACTGTCAAAGTGCCACTTAACCTGCTGCTCCCCATTCTAAATGTGAGTCATTGATTATTCCTGATGAAGTGTAGCACCTTGTTCTCATCCTTATCAGATTTTATTCTGTTTTTAGATCCTTTTTTTCAACATGTCTGTATGATTTAGAGTTCTAGTCCTCTCCCCCAACATTGCTTATAACTTCCCAGGCTGATGTTACATCTTAAATAACCACTTTCTTTATTCATTATCCAGCTGACTTATGAAATGCTAATAACCCTTGACCTAAGTGAGTCTCTGCAGACCCCATGTGATACATCTTTCCGTGGTGACATTGACCCAGTGCTAATTCTCAGCAGTGACCGAGCCAGTTTGGCTGACCTTGGAGAAGTTTCCTTAGCTTGCTTCTGACAGTGGTGTATGACACAGCACCAGAAATCTTCCTGAAGTTGATGAAATTTGGCTTTTCCTTACCTGCAAGGCTCATTGCCATGCCACAGAAGGAAACTAAACTGGTTTGACTTGATTCTTGACAAATACATCTTATTTGCAACTCCACTTCTTGTTTTCTCAATGCTTACAAACTGTTGATGGGATTTTTGCTTCTCAAACATTCTCAGGGATTGATGGGAAATTGATTTGTGAGTCATTTTCCAGTTTCTCTTCCCCCTTTTAAGGATAGACACTGCATTTCCCCTTTTCCATGGCTGGTATAAATCACATCTTCCCTGAGCTCTCAGCAATAATTACTGATAGTGATTGCTTTAGTTTCTTCTTTAAATATCCCAAGGTAAGTCTAGTAATAGCCCTGAGTAAAAAGAGAGATCTAGGCAGATAGAAAACCAGGAAAGTGTCATGGCACAAACCAATAAGCATACATAACCAAAGCAGATTTCTGCTAAACGTTCTTACCTAAAACGTGTTCACTGATATTAGTTGTGTCAGCCTCCTGCTCACAAGTTCATCTCATTTTGGTTGGTAGATAAAATAGATGCTAAGCCCTGTATTGCTTTCCAGGCATCAACATTATTAACTTTCCCTTCTGCTGATCAGAGAACAAACTCTTCACTTGTTACAGAATCATAGAACCATTACCTGGTTTGCGTTGGAAGGGACCTTAAAGATCATCCAGTCCCAACCCCCTGCCATGGGCAGGGACACCTCCCTCTAGACCAGGTTGTTCCAAGCCCCATCCAACCTGACCTTGAACACTGCCAGGGAGGGGGCAGCCACAGCTTCTCTGGGCAACCTGTGCCAGTGTCTCACTATCCTCCCAGGAAAGAATTTCCTCCTAATCTACAATCTAAATCTACCTTCTTGCAGTTTGAAACCATTACCCCTTGTCCTATCACTCCATGCCCTTGTCAAAAGTCCCTCCCCAGCTTTCTTGTAGGCCCCTTCAGGTACTGGAAGGCTGCTACAAGGTCTCCTTGGAAAAGAGAGAGTTTTTTGTCTTCCTTAGTCCCCATGTGTTTAAAGAATGCTTTCTTGCTATTCTTAATGTTTCCCACTATTTGCAGCTGGTTTTGCTTCTTGGACTTTCTGGGGCTGTGCCTGTATTCTCTTGCCACTCTATTATTCAAGTAATAGCAACCAGACACAGATTCTTCTGTTTCTGTGCTTTCTTCTGTTTGAGTTCAAGAAAGGACTTATGGCCATGTTAGCAGGCAATGACTTAACACTTCATATTAGACTGGGATTAACCACCCCTCTCTTTGCCATGTGTACCCATGACTATAATAATGGAGTTCTAAAATTAGAGCCTTTGCCTGCACCTTCACAGAATCACAGAATCACAGAATCACAGAATCCTAGGGGTTGGAAGGGACCTCGAAAGATCATCTAGTCCAACCCCCCTGCCAGAGCAGGGTCACCTAGAGTACATCACACAGGAACGCATCCTTCCTTTTATGCACACATATTTAACTCATACCTTTAATGTTAGTGATTTTCGCTAGGTGTATACATTATCTTCCTCCTCTGCAAAGATGTAACTTTCAATACCTGTAAAATTTAGACATCAATAAGAGATTTTCTGAGGGAGCTACCAGATGTCTATCCTCACTAATCACCTACCCGATAAATGTCTGGATGTTTCTGATTATTTTAAAGGAAACTCTTCTTTTGTTAGCAAATGATAAATAGTTACAGATTCTATGTAGAAAAAGACAACTAAGCATAAATATTTCCATCAACTCTGTGGGATTCACTATAGTGTTCTTTGGACAGCAAATGGACAGCTTGGAATTTTCTCATCCTTCAAAGTAAATTTAGTACTGGTACCCCTTAGTCACAGTGGTAGGCAATAGTGAATGTAATAGCAAAGCAAGTCATGCAAGTCCATTTATGCTTCTCTCTTCTTCAACTTTGCTGGAGATGATAGAGCAACATAGATTTCTGGAACTTTTCCATGCAGACTGACTCCTGTTCCCTGTGAATTGAGAACTGCATATCGAACCACACAGTTCTGTTAGCAAGAAGAGCTGGGAGCTTTTTTCATGCTTCTTAAAGACCATGGTGTTCGACACAAACACTGGCCTGACTCTGCAAATGCAAAGTCTGATTGTTTTACACTGGCACCAAGCAATTAAAAAAAAAAAAAAGTCATTATTTTAAGCTTAGTAATGTGCTGTAACATAGAATTAGCACCTTCCACCCCATTAGATGGTAGATAGAGAGGGCCCTACTGCAGATCCCTCCCACTGTCACAAGTGGGAGCAGGTTCAGTGGTGTTGTACTGTCTGGATGGCAGTAGTCCAGTTCAGCAAGGACTCCTTCTGTGATGCTATCATGGTGTTAAGTCTGGATAGTGGGTGACTGAGCAGTCAGAAATCAAGACAAAGACAGTCCATCCTCTAACAGAGAGACTTTATTGGATGCATATACAACTATACAAAACCGTGCTGTGATATACAGACACTAATAGCAAGACATCACCAAACCATGTGTAGGCATCCTTGGACTCTTGGCATCCTGGGAACAACATATTTCAGGGCATTCAGCTTCTCTTTATACAAAATTTTTCTAAGTTCTCTGCTCTGATCCCTTTTTATACTTTCTGCAGTTGCTTATGATGGGCAACACCTCAGCTTACTTCTGTGGTTGCCCTTCCTTCCTGAGATGTCAAATTAATTTCCTTGCCTTGTTGTGGGTTGTACTGCTTGTCTGACCTACCTACTGAAAAGACCAAACAATTATGAAAAAGATTTTACAAAATAGTTACTATTTCAGAAAAGACTATGTTGATACCTTGAAAAAAATATTAGAACAAACAGTGCTTTCCACCTATCAAAGGTTATTGACTCTGCAGTCAATTCCTTTCTGCCCTCTTCTTGATGTTCATGTATGAAAAGTATGATTTGGCCATGAGACCATAATGAGGGTGTGCGCAAGAAACACATATGCCAGGGTGAATGGAAGTGTAAGGTTTGGATTTTTTGCCAGAATTTCCATTTGGTGTTATTTAAAACTGCAGATCAGAGCTAGACTATGTGGCAAGCCCTAGATGAGTGTATAGTCAAACTGTACAATGTTGTTCCGTTATATCCTGGCTCACACGGAGCTGCTCCTTTGACAGGCATCTGAGGCCTGTGAAGAGACAAACAATGTTAAACTGGGCCATCTCACACAACCTCACTTCAGACATCTGACTTTAGAGCTTGGATTAGGAGTTTCAGCTTCTCATAGAGTCAGTGGAGCCATTTTGGTGCACATGTGAGCCATGACTCACCTTATGAAGACCCCATTGACTGAAACCTTCATTTGGACCTTCCACACAAGGGAAGTTGAGTTTCAGTTGTACATTGGGCTAAAAGTTTGCTTAATGTGTCATTCTTGTAGGAACTGCTTCTACAACTCCGGGCTGCCTCCCTGAAAAGTCCTCTCTTGCATTCACAAGTCAATTCCACTTTGCCAGAAAGTGGTCAAGAGCCTGGAGTCCTTGGTGATTACTTTTAAACCAATCTGGTCCATAAACATAAGCATTGAAATGAGGCATGTGACAGGTAATTCTGAGGAAGCCACAGGAACAAGTAAAATAGAAACAGAGAACATTGCTGGTGACAGTCCCTAGGGCTGAAGGAAACCAGGGACAAACAGTGTTTCAGCCCAGGAAGGCTGATGCGTTCACAGCCTGGCAGGTTACTTTTTCTGTACAGACTATGAAGGCTGGAGCCTGCTTTCCAATGAGAGGAGGTGGAACGCCTTCCCTTGAGAGGAGGACAAAGCTGTGGGTTGAATTGATATGTTGTGAAATGAGTCTTTAACCACACCCTGGAGTATCATCTCCACTTTCTGAATGCTTGATTTCATCCAGGTCCTTATGGAGATCCCCTATTAAGGGGGGCTTGTGCTTGAGCTTTGTCAGGACACAGCCTATTAGCAAAATCCCAGATTAAGAGCTGAACTTGCAGCAACCATCCTTAAAATCTTGTGGCACGTAGGTTTTGGCTGCGGTGTTATCATGATTATCTAGTGTGATGCTGTGCAGGATCCACATTCCTGGTTGGTTCATGAGCCAATGCTGCTGTTGTCCACAAAGCTTCATTCTCAAAGCTTTGGAGTCTTCCTAATGGAGTCTTCCCTGCAGTCCAGGGCACCAACCACCGGCCCTGGATCTTCATTTTTCCAAGCAAACTTCTGAGTTTTCATCTCATTTGAAACCTCCCAGAACAAAATCTCACTGTAAGCGAGTTTTTTTGCTCAAGTGAGGGATGGGAGCTGCATTAATTCAGCACAGTCCCTTTGGGAATAAAAGCAACAAACACAAAAATTGCCTGAGACCCTCTCATGTGGGTGGCAGCAGCTGGTGTTCACCAAGGAGAGGACATGGCCTTCGAGGAGCAGAGGGAGAGGAGGAGTACAGGAGAGACAGCCTACCACATCGTGGTCCCTTTAAATCTTCTCCACTTGGCAGCTCCAATTTTTCAGTGTTGCTATAGCAAATCTCCATGGCAATGACCCTAATCAAGGAAGGGGGGATGCAGGGGGGACGCATGCTCAGAGTGGCTGCTGGAGCCTCGCCTGCTCACTACAGCTGCTCCAAGGGTCTGGCACGGAGGCGAAGAGAAAGATCAGGTACTTGGCAAACTGGTCCTTGGGGTGCATCGTGAGCCCGTGGCACATCACTGCAGTGATGTGTGCTTGTGGGTTTGCGTTTACATGTGGGTCTGTGATTATCTCATCTCATCCACTCCTTTGTGGGGAGCGTGCTGGGAGCAAACCGCTGATTTTCATTAATTCTCCTCATTTCAGGCAGGGAAGAAAGCTTGAATTATTGATGAGAGTGATGGCGTTGCCGTCTGTCCGGAGCGTGATGCGCGTGGTGATCCCGTTCCTCTCGGTGGTTGGCCTGCTAAGCGTGAGGCTTGTGGGGGCCAGCCAGGACTCTGGGAGTGTCATTCCTGCAGAAAGTAGGTACCTGCCGTGCACACTCGTGCCCTCCCGCTGCACTGCGTCCTGCTTTGTCTTCTCTACTTAACCCACAGCAGCCACACAGACCTTAAGCTCCAGGGGGAACATTGGATTGCCTGAGTAGCGAGGGAGTAACGATGAATTTGTAATGTACCAGCAAAGCACATGAAAATAGTGCTTATAAAAACAGCAAGCAAGCAAGCAAAGGATGAGTAGTTATTTAGGAAAAAATACTACCTGCATACTATGATTTTAATTGGAGCTTGCTTTAGAGCTCTTTGTAGATCTTTCAGACCTGTTTCTTGAGAGTTTCCCTTCCAGGTTTGCCACAATACATATGAAGTCCTTGCTAGTCTGGATATTGTTAGAAGGAAATTTGTGTTCATTTCTGCTAGGGCTTTATATGTACTTACTCTAGTATTTGGATAGAACAACAGCTCAAGTTCAATTTTCTTGTAACTACTTTGTAACTACTATAGACTGACATGGGGGAAGCTGACCCAAGCAGTGTGTTTGTAAAACATTTGTAGAATTCTGAAATCCAGTCGCTCTTTGGCAAACCTAAAAAGTAAATAAATATGAGATCCTGGCTTGAGTGCACTGTGGAGATGGGAGCTCTTGAATTTGGATCACAGCTCTGTATTAGCTCCCTCTGTCACTTTGAGCAAATCTTCAAACTTTCTCTGCTCCAAAATGAGGCAATAGTTCAAAGATATTAGGGGATGGAGTCAATGTTCTCAGGGTGCTTTGGTGACAGCAAGTAGGGAGTAGCCACTCATTAGAAACTCAAAATATCCTCTGGAAGAAAAAAAGAAGGAAGTTAATTGCATACAAACCAATCTCTAGTTCTTAATTATGCTCATATCACCTATCTTTTTACATGACTATCAAAATATTTAACAAAGACCTGATTTAGTCACTGCATTTTATTCTCCTATAATTCCATTATTAGTTTTCAAATATACCTATATGTAATTGTCTCTACAGGACTTCAATGCTGAATTCCCTTCTTTTTCCAATCTTTTCTTTTTTTTTTTATTACTGCTAGGTTTTGGTCTGTTCTAAAACAGACCTCATCTCTATTTTGTGTGTCTGTTTTCTAGGCATGCATTAATAACCTTTAATAAGTTTTGTGGCTAGTAGTCCATTTTGTGTCCTCAAGGAGAAAATCATGCTTGAAAAATAAATTATATGTGCCCTTTGATTTTACTGTTCCAGACATGAGCTGTCCTGTGCCAGTGGCTCTCAAAGCTTAGGGATGCTCCTAGACACATTTAGTGTACTACAAGAGGTGTAGCTCATGGGAGACAGAACACTGGGCCAGCCAGACCTTTGATGTGAGCTAGTACAGACATTCCTGGATCTTTTCCTGCTTGATGCCAGCTCCACTGGCTATTTCTCATCAACTGACCCACTTTGGGGGCAGTACTACTGCAGCACATACACAGACCTTCCCTGTCGCTGGCTCTTATGTCCAAACTGTGAGCCCAGGCGGCTGTGTGATCCGGGGTGACCCAGGGAGAAGAAGAGGACTCTAGTACATGATCTTGAGAGGGATATATGATGCACACAGTCTGTATTAAGTGTCATTCTGCAGGGCAGACTGGGGTGGTGCTTGATGCTTTTCTCTGTTCCCAGATGTGCGACATGGGACTGGGAGCATGCCTTTAGCAGGAACAATCCCTCATGGACCACAGAGCACCCTCTCTCAGCACAGAGCTGCCTCTCTCTCCCACTTGGTGGGAGGAATGTGTCCCTCCTCCAGCACCACGAGAAGGAGAGAGGCAGCAACACTCTCTGCAAGTGTGGGAGGTGCAGGAGTCACAGGAGAGAAGCGTGAGACTGAGTCAGAGTTCTCAGCATTGCAGAGAGATCCTGCCCCATGTGTGGCATTGATATCTGGCTGGGGGTATCATCACCTGCTCTCCACTTGCCATACCTTCTGCCAGCCAGAGAACCAGGCCCAGCTTTTTATGAATAATGCTAACACAGCACTTTACTGTCCAAGTATGAAGTGGTGTTACTAATATTTGCGGATTATTTTCTTTAAAGTTCAGTGCAACCCACTAAAAAAACCCAAATAAGTAATTTCCCCAGCCTCCCATTGCATTTATAGCCCAGACCACCCACTGTGAAAGCTGAAATGTGGAATCTGAAGAACAGAAGCTGGTCAGTCTGTTTTCATTAGCCAAGGTGCATGAAATACAAAGAGAAAATGCCATGTGCATGCAAGGGAAAGTAAATTAGACTTCCATAATGCTTTCAGTTCCATTTTTTTCACCAAGAAGAAGCCAAGAAGCATATTTTAAGCTCTCCTCTCTCACTTCTCCCCAAACACACAAAGACACATACAGTCTTTGTGCTGACAGGAACCATTTAAAGAATTATAGCTGAGTCTTGATAATTCTAATTATGATAATCCACAAACCTGTTAAGACTCCCTGTGAATGATAGTCTGTTCCCAGCTGTCAGCAAGGAATTAATCGCACTCTGCTGTACATTGCTATGATGTGACTTAAGGTTTGGTTTCAGGATTGCTTTAAGCTGATGTAAGCCTAAACTGCCTCTGTCCTTCTCCTCTGCATAACCTGACCTCCTGTCCTTGCCCCGTTTCTTGTCGTGGTCTCAGAATTTGGGCATTCAGGATCTGATCTGAAGAAAAAAAATCAGTGATCCAGCTGACCAAGGAACTGCATGGTCACTCCTGCTGTGAGCAAGGGAAAGTGTAGGAACATGTAGCCAAGGACAGAAAGCAGGGTGGGATTGCTCCTACTGGCAACAGGACATATTTTTTGTGCTGTTTGTTAAAAACCTTTGTGAAAACAGACCCTTAGACATCATTATCTTTGGGAAATGTCCATAGGCTACTGAAAATATTGTGAGCATGAAGAGAGACCAAGTTCAGCTAGATAAGCCAGCTTACCAGCCTAGATCTCCAGTCTGGAAAAGAGACACTGAGGCAGGGAATGATGGATAGCAGCAAAGTCATAAGTGGGACAAAGATGGTGAATATTTTATAACTTACAGTGCAAAAATTAGAGGTGGGAAATGAAAGCAGCAGATGTTAACTTTAGAGCAGACAGGAATGGTATTTTGTCCACACAATGAATAGCTGAGCTGTCGAACTCATTGCCACAGGATGCTGTAGATGCCAAAAATTTGCATGGAATCAGGAAGCAATGGGGCTAATTAGTGTGAGAAAAATTCATGGAGGGCTTATCAGATGTAGAAACACCAGCTAGACTCAGGATATCCTCCAACCTCTTGGTAGGCTAGAATAACATTGCTAGAGGCTTATTCTTCTATCTTGTTTAAGTATACCTCCAGGGAAGTGGTGGAGTCACTGTCCCTGGAGGTATTCAAAGAACATTTGGATGTGGCCCTTGGGTATATGGTTTAGTGGTGGACTGGAAAGTCTGGGTTAATGGTTGATGGTTGGACTTGACGATCTTGAAGGTCTTTTCCAACCAGAGTGATTCTATGAGTCTATGATTCTGTGATTCTGTCTGCTATTGGCTACTGCGAGAGCCTGGCTGGTATAACAGATCAAAAGCCTGGCTAGAGTCAGGACATGGGCAACTCTGATGGTAAAAATCCAACTGTAGCTATAGGCTTTCTGCATAGTGGGGTATTGTCCCTAATTTATTTGGGGAACTGCAATCAAGTTTGTCTGTGCTAGTGCAAAATGCCTGACGAAGAGATCAGCACTGTCCTGGTTCAGTCTCCAAAGAGCTGAACAGATGTGTGCTCTGCAGGGGTGCGTGGGTGGAAGTGTTCAAGGCCAGGTTGGATGGGGTTTTGAGCAACCTGGTCTAGTGGGAGGTGTCCCTGACCATGGCAAGGGAGGTTGGAACTAGGTGATCTTTAAGGTCCCTTCCAACCCAAACCATTCTATGACTCTAAGTTTATAGCTAGGCACCTCCCCAGATGCCCATCACCTCCTCCCAGGTACAGCTGTCCTCTCATCTGCCAGTGGTGCATCTTCAGTGACTCCTCTCTGAGCTGCTCTAAGTCAAAAGGTCGCATCCCACCCTGGGATATAGCTGGTTGGAGGAATCACAAGACCTCTCCCACTGCCAGCACTGCAGGGCTGCTAGCTCCCAGCAGACAGGGTGCTAACCTGACCCAGAGACAGCTGTGCCTGGAGAAGGACCCTCCACCAAAGAAGACAGCCGAGGGAACTATATTAGAGAATGAATTTCCTATTATTTCCCATTATTATTTCACGGGGGTGGCAGAAGTGAAATAACCTCTTGGCATAGTTGTGCTTTTCCACTACTACCTCCCTGTCCACATAGGAGCACTTGGCTGCCATAAATACCAGTGAGTGATCCCACACAGCCATGGCCTTCATGAGGCCCTGGGAAGACTTCCTGGATGGCAGGCAGTGACTGACTCTGGTATTCCTGGCTCTCCACAAAGGCGCTTTCATCCACACTGTCAGAGCAGGAGACATTTATTTATGACCCAAAGATTGGTTTTTCTCCATCAAGTTCTGATTTTGAGAACACTTGAGTGACAAACACTTCAGTGTATGCAGCACTTCACCAAGGTGGAGCCAGAGCATGGTGCTTTCTGAGAAGACCACAGCAGGCCATGGCACCGAGTGAACAGTGCATTTGCTGACAGCAGATTGAGGATGCAGGTTCTTTCTAAGGGCTCTCCTGCATGATCTGAAGTTAAAACAATTAAATTACTGGAATACTGAAAATAGGAGGGGTTTGAGTGTCTTTAAAATATGCTCAAGACCATCCTGTCGCTACTTCTCTCAGGCCTAGAGACAGAGTCTTTGTGAGTGATGCTGTTCTTATAGAGGCAGGGACTTTGCATCTCCTCCCATCCCTGGGATTAAATCCCTGGCTTGATCCCTGGGTCCCCCTGAGATGTGAGCTGCATGGAGGGGAGGTGGAGGAGGATGGGTGGGAGAGAAGCACCTCCTGAACAGGTCAAACCCCTAAGAGATGTGCTGGGGACCAAGAAGCTCGCTGTCCCAACTCAGAAGTGTGTGCTGGCAGCAGGGTGCCAGGCATGGGGTGCTGCATGGCAGCTCTCTGGCTCTGGGCATCTCCCCAGCTACCTCAGCAGCAGCTTTGCACCAGTGGGCAAGGATTTTGGCACCCCCACACCCCCAACACAGAGGCTCTGCGTTCAATGTAGAATGTCCTCTCACCCCATTCCCCCCATGTCTCCTCCAGTATGTGTCATTTCTTCTTCTGAAAACTCACACTTCATTAAACTCTGTGACTGAATGAAAGGGCCTGAGGTTGCTGTAGGGTGAATCCTGGCAGAGCAGAAATGCCCAAGTCCAGAGGTGAGCCACTTTAGTTGTTGTTGTGTCCTCTCCTCCTCCTCTTCTCTGCCTTTCCCCTGCTCCTCTGTGCACACACACTGGCACCAGCTGCAGAGCCAGTGGGATGCTTTGCATTCCTGGCAGAGAAAAAATACAGCAGCAGGTGAAAGGAAGCAAATACAGAGCTGGCACTGTCCCTTGCCAAGCTGCTCTATAAAAGCTCCATAAAAACAGACCTGCCTGTCTGGTTTCTGAACCACTGCAAACTGCTATTCTCAGTTATCAGTTGAGAATTGATCCACGTCTGAGAAATTTCGAGGTTTTCCACTTTAAAGGGAGAGGTTGGTGGCTGAAGGCACACAGCGTGGGGGAGAAGCAAGCCTGGGCTGTGTTCAGAAAACTACACAGCAAAATGCTCCTGTATTTTTGCTGGTCTTTACACATTTGCACAAGGACAAACACAGCCCTGTGCACATCAACCCTAACTGTACAAATACCGGCGTGGGTGGCTGGTAAAATGAGTTTTGTCCTGGCATTACAAAGTCTCTGAGTATTCCTCCTCTCTACCGCCACACTCCAAACTTCATGCTGTGACAGTGATGTCTTCTTCTGTACCTTTTTCCAGGTCGTCCCTGTGTTGACTGTCATGCGTTTGAGTTCATGCAGAGGGCGTTGCAGGATTTAAAGAAGACGGTGTATAATCTAGACACACGGGTATGTGTTTCTATAGAAATGCTTTTACTTAGCCTTTATTTCCCAGCCTGTCTGTGTACAGCCGACATGACATCTCTGCTGACTCATCTCAGCAAATAGGATTGTACCAAGTACAGATTATTTTTCACAGGCTGGAAAGGTTCATAAAAGATCATCTAGTCAGTCTTCTTGTATAACAGGCTAAAGAATTACCCCAGATGGTCCCCGCAGCAAATAGAGAAGGAAGAACAAGAAATACGATTTATTCTTTATCTCACAACATTGCTTCTGAGCTGTGGACTGACTGTTCTCTGGACAGGAGCAGAAAGTGAACTGACAAGCAAGAAGGTGGCAGACAGGGATAGTAGACTGGAAAGGGAAACACATATATTCCTTGCTCATGGATTGATACTCAGTGAAAAAGGGGGAAACATATTTGCTCGGGTAGTTATCACAGCACACAGGACATTTTGCAACTTCATATGCCAGTCCTGTGCTGTAGAGGTCCCAATGAACAAAAAATGAGGGTGTGTTCAATGCCCTGATTTTAGCAATGCATACATATGTGGGTTCATAAATAGGCACAAACACTGACTGGGGTAGGACTTACTACAGTGGTTCCCATGATGTCTGAAGTTTTCAAGAGGCAGGAGGTCTCTTGCCTCTAATAAAGCCCCGCCATGTGTGCCTTGCCCTACCTCTCCTTCCCTAACAGCTCCATTAACACTGGCAACATGACAGTAAAGCAACTTGTGGTGGGCGAAATCAGTTTGCAGCCACATCTCCCAGTTCCTTTAGGTGCCCGCTCAGTGCCTTTGATCAGTGCTGTATCTCTTGGTGGGTGAGAAAGGCTCTTTGTTCCTCTAAAGTCATGCTCTGCTCAAATTGTCATTTGCAGCAGAGTCAACCAAAGAGATGTAAATCAATGTTGTGTCTCAAACTATAGCACAGAGAGCAATTATGTTGCTTTGCCTTTTGGTTTCTTGTGACCTTGGCAATCATGCAGGGCCCCACACAATAATGTTGAAGTGACTTTAGCTTTCTTGAGCTATCAATAGCAAACTGATTAGGGCAGAACTCTGGCTGCAGTACAGGATAGTTACAGAAGTTTCCCATGCACTAGTGTAATGCTAAATAACTGCTAAGCATCCCACTGTGAATAGAGGGGCTGTACCTCCAGCAGCTGTGCTGGTCTGTTCTGGTGCACAGTGGGGTTTCACCTGTTTGGATTAGGTTCAGCTAAAATGTTTTGTACCTATGCATGACACACAAGGCCATGTGCAGTCACAGCTATGTTGGTTCTTATACTGTCACCAGGCTTCCATGGGAAGTTCAAGGAAGTACTTAAATAATTTCTGTCTCAGTTGCCCTGGGAAGATTTTTTTGAATGCAACAGAGGCAGCACAATTCATTAATTCCACTTACAGAGATCTTCAGATGTATCTGTGTTGGCTATTCTATGTGGAGGTGGAGTGAGAAAGCAACCCGTCAGAGAGCAATGCTGTGTTGTAAGAGGTGAGGCAGAGTATAAAGGGAGAAGCTGGTTCTAGAGCACAGTAAGATAAACTTCTGTTTCTGCAAGGACCTGAGATGCCAAGGCACTGGTTCAGACAGCTCTCAGTATTACAGAACAAGGGACACAGGAACAGTGCATCACCAAAACAAACGTAACCAGTTATCTGGGGCATCACTCACCCTTTGACAACTCTTTAATACTACTAGTAAGGAAATGGTATATTACTGTCCATCATTTCCAGCCTGTGGATTGAGACTCCAAAGGCCTTTCTGGACAAGATGCTTTAGTTAAATACAAATTATCGAATGATGCAGAGATGCTGAAGTGAAATGCAGTGGCCAGGGCCCTACGAATGGCATACTGTGGCCTTCTATTCTCTGAAAGGTGCAGCCTCCATATCCTTACTTAACCACTGGTGCTTAGCTCATGCTGACCACTATAACTTCTCAGGTTTTATATACAAATAACTCCTGAGTTATTCAACAACTCCCGAGTCTTGAAAATTGTTGTTACAAGGGCAAGCTTCATGCAGGACTACTTGTATCAGAAACTTCCTAAGCCGATGCCAGCAGGGGGCTGCAACTAATTTTTGCAATTGAAGCTTCTCTTTCATAGTATGTCAGTTGACAGTGGAGTGCTCCCAGAGCTGCTCTTCCTTCCTGTAAATAGTCATGAGTGACACCTAGGCAGGGTTTGTGGTAACAGTGACAGCTTGTTGGCATGATGGTGAAAGCCTGTAAGCCTGCTTGATGTTAAGATGATTTTGTGATTTCTAGTGGGCTCCCAACAATGAGAGCATTCACTCACCCAGGTTTGCATTGTACGAGTGAGGAACAGTGTTTAATAATGCCTGCCATTGCACTAAGCTGATAAGTGAAAGCAGACAGGGAAAGTGAACAAGTCCTCTTTAATGCAAGGCTGGATGTCAAAAGTTTGAGTTGTAAAGGAAAGAGGCCTGTGGAAGGGAGGGAAAAGCAGTTCTGAAACAGCCCCTCCCTGCAAAAGCTTGCAGTCTGAGAACAAGAAATGCACAGTAGAGAGTGGTAACTGTGGGGGAACAGAGAGAGGACAGCTGGCCAAGCAAGGCAGGGCTTGGTGGAGCAGGTCCCCAGGTAGAAATGCCCAGCTACTCCTTTGGAAACTGTGTGTCTTTGTTAATTATCACTTTGCTGTTTGTAATTTGTCAGGAGGCATCATGTCAGAGGAACACCAGCAGGCTGAAGACCTTGTTGTTTCACAGAGCTTTTAGATAATTTGTTAACAAGTGTTTTTCAACCTTTAATGGTTTTCTCCAGTGCAGATGGGAAACCCGTTCATGGTGAATTTAAGCCTGGTAACTTTTTTTCCCCTCAAAAAACTCTTCAAAGTCAATCTACAAACTGGTTAAGGGACCACAGACCACAGGGTGAAAACCACAAGGTATGCTCAGGAAGAAGTTCCTCTTCAGTCACAATTGCACTTGCTAATGTGAGTTGCTTGCACCAACCATTTTATTTTGAGTCTTGCAAGAGACTCAGCTTTGGAAATGATGGTGCCATCTGAGAGACTGAGCCTTTGTTTCTCAAAGAGTGCTACTAGGACCCACAAAAGATTTAAGTTATTTGATTGCAATTAAGTAAAGGATACTTAAATATTGTTGAGGATCTGAAGTTAATTTTCTCCCTGGGTACACAGAAAAAAAAAGCTTGGAAATGCTTTTACACTAAGACACTCCAAAAACAAGAGCAAGTAATTTTAAATGAAGTATATAGCAACTGGTTTTTAAGCTTTTGATGGAGTTCTGGGGGCACAGCTCCAAATGGAGTTGTTAATATGGCAACTGTCAGTAAATTAACTCAGGTTAAAATAGGAGCCACAAGCTCAAGTCTAGATCTGCCCTCAAAGATTATGAGTTTCAGCCAACAAGGTTAGACTGACAGCTGGATTGAACTCAGAGTTATTCTAGAGAAACAGCAGTGTAACTGAGAACACAACTGGCTCCTCAGCACATGCTATCTGGCACAATTAAATTACACAGTACTGAAGACATCGTCAACAGGAAGCCATCAATCACTGCGAAGGAATTAAGACCAGTGCAGTTGGAAGTGGAATTTTTCTCAGCTTTTATAAAGGACACTTTAATAATTTTGACAGCCTACTCCTTAGAAGTTAACTGTGAAAATGAAAGCATTTAAACTATAAAAATACTCTACGTGCATCTTGGTTCTCAATATACTTATTTCATCACTTTTTCTGGATGAAAACCAGCACTAATAACTATGATTTTTGACTCAGCAAAGCACCTTGACCACAGCTGTGCGGAGGGATTAGGTCTAATCAACAATGTACTCTTTTAAAGTGATATATTCAGTTCTTTGATTTTGTGGTTTTTTGCAGACAGAAACCCTCCTCCTGAGAGCAGAAAAGAGAGGCCTCTGTGACTGCTTTCGTGCAATACACTGAAATGAGCACTGGGATTTGACCAATGGACATTTATTCATTTTTAAAATGCCGTTCAATAAATTACAGGAAGATACAGAGTGCAAGTTTTGCCACAACACAAGGAAATTTTTATCCAAACAGGTACAGCTCCATTAGATCATTTTTGCTTTGATGTGTTTTATTATTACTGTATGTGATATTGCATCTCCTGAAATGTCAACAGAAGAAACAGTGCCGAAGTCGCCCTATGGGTTTTATGATAGCATCTCTCTTTTCTGGTATTTTAAGCCAAAAATTGTCCTTGGACAGTCAGGCCAACCCCTCAGCACATGTGAATGGCCATAGATCTGTGGAAGTCATTGGGGTGAATATATTCTTTAATATATTCATGGTAGAATGTATGCCTAACATGAAAAGGAAGCTACTATGAAATCACACTTAGATAAACATTTACAGACAAGCAGTCATGGCTTTATATAGAAATTAATAGTTGTCACTGACTGCTTGGCAGTCCAAGGAAGGTATCTGTTCCCAATTGTATCGATAGTCCAGTCCACAGCAAACAGTAATCTGTATCACAATTTTAATTTCTTCAGGGCCACACAGTAGCTGTGATCTTTCTGGAGACATTTATTAAGTATGTAATGTGATCAGTGACATTTGTAATCACATGAATACTGCCTGGCAATTGAACTGATTGTGTCTGCCAAAACCTTCTGGAGAAGTGTCTTTCATTAAGCAAATCACATACTGGATTGAAACACTTGCACTGGCCTCTACAGGGAGGTGGCAGAGAGCCTACAAAACGCCTGCATGCCCAGGAGTCTCCTGCAAACGGTATTTTCAGAAATACATAAATTCTACCAAAATGGTCCATAGCTCTTGCATGGACTATACATGCCATAGCAGTGGGTTACAGTGCAGATACCATTAATATTCCTGCTGCAGTCAGCATGAGATGAGAGAAAAAAACACTTTAGGCACTGCAGTAGTAGTAGTACAAAAGATTACACCTTGTTAGTCTTTGAAAAAGAATAGCAACTCCCTTTTTGTTGTTTTCCTTTTTTCTTGGTAGGGTTGGGCGGGGAGGGGCAGAGAGCAGAAAATGGCCCCAGTAGAAAGATCTTGTAGATAACAATAGATTTTTCATAGGGCTTAAAGTATCATCTGCAAAGTATAATTAATAGAGATTTGTATATCAGCTAGAGCATCTATGTACAGGCTAGAAACTTTTATACAAGCAAGAGTATGGAAGCAGTATCAACAGTACTGGTTTTCAAAGTCATCTTACAGATTCTTATTAAAATGTCTGTCTTCCCACAAGTGGCTGATATTTTGCTGTCAGGCTGCTCAGTAAGCTATGATGTAGCTACCTGTATGTTTTCAAAACACTTCTCTTCCATTTTATCTACTGCATTAGGCACAGGGAAATAGGGAACTGTGACCCACTGCCAATTTATTATTTTGTGTGCAGTCATACTCAGTAACATAGAGGAGTGTATTACCATATACTCTGCCAAAGTTGTTTGAAAGGCATGTGGTTCTCAGCAAGGAAAAGCCTCCTTGCACCTGCATTTCAAGTAGGAAATTTGCTTGTTCCTTTGTAGTATTCTAGAAAAACCCTTTATAGGTCACCAGGACCCAGTTTGTATAAAAGAGAAGCAGCATGACACAGCAACACATTGATTCTAGAAGCATTGCACTCCACTGTAGCACTGGTAACTGACTGATGGGAAGCAATAGAGGTTCTTATCACAGATTGTATCTTATTTTACAGATAAAACAATAGGTTTAGCACAACTCCTTTGCAAAATACCACCCTTAGGTTGCTTTGCTCCCATTTAGATTTGAACCAAAGTAACGCACAGATTTTGAGTTGGCTTTTTGCAGTAGATGGAGTTCAAACACTGAACCTGTGAATTTTCCAGCTCACGTTTCTGGGGGCAGCCTGTCTGTGGTTTTGTAGTGCTATTGTGCATGCTTATTCTGCTGGTACTTTGAAGAACCTTGCAAAGTCCTGTTAGCAAGCACTGGTTTTTTGGCTGGGTTTTTATTTAGAAAAATAGTTGCTCACCGTTGAATTTTAATGTACACACTTTGTTACAATAAAAAGGTGGAATGAATGACAAATGGAGGTTCTCTGACTTCCAAAGGGATCAGAGTGACACTGCAACTTTACAGTTGTGATGGCAGTGATTATTCTGTATGTACTTTTCTTTGTGTATAACACAATACAATAAAAAGGCAAGATGCATTATAATATTTGGTGTGTTTTGTTACTGATTTGAAAAATGATAGCACTTATGCATTAATAAGTACCTGATCTGTAATTAGGTGGAAAGTCAAGAGAGAAAAAGTGCTATTTTGAATAAAAAAATAAAGAAATCTTGTAAATTTATAATAAGCTAAATTTATGGATGTATTCTTATTTGCTGAAGTATAAAATCAAACTCACTCTTATTTGAAATTAAAAGTACTGTAATTGTTTTTGTGAGCTTTTTTAAGGACCCCATACTCTGTACTTGTGGTTGTGATAAAGCTCCTTATAACTGCTGTAATAGCATGAAGAAAAAAATTGAGCAAGATAGTTTTAATCTATTATTGTTCATGAAGTTAATTTAAATTCAGAACCCCTTTAAGTCTCTACTTTCTAGAAGAAACTCTGTATTTTACAAAAGGATTTATTTGCAGGAGGCCTTAAAGCAGAAAGTCTGTTTTCCCACACAAAGCTTCCAGCACTGTTTTGTTGTGGAGCCAAGGCAGTTCTCATGACCTTTTGAAACCGAGCTGTGTCTTCTTTTCTTTTGGTGCACTCCAGCTGCAGGTGGCTCTGGGCACATAGCATGTGTACACAAGGTGGAGTGCCAGTGATAGCTGTAAAGATGCACAGCCAAGTCTTCCCTGTAAGAGAACAGGTATGATCACGGTAGCATCATGCTATCTCTGGGTAGGCAAGGTGATAGGTAAATCCTAGTAATCACAGAATCACAGAATCACAGAATTCTAGGGTTGGAAGGGACCTCGAAGGATCATCTAGTCCAACCCCCCTGCCAGAGCAGGGTCACCTACAGTACATCACACAGGAACGCATCCAGGCAGGTTTTGAATGTCTCCAGTGAAGGAGACTCCACGACCTCATCTACAGAACTTCTCATCCCTGATGCCTTCTTTGCGTGTAATTCTGTGTGTATTCTGAGTTAGTAATTTTGAGCTGAGTCTCAGAAGACACGTCTCTGGATTTCATTCGGAAAAATGGGAACACAATTTATCTTGCTTGTAATGAATATTCCTGTTAGGTAACACCAAACCTAAGTAGTATCATTGCTAGCTGAATCTAGCTAGCATATGGGCTTGCCCATATTTTTTGTGTGGAATATCCTGAAAGCCCCATGGAATACCCTTTCCAGATGGAAAGCTCATCTTTAGAAATCAGTTCTATCTTTGTACCCAGAACTAGTCTGTGGGTAACTACTGGGTGATCTGAGCATCCAATATACATTCCCCATTTTCTAACCCCTAGTTATGAAGTGTGTAGGTAGTTCCCTTATAAGTAGCCATATGGTTTCTGTGACCCCTCCTTCACCTGCCCCAGGCTGGTGCCCAGTGACAAGACCTCATTCTATAGTGGTGGGACTTGTGGAGGGGACTGGTGCTGGCTGTTTGTTTGCTACCAGAAGACAGATCTCACCCTGCTGAGGGAAAGCACTTGCTGTGCTGAAGGAGGCTAACAGGAATTCCAGTTTAGCTCAAAGGTAATTTAAACTGAGGCTGTTGTGCCTTTCCCGAGGCAGAGAAGCACAAAGGATGTTTTTTTCTTTGAGCTGGCACAAGGCAGAAAGTTTGCCTTTTCTTCTCTTGGCAGACAGGAAAGAAGACCCCTTGTCCAAAACAATGTTCAGCTTAGTCCTTTTCAGGCCAGGACTCGGGGAGTGAGAGAAAAGGGAAGGAGGTGTGGAGGGAAAAAGAGATACCTGCCTTCTGCAGCCTGGCTGAGTTCCTGGCTGAGAAACTGGAGCTGCAGCCTCCTAAGGATTTATATGCAGTGCATGGTAAGTGGAGGCTGCAAACATTTTGAATGAGGGCAGTTTTGCAGACAAAGCCAGCACGATGGTATCAAGGACAGTGTTTGAAACAAGAAGCAGTGATGCAAAGGAAGGGATTATTTTCCCCACTCGCATCAAACATGGCATGTGAATTTTCCAAGCTTTCCAGAACCATCTTTTGAGAGCTGTGCAATGAAAGGCAGTGGAAGAGGTGGTTGTGAATAACCCATGCTCCTCAGCTGGAGCTGTGCAGAACATGGGAAATCTCAGGGAGGCTTTGTGCTGCGCTTGTTCCCTCTCCAGAAAAATACAGAAAAGCTGGAAGCATCTTTTGCAAACTGGTACTGGCTGATTTGAAAATTAAGGGAAAACCAATTTGCAGGTGCTTTTACTAGCCAAGGAGAAAGGCAGCACCCACTTAAAGAATGTTCTTAGCAACAAAATTTAAGTAGAGGTGGAAAACTAATATCAGTTGCAAACATATATATTTATGAATAATATGTGTATAGATATAAATTATTTAGCCTCATTTTTGCTCCAGTAAACATTTTGAATAAATGTTTTCTGACAGTGATGGATGAAGCAGGATGGGTCTGTCTGGTAAACTTCTGAAAAGATAATGTGATTTTCCAGTTTCTGGTTTTAGCTGTGCCTTGAACAGGCCTTGGGGCTCTGATCAGAACATGCACTGAGCGTTTCTGCATCTCCACATGGGCAAAGGAAGGAAAGAATCTCTTTCCCCCATATGCTCATGATACTTTGTTGACTGCTGGAGAAAGATCCCACACTAGAAGGGTCCTTGGTCTAACCTAGCGTGGATGATCTTAAGTGCTTTTCTTATGTTCTCTATGTATATGGCTGGAAAAGAAGTTGAAGTTATTAACTTCCTTTCCTGAGGTCCAGAGGGGAGGAATAAGAAATACAAGGAAGCTGTTAGAAAACAACTTCATCATTCTCATCATTCTTCAGGAGACTGAAGCACATGATAAACTTTACCAGAGCCCACTTGTCTCAAACCTATCCCAGCCACTCCATCCCTGAGCTGGGTGGCAAAGGGGAGACAACTGAATCCCTGAAACATGTAGCTGTGGTTGGCTGTTGAGTTCAAAGAAGATGGAGAGGAAAGGCAAAACCAAAATGGTTGATTGCAACACAGAGCAGCCACCCATGATGGAGCTTTATATTATACAGTGAGGAACCCCAAGTACCCACTTGCTCTGTCTGTGTGTAAACCTAGCAGATAAAAAAAGAATTAACGTTGATGATGTTCATTAATGCTCATTATTAATGCTTCAGCTCACTACATCCATCATTATGTTTTCCATGCAATAGTTCTTTGCAGAAAGTATCCAGTAAATGACGGACCTTTTGTTCAGCTTGGCTTGTTTGAATGCATTCTTTGAACTCCATGTGTTTCTGTTCATGCTGAAATCATTATCAGAGCTGTTTTTTCAATACAGTGGTCCAGATTCTACCCTTATATGCTCACATGGGATTCCTTGTGAACTCACTGGAAACCACAAGAGGTGCCTCTGGCCTGTTTCACACTAACACAGTACTTTGTTTGCGCTCTCTGTGTCTAAAATAACTGCCTTTTAGATTTTCTACTGTGTTGTAAAAGGTTTTCCTGGGGATAGCAAAGCAACTCTGCCCTATCCCTAGAAATACAGAACAGGACTGAGGACTAAAGAAAATTGATCCTATAATTTGTGTTTCTCAAGCTGATAAAGTCATGGCTTCAAGATTAAATATTATCCATAGTTTAAGTACTGACCAGATGAAATAACAAGCAGAAGCCTAGCCTTTTTGTAGTGGTGCAGAAGGTATTTCAACATCTTAAAAGCTTTAAGGTACTAAAGATAGATGGTGTCTGCAGCACCAATTACTGAATATATCTGTTTTTTTATAACTGTTGATACACCAACTTGCTTTTACTAGTCTACACGTTACAGATGGTGACAGTATGACACTTGTCAAGAGGACAGATTCTCTTTACATCAGATTTCATACCATATAAATAAGTGAAAAAGGTGAGATAAAACTATGGATCTATAATTCTTTTTTGCAAAGACACAATAATGATATTATAACAAGTCTGACTTCTTTGATGTTTAACTCCTTTTCTTTTTAATTACTTATGAAACGATGCTTATATCTCACTCCTCAGGTGTGTGTGGGAGTTGAATGTATAGCAGATTGTAAAGCATGAAAAGCTAAACAGCAGCAGTTATGTATAGTATAAGCCTGAAGAAGAATTTGGAAACCAGGAATTCTTGAGCTGTGATACAGCTTTGCCACTCAGGTACTCTGGGGTACAGTCCATGTTTCCTTTGCCATCATCTCTGGCCTCCAAATTAATCAATGGACAAACACTGTTTTAATAAGAAGGATGCAGACCACTGTGTCTCACTTGTGGATGTATTAAAAGCAAACATGTCATTTACATATGAAATACCAAAATTCTCAGATCACAGTTGTTTTATGGGGAAATCAGTAGGTGTCATAGCTCTATGTGACTTCTGGTGTCAAAGATACAAATGATTACTGTCTAACTATTGCCTGTTTAGCTAATATTTGGATAATTTATACAGGAAATAAAGAGATGAGTATTATGCATTCAAGTAACTTTATAAAATCACTGATTTTCCTATTTAGAAAGGAATGAAAAAAACTTTACTTCATATTCTGGTCCTCTTTTCCAATGCATCTTTCTAAACTATGCTTCTTATATTTCCTTTCCTGGAGCAACAACATGAGTAATTTTCAATACTCAGATGGGCAACAGCAAGGAAATACCAAGGTTATTTTATGAACATTCATAAAGGACTAAGGAGAAGATTACAAATTTCTGTTCAGAGACTAGACTCAATGTGTGGCTAGCAAGACCCATCATAACATGAACTTCTGTATCTAAATGGATTGCAGTATATTGCCTGCCACAGAAGAGTACTCCATGCCCAATACTGCATTGAATAGTTATGATTTTGAAATTGTGAAATAATTCTGAAGAATCGATTATAGGGGCTTCAGAATGCATAATTATTGTGCAAAAAAACTCAAAAAAACCAAGGAGACATGACATTGCAAAACTCAAAACATTCTCCATTGCAAATAATTACTTATTTCCCATACACACAGATATATAGCAGAAACAAACAATGTTATTGTGATGGAATTTGAGTTAGTCTCATTTAAACATTTGTTGTGAGGATGTGGAGCTGGAAGTAAATGAAGGCCCTCAATGAATTTAATGAGTATTGGACCTTGGCCAGCTCTCTAAGGACAAGTGTAAACATGCAACACTGTAGTAAAAACATCAAATGTAGCTAAAGGCTGGGAAGGCAAATACAGTAAACCTGGAAAAAATGCATTTAGCTACTTTCCAGTTGTCACAAGGTCTGATTTATACCATGTCCATTTAAAATATTCATTGCACATGGCACCTGAGCAAGTTTCTTCTATTGTCTCTTCAAGACTAGATGCCATTTAAATCTGAAGTTTATTCATGGAATGCCACCAGGTACCTGATGTACATCAGGTCAGTGACATTATCACCAGATCCATAGTCTGAATTAGCAAGTGTGAAGTTTTTGGGCTGTGACCGGCAAAGAGTTGGCCATTTGGATGCCCGTATTCTCCTCCCAGTCACTGCCAATGTGGAGAAGGCTTCCACTGGAGAGCAGTGGAGAGCAGCCTCCCCTGACAAAACCCTCTTGCACACAAAGCCTGGGAAGGTGAGCAGCCCACACCTCATTTGAGGAACCCAATGGCATGGACTCTGGTCATCCTTGCCGAGGAGGAGTTTGGCAGGCTGGCTGGCCTGGCTTGGCTGGGCATGTACAGCAGAATTCTGTACACTGCAAGAGGTGCTGCGCCCACTGCAGTGCACAGCAGCATGCCAAGGTATGCATGAACCAGTTAAGAAAACCCCAAAATCTTAGTTTTGTGTTTGATACTGGCTGTAACCCACACAACTTCCATACAGATAAACATGCCCAAGCTGTGGCATGCCCCGTAAGTTTGCTAAAGCACCAGATCAAAATAGATGCCCAGTGAAGAGAACTGGCTTTCCAAGGTGCTGTATTGGGGATGTGCCGCCATTTTGTGTGCCCTAGACCAGGCGCCATTTTGTGTGCCCTTAGAACGGCACCTGTGAGGGGGTGGACAAAATGGCCACCGGTGGGCAGAGTCTCAGGACAGACAGCCCTGCGGCCACCTCACTGAGGACCTGGCCTTCTATCCCAAAGGATGAGGTTGCTGGCACCTCTGGGCATGAAAACACTCACTCTGGAGCACTGCCCCATGAAGGGCACTGACCCTGGGGGCAGGGGGAAAGAACGTCAGATGTTTGTCAGCAATTTTCCTGGAGAAGTCACTTTCCCGAGTGTTCAGCAGGCTGTGCCTGGGCACCAGAGCTACCCTTGGGCCTTTCCTTCCTGAAGAGAATGCAGAGCCCAAGCAGGTGAGCAGGGATTTGTACATACCTTAAGATCCAGAAAGAAAAATGACAACTGTGCCTGTCTCTGTGAGTCAACACCAGTGTGTTAATGGGAGGAAAACATTCAGGCTTCATATTCGGTGGGAATGGAGACCCCTGATTGCTTTTTGCCTGAGGCACCTGTGAGTGTGCCTCCCCTGACCTGAGCTGGCTTCCAGCAACTTTGATAAAACTCCAGCCTTGTAGTATTTGACAGCCATCACTCAGAGCTGCTCCTTCATCTTGAGAGAGCCGTATTGCAGAACTTGGGATGATTCCAGCATAATGCCTTTGTTTGCAAGGAAGGAACAGACTGAAAATGCACTTTGCTACTATATTATTGCAATAGCATGACTGTGATTGAATTACAGGGGAATCACCATGTTACAACCCCACTGTCAGTCTCCAAATCTGTCAGGCTATTTGTACTGCCAAATTCACGAGCATTGCAGAAGAAATCACACGAGTTTTATAAAAAGCACAAGATTAAATGAATACATCCATTTTGTGCCAGTTTTCAAACTTGAAGTCATGCTAGCTAGAAATTATAGCAGGAAACACCACAGAAATTGTATTAAATCTGAAAAGCTGATAACCCCAGAGAGCTGAGATTTTTAATGCATTGTCTTTGGTTGTTGCAGTAGATAGAGCATGAAGAGTCCTATCTGCTGCAAAGACCACTGCAGTCTGAACTCCATTGACTTTCTGAGAGTTCAGCTACCAATGAATTTAGTCCGGTGAACCAGACAAAGGTTGCTTCCACGTCACCTCGTTCATTACATTTTGATATAAACTTGGACCAGTTTGTTGAATTGTCTTTTTTTTTTTTCTGTGCCTCCTAAAGCAAAAGCAGATGCTGGGTTTGCACACACAGATGGCTTCTCAAATGTTTCCTGAGGAAGTGATCGTGGAGCCCAAGGAACCTAGGTGTGATCTGAGAATCAATTAAATTTTGAGATGCTTTAAGAAGTTTTGCTTGAAAAGCAAGACAGGATAGCTGTGCACAGGATACTGATGAACAAATGTAGGGAGATTGGCTAGATGAATTGCATGGAAGAGAGAGCCAAGATACATGCTTCATATCTAATACTCTAGATATTCTTTCTGTAACAACTGTTTTGGTTCTGCACATCCCAGGAATCGATGTGCCTTTGGAGTACAAACAATAAATCTTGCAAGGTACTATAATAGCAGCTTGCTTAAAGCAACATATAACCATGCTTAACAGCTTTGGAAAATTGGACCTCGAGGGCTCAGTACTCTTTGGGATTCATCGCTTCATGAGTTTTGCTCTCTGTTTGATGGTGCCATTATTTAAGCCATGACAGTTTTTTCCATTATGTATCCATGTGCTTGGAACTGCTGAAAAAGAGATCCGCTCCAGATGGAAATGTAGTGTGCAAACTGTCCAAATGCTATTTTTGCAAACAACATTTCAAGAACAATTGTTTCGGACTTTACAATATGGGCACTAACCAGAACAGGGAAAGGCAGTTTGGACGTGGCTTCCAGCAGCTTTTTTCGACTAAAAGACTGCCGTGGGACACTTAATTTTACGGTCACTGAGCTGCAGAGTCAGGCCAGCTGAAGTCACAGAACAGCTCCAATAGGTCCTCTTTCATGGGCTGCCCCATAGGACAAGATCCAGAGAACATAAACGGCAGCTAAGCCCTCCTGTATGGTGAGCTGGGAACTCCAGCAGGACTGTTTCAGGAAATGCCGCTTGCGAGTCGGAGGGATTTGTATCACGAGGTGCCTGTAGCTATCCTCCAGGCCCTGCTGAGAAAGGTAATGCTTTGGCTAGGAACATTTACAGGAAACAGAAAGGCTCCAGCCCCTTCCAAGGGGACAATTATTTTAAAAAAAATATTTAAAAAAGCAGGGTTGGAGCTCTAACTTTGAGAAATTTAGGGATGAAGCCTTTAAAGATTGGTTTTAATAAGTGAAGAGATAAGCAGATGCTAGTATACTCAGCAGCTCAGATTGATCCTTCAGGACTGTCTGAGTCAGTGTGAAGGGGCAGGGCTCCAGGCTTTCCATCATCAAACTAGGCATGCAGTGCTGGAAACTGAGGCTGGGAAAGTTGTGGTGAGGCCACAGCTGTTTCAGCCTGCACATTTCATGGAAAGAACATTCCTTAGGATCTTCCTAAGAGGGTCTGCTTGTAGGGCACTGAAAAGATTGTAGAAAAGGAAAAAGTGTCCAGGCAGATCACAGTGGGATTTAAGCTGTGTTAAGCTGATGCATTTTCTTGGAAAAGAAGTGCTCTTTGTATTATTGCAAGTTAAAATGGTGGCATTTGTACCCTTGCTAGACTTTAAACAATGTATTTTCTTTATTGTCTGGAAAAGCATGACTAGGCTATGGCCATTTTAGGCTCTGTTTCGGGATACTGGGAGTAGTCTTATGGGATGGATTAAACTGTACTGTGAATCAATACCTTCACCTTGATTTTAAGGTAATTGGAAGAGGCTAAGATCCTTAGTGGAACTGGGGGCCTGAAACATTAGGAGCTTCTAGTTAAAGAATATATGTGACTGTCCCAAATTAAAGCATGTGTAAGATCACTCAAGAATTTGAACTACGTGAGAAGGGCTTGAGGCTGTGAGTATATAAGTTACCTTTTCAGTCGTAGGCTGGTTTATTTTTGGTTTGCAATGTTGTGTTCTGTCAGTGCCTTGAGCACATTTGTACCTCCAGGTCTTCCCGGTACCTGCTGGCTCTTTGCCTACCCATGTAGGTGCAGATATCCAAGCTGAAATTTCACATTTGCTGACAATTATTTTGTTTCCATGCATCTGTTAACTTTATGCAGTTCCACATTTCCCTGTGACATTTTATGACAATAAAGTTAGAATTCACCTCTCCCTTAGGGAGTTTGAAGACCCAGTTCTTACTAACTTCTAACAGAATATAAGCCACCAAATCTTTCACCTGTCTTTCCTTTTCCCATCCATCTAACTGTGAAACCTGTGAATTGTTGTCTTTCATTGATTTCAGTTTCTTAATCAATTCTCTGCACCAGATCACAACATAAATGTTGTGATTCCACTGAGACTGGAAGTGTCTGTCACCACTGTTCAAGGCTAGCTGGTTTTTCCTTTTGGGTATTTTCTAGAATATGTTCCTCTACATAATGTATCTCTCTCTCCATAGGCTTCTGTTTCATAGTCCTCCAAAGTCTTGGTGCTTTCTTGTCAACAAAGCTTGGCACACTTTCAATCAGAGTGCTTTGGAGCTTTATTTTTTTGTGACTGAGTCACTGTTAGAGAATGCCTGAGGAAAGCACAGCTATGTGTGATAATGAAGGTTTTTGTCATTAGATAAGGAAGCTTATCTTAAATAGTTTCCCCCCACAATTATAATAATTAGGTTTTATTAGATTTTTACATTCCTTCCTAAGAAGAGTCTAACAGTGGTGCGAAGTTGGAGAACACAAATGGAAGTGCAGCAGGGAAGTGGCATGGGTCTGCTCAACTTACTGGCAAGTGAATTAAGAACTTGAAAAAGACAAGTTGGTCAATGTTGGCAGGCTTAGTAACAATTTATGTTTTCATCTAGGAACACGATTTTTCAAGTTGGCAATGTTCTACTGAGTTTCTGCATAAATAACAGTTAATGATCTAAGTAACGGAATCATTAACAATCCAACATGGTTGAGGGTGAATAGAAATGTCAGTGGCAGAATGTGCTGAAAGCAATTACAACCCAGTGACACAGGTGCCAATCTATTCCTGGGATAGGTGGGGAGGACACTGTTAAGGGGACAAAATACCGGCAGGCAGTGAAAGTGCGAGAAATTCCTAAGAACATGTGCTGTTCCTGGGGAACAGAACAGCAGCGATGAGGCTAGGGAAGCCTGGTCCTTCAAGACATTAAATAGGCACAATCTATCAGCCACATTGTTTGCATAAGTAACTGTGGTATCTTAAAGGCCTTAGCTAAAGGACACCCACCCACTGCACAGGGGACAGTGCCAGCCTTGGACACGTAAAAATCCCCATGCTGCCAGTGCTCCCAGCACGGGGAGGCAGAGGGCCTTTCCAAGAGGCATGGGGCTATCACCAGGGTACAGCAGCCAGGCAATGCTACTCTGGACTCTCCATCCTGTCCCTTCCATGGCCAACACTGTCCCTACAAAAAGCAGAAGAAATTAAAAGGAAGAGTTCAGCAATCTGGAGCATCTCTACCTCAGGCTGTTGCTTTGCATCAACCTGACAAAGAGA
Organism: Aegotheles bennettii; assembly: GCA_013398125.1. Classification (NCBI taxonomy): domain Eukaryota; kingdom Metazoa; phylum Chordata; class Aves; order Caprimulgiformes; family Aegothelidae; genus Aegotheles; species Aegotheles bennettii. The sequence continues at coordinate 1,145,434 of VZRW01010755.1, forward strand.
AGGGACCATCTTCTAGAGTTCTAGGAGAGGCATTTGTCCCTATTGATGGTGGAAAGAGCCTATATCTTATGTGTTAGTACACCTAAGGTATTGGAAAATACAAGGCATATTATTTAGTCAGAAGGTTGGGCTGTTAGAGTACTTTCCTACTATTTATTACCATAGCAGAAAACACACCTCAGATAAGAATTGCTCCATCTGTTGCTGTCTGACACTTGAACTACTTTTATGACACTGGCATCCCAAAACATGGGGCCTTAAAAACCCACAAGGCACAACTGCGGGGCTCATTTCAGATCTTGGCAACTCAGTTCCTCTGAGGCAAGAGTGGCCAACAAACAGGCTCAGCCTCTCAAGGCAGAACAGGGGATCAGAAGAGCAAAAAGTGGATCCCTTTGGTCAACAGTGACCTGTGTGGAGTTTTGAGGGGCCAAGTGCATTGGATTGCCTCTGTACTCAGCCTCAGAGAGCCGGCAAGACCAAACTGGTGGATTGGAGGAGGTGACAGTGAGTACTCCTCTGGGTGCTTTTGCATCTGGCAAGCATCTTTATATAAATATCACTCAGCTGGTGGAGATTTGCAGGACATTATTTTTAAACCTATTATCTCCTTTGCTTTTAGTATCTGTTTGTGTTTTTCTGCAGAAGGCATGGTGCTTTCTCAGGCACTTAGTCTCTGCTTCAGGGCCATTAGCACGCGTGATACAATTACAAATGCACTGAGCCACAATTCAGACTTTATGATGAGCTGTTTATTTCTTGCACTCTGGAGACCTTTCAGACATGGAAGTGCAATATTCAGCCCCACATTTGAACTCCTGAAGTAATCACTTTTATTTTCCTAGCTGGAATGACACTTTCAGCAGGCTCTCTGTCTCTGTGAGCAAAGCAAACAAATTAATGGGCCAATAGCTCTTAAATTTACAAATCTTACGCTTTTGTGTTTGTTTTAAGGAAGAGAATCACACAAACATGTATCTCAGCCAATTACTCACACCCCACTGGACTGGTGTAGTGTGCTACCTCTAAGTCAGCAATGGGATTTAATTATAGAAAAAGTCTGATTTGATCTTTGAATTTCTACTTCTGACTTGCCAGTATTTGAAGCCTTTGAGTTTTTTCCCCCCTGAAGTGGAAAAATGGGTGGTCAAGGTCAGGCTTTTCTTGGATGCAGTCCTGTTTACTTACAGAAACTGTATTTAGCGTCCTTCCTCTCTGAGCTCTGCAGCACTGTTACAATTCAAGGCTGCTGTCTGTGAGCACCAGCCCCACAGCTGCCTGGTCCCTGGGAAGGGAGCTCTGCTTATCTGTGAAGTCACCGAGCAGTAGGAGCAATCCAGTGTGTTACTGAACCCAGAGAGAAAAACACACTTCAAATCTGCTGTTTACATAACTTTAATTCTAGGAGGGTTACAGGAAGGCTGCGGCAGAAGGCGGGGATGGGAAAGATAACACTGTTAACGATTCAGAGCTAAATTAACCACTACAAAAGATCTCTACGCATTATTTATAGGGCAGGTTGACACTATTGCTTTGAAATCACTCTGCTCTCTTGTTTTGGCTGCTCTTCTGTGAGTCTGCAGAGAAGTGGGAGACAAGATACTACAGCAGAGGGAATGTGTGAGGGCCTAGGCAGAAGGCCATTTAGATGAGTCAAAAGAAATAAACCTTGGGTGTTCCTTGTGCACTTTACTGAGAGATGTTTCTCAAGGTTTAGATGATGTTGGAAACATTCTGGTCCCTTCTAATGGGAACCCAGCAGAGCTGGAACCCTGTTTTCCACTTTTGAGCCGTGAGGAGCTGTGCCTGGCCTCACAGGCCTAGGTGTGTCTCATAAATTCTTTACACAGGAAGGCAAATGCTTCTCACTTCCTAACCTAACTATGCAAAGCTCCCTTTCCATGCTATGAGTTTAACACATGCCAAACTCCCTGCTCATCAGGATTTTCACTGAGCTCAGTACATTTGCATGTTGGAGGTTATGTGTATGCGTTAGGAACTTGCTTTGCAGTTCACTTGCTGAGAGATGCACAGCCTTTGGCTCGTTTGCTAGAAACGTGTACAATCATTTAATTTGCTCCCGTTTGATTTCCACGTTGAACTCTTGGTGTTGTTGACTTGTACCAATTACGGAGTTCTCTGCCAATTAGGCAGTGGAGATGAGCAGCAGTGGGCTCCCAAACTGCACTCAGATGCTTTGGCTGCTCAGTGCACCGCTGAGCTGCCGCAGGCTGTCATGGAGCTGTTGGCACTGGCATTTTTCTTCTGCACACTGAGGGCTTTTAGGTCAGCCTGCAGCCTCACAAAATCTATTCAAAGAAAAATTAGAGTTGAAGTTCTTGCATAAGGGTAACACAGAGAAAAAGGCCAAAACCCAGTCTCCCTGTAGCAATTTTTAGGAAACAAGAATTTTCTCTCTTTATTAAAATCACCATCATTGTTCACTGGGGATACCACCCTGTGTTCTTCACTAAGGTAAGGTGCACAGGTACAGATTCAAGGCTCATCAGGGGGCAAACCTGTAATCCCGTTGTGCCCCACTTCCCAATCAGCTGAATGAAACATTCCCTTTTCTAACACTTGCTCTGCTTCACTTGGAAGCAATTTGGGTTAATAACTGCCTGTCATATGCGGTGGTCTGCAGGAGGAGGACACCAGATCTCACTTGGAGGTCAAGACTTATGTTCTTCACTAATAATGCAAAAATTGCTTTGGTGCAAAACCCAGTATAGACCAGTTGTCCCCTGTCTAAATGCTGCAGCAACACTCAGCACGCAGTCAGGAACTTACAGTAGCTTAACAGCAGCTCTCACAGTTATCGTCAGTGTTTTGTGCAGAGCCCTGCACCATCCTGCCTGCTCTAGAAAGCAAATGTTAATGATTTGTATTTATTCTGCTCACAAATGAGTTTGCTTCAGGTGTGTGCTTAGCATGGGCAGAATCTTCTAACACTGTTAGAACCACTAATGCAATGGCTGAAGGAAAAGGAACATGTAACTGGCATCATCCTCTAGGAGATCAGTGATATAAAAATGAGAGGAAATACAAATAATGTCTCTGTCTCTTTGTGGCCTCCTCTAGTTTGATCCCTTTGGGACTGGGAAGGAGAAGGTCCTTCCTAATATTTCCCTTCATCCTATAGGCCATTTGCTGGTTGATCCTGAACAAGATGTAAATGGTAACCACCTTGATTTCAGCGCTCTCTTGTGGATTTCCATCACTAACATGAATTTTAGTGACATTGGACCTTCTGAGGACAGATGATACAGGATGTACCTGCTAGATCTTCTCCTGAAGAATCACAGCATCACACAGGATCTTTAAGGCTGGAAGAGACCTTCAAGATCGTCCAGTCCAACTGTCTGCCAAACACCACAATAACCCCTAAAACACTAAACCATATCAGTCAGTGCCTCATCCAGGCGCTTCTTGAATACCTCCAGGGATGGCAACTCCACCACCTCCCTAGGCAACTTGTTCCAATGTCTAATCACCCTAATGGTGATTTTTTTTTTTAATACCCAACCTGAATCTCTTAAGACCATTTCCCCTCATCTTCTCACTGTAGGCTTGGCAGAAGACACCAACCCCCACCTCACTACAACCCTCTTTCAGGTAGTTGTAGAGAATGATGAAGTCACCCCTAAGCCTCCTCTTCTCCAGGTTAAATAAACCCAGCTCCCTCAGCCGTTCCTCATAAGACATACTTTCCAAACCCTAACAAGCCTCGTTGCCCTTCTCTGGACATGCTCCAGCACCTCAGTGTCCTTATTTCCATTCACCACAACATTCTGAGCCTGGTTATCCAACCAGTTTTTGACCCATCAAAGGGTATCCCTGTCCAAGTCACCAGCAGCCATTTTTTTTGAAGAATGCTACAAGGCACAGTATGAAATGCCTTACTAAAATCTAGGTAGATAACATCTACAGGTTTTCCCTCATCTACTGAGCGGGTCACTTGATCATACAAGATCAGATTGGTCAAACAGGACCTTCCTTTCATAAACCCATGTTGGCTGGGCTTGAGCCGCTGGTTGCCCTGCACATGCCATGTGATGGCACTCAGGATCATCTGCTCCATGACCTTCCCCAGAACTGAGGTCAGGCTGAAAGGTCTGTAGTTTCCTGATTGTCCTTCTAACCCTTCTCATTGATGGGTGTTACATTTGCCAATTTCCAGTCAGTTGAAACTTCTCCAGTTAACCAGGACTGCTGGGAAATGGTTGAAAGTGACTTGGCAAGTTCTTTTGCCAGCTCCTTCATTACCCTGGGGTGAATCCCATCAGGGCCCATAGACTTGTGGGTGACCAATTGGTGAAGCAGGTCACTAACCAATTCCTCCTGAATTGTAGGGGCTTCACTCTGCTCCCCATCTCTAACTTCCAGCTCTGGGAGTTGGGTATCCTGAGGACAACCAGTTGTGATATTAAAGACTAAGGTAAAGAAGATATTTAGTACCTTTGCCTTTTCCTTCTCCTCTGACACTGTTACCCTCTGCATTTAATAAATGATGGAGGCTCTCTTTAACTCTCCTCTTGCTGCCAATGTATTTGGTCCTTCATTTCATTTCATTTATCCCCATACAAACTCAGGCTACCTTTGATCAGGTAAGGCCAAAATCAGGAATGTTGGTTCAGATGATCCACATCTACTGACACTTCTATGATATTTAGTTTTCATTTCAGTTGGTCCTTTTCTAATCTGCACCAAAGCCTGCCAAAGGATCAGTACACTCTACAGGCAAGCTTTTCTCAAGTGGACACCCTTTAATCCAGCACAGGTTTCTTTGCTAGAAGTGTTTGTACCTTGTTGTTCCAGCTTAAATGATGATTGACCTCTCCTGGACCCAAACAGGGGCAAATTATCTAGGATAAAGCACACTGATTAGATGTAAACACTCCATGCAAATGAATGTTCCTGTTTACAAGAGCTCTTAGCTTTCTCCCCTAGGTAGGTAGTTGAATTTCATTCCTTAAGAGACAACAGTGAAACACGATACCATGTTTTTAAGCTTTTATTCATTTTAATTTTCCACAAATGGTTTTCACTGTAACAATCTCAACAGGAACCAATAACACACATAATCACAAGGCTCTTGATAACGATGAAAGTAGATCTGCTGCCAGCAACTATTATGCTTGTCCTGGGACTGTAAAAAACATTACACATGCTTTTGGGTGAGATAAAGGGCAGTTTTACCCTGAAAAAAAGGCTGTCAGGATGGCATTTTCTTATTCAGTGGCTTTGCTCCCTGCTCATGTCATATCTGCTGGTGTTAGGGGAGACAAGTAAAATTGTACTACCTCAGGCCTTAATCGCTTGCTACCTAGCAGTGTCAGATATACTCAGTGGTTCATTATCATCCAAACTGATTCATTACTGCTCTCTGCATGGCTCCTCAGACCAGCATCTCAGCGCCCTAGAAGAAGTGCAATGGATCAGAGGAGCCGTGAAACTACTTGAAGCAAGTTGGTGTCCAGTCAGGCAGCTTTCCCACGCAACCAGCAGCCTGCAGGACCAGTACAGCTTGCAAGGGTTACCTGAATTTTCCTATCTCTACACTGTCAGCAGAACGAGTGACTGTCTCCATGCATGTGAGAGATGAAGAGGTGGCAGCCAGGACAAGGAAGGGCAGCATTCTTCCCCTGAGAAGCAGTAGATGTGACCCCCTCCATTCTCATGTGCCATTTGGACAAAGTGATTTCTGAGAGGCAGAGTCAGTTAACCAGTTGATGGTCCTCACTATTTATTCCAGTACCAACATGGCCCTTGTCATCCCCACCATTGAGCAGCTCTGAGAATAAAACTTGGGGCATCCCAGAGTGACAGGGGAGAGCAGCTGTGCCATCATATAGGTGCTGTCTGGCTCAGGGAATTGAGGGATGATGTGAAGTGCACCATGACTTCCAGCTCCGGGTAAAAGCTATGTGGGATGAGTCAGATGCACAAGACTAAGGAAGAGCTGAGTGCCAAGGCTGGGATTTACTATGACTCCTAAACCAGCCAGTGTGCCAGGACCAGGGATGTATCTTAAGTCTCTTGGCACTCACCTGGATTTGAAGACTTTTCCCATCGTTGTCATTAAGCACTCAGGTGAAGCTGGGATTCAGTCTGAAAACTTTCCCTAAGCTGTGCTGGGTTTCAGAGCCACTTGCTGTTTCTCCTCCTAACACATGGACAGTGGTGGAAGTGCTGGTACTTATGTGAGGAGATTCATCAGAGGTGGTTGACAGAAGAACTGAAAAGTGATCATAGTCCCAGCTTTCTGTCTTCATCATGAAGTCTTTCCTTTGTAGGCCTTTAAAATCCATCTGGAATGTAAATATAGCAATGCCATATTTACTTGTCTGTAGTGCTCATGGGGCAAAGACATGTTAGGAATAAGATGGAAATGGAATGTCAAAACATTAGAAATCTTAGAGAAACACATCTTTTCAAGTAAGTTTTTGATACATTCATGAATACATCCAAACAGCATTAACTTTATCATCAGCCACAAGCAAATGTATTTATTGCCACAAAGTCATCAATAGTCATTCATGATCTGATTTTTTACTTTCAATTCCCATTGAGTTCACTGGGAGTTTAGAAAACAGAGCTTTAGAAAACTCAGAACATCAAAAACTGAGCATCTTCATGTGAATTTGTTTTTTTCTAGCTTTCATTATACAAGAAGCTGAGCCTATTCAAAATCCTTTCAAGACTGGAGCATCAGATGTAAAGTAAGGACAAAATTACATCTAATCCCATGTCATTTTAAAAAGCTGTTCATTTGAAAATTAAAACTGAAGTGAATACACAGTTCTTAACATTGCATAATTTCAACCAAGAAGGCAGACAAAATATCATTGTATTTTTGATGTGGAGAAATTCCCCAAAACAAAGAAAAAAGATGCAAAGAAAAAAAAGCCATCCCATATTGTATAAAACCTTTTCCTTTTCCTCCATGTATTCAATAAGATCCTGAAAATCATTTTGCCTTACTGAAATAAAGAATCACAGTTAGATCAAATTGGCAGAGGCAGTTACTTAATAATGTAATATAAAAGCAGACATTAAAAAGATCATCAGCGTACAAATGCTGTATATGTATTTGTTTCAGTAAACCTCACCCTGCTATTTCCCATATGATGACCAGAAGCAGTGCCTATTCCATATGTCTGCCAAGACTTTATGTTCAGGAGAGACTTAAAATGATCCTCACTTGTAAATATATGAGAGCTCTGAAAAACATCCCAGCTCACAGTATTTTAGAGTCCGAGTTCAGGATCATTAGCATTCTTTTTTGAATTCTGGAATGGAAAAGAGATATTTGCTTGAAATGTATTATCTTGAATGATACTGCATGCAGCCAGAAATGCCCTGCTCATCCAAAGAGCTTTGGATCAGGAAGACCCCCAAAAAAATCACTCTGAGTTTTCCAGAGTGCTTGAAATCCTGCAGCTCCTGATATGACAACTCCTGTAGCAACATTATGTCTGAGCTCCTGGAAATGTGGCTGTTCCCTGGTGTCTAAAGGAGCACTGAGAGCATGGTTAAGAGAACATGACCCTAGGCTGTAGGTCTGGAGCACCTCTCGGGATTCTGGATGGAGGGTGGATTTATGATGAGCTTTGAAGCAGGACCTGAATGGGCTGTGAAATGCTTTCCAACGCATAAATGGCAGCAGAGGTACGGCTGAGCAAGCCTAGCGCAAGCTCCGGGGTATCAGGAGTCTATGACTGGCTAGGATAGGGTGCAAGTGCAGAAACAGGCAGGAGTCCCTGCAAGAGGCAAAGCATTCTGCTCTCCTGCAGAGACAAGGAGCCCCTGGAGGTCATGTTTGGAGGTACACGCCCAAAGAAGAGCAGGAAGAGATGAAAAAACAAGTCCGTTTATGCCAGGTTCACATCAGCACTGTACACCCTGTCCCAGCCAGGACAGAAGACCCAGAGCATTGCTTTTGCAACCTCCTGCCACACAATTCTGGAGCTGTGCATGCTGTCTAGCAGCAACTGCAAATCATTATTGACATCTGTGGCACATGAATAAAACAGCTTGGTAGTGAGCTGTGAAATCTGTCTGTACAACTTACAAATTCTGTTTGATATCGAGGACTTGCTGCATGTGTATCTTGCTTGAATTACAGGCTCTTTGGAGCATAGGGCTGATCTTACTCTTCTGTCTCTTTACATCTATTACAGGGCAAAATTATGTCCAGAGGGCATGACACAGAATTTGACAGTCACCAAACCTCAGCAATCTTCTATTCGTATGGTAGTACCCTTTGGTCAGGGAAGAGGCCAGAACAAGCAATGTAGTCAGTGCGGGCAGGTTGGCAACCGAGCAGTTATTGCCTGGTCCTGAGGTTTTTTTGGCTCATGGGCCTGTTAGTGGGTTTGCTGACAAAGGAGCAGTGGGGGTGCAAGAGGAGAGGAGATCTCCCAGAATCACCCAGCCCCAGTCCAAGGAGTAATTCAGTCTGTCAAGGAAGCATTTGCAAGGAAGGATGTTCTGTTCTGCCCCTTTGGCTCCTTGTTCTTCTCACAATAATGAGCAGTCTGAGTGTTCTGTGTGTTTACATGCCAGCTCCTGGAAGGAATAATATCTTAACCAGAATGGCAACAGGGGAGCTTGTAAGCACTTGCAGGAACTGGGCAATCTGGCTGCATTCTCAGGGCCCAAGGTAAGAGGGACAGAGGATACACATTCCTTGTGGAGAGTGCAAGTAGGAGCACAATGATGTGCTAAATGCTTTGCTTGGGTTTGAGGACAAACACACAGGTCCAGCACAGAAGTCTGATGCCTCTGTGGCAGCAAGAGCTTTAGCAGGGCACTGACAGGAGGCTACAAAATAAATGAGGCACCAGAATCATCAGTCCAGATGCGGCTGACCCATGCATTTGAGACATCTCAGCTTTGTGCTTTTGTTTCAGCTCACAGCACCCTGCTGTTGTGTAGCTGGTGGCACAGATCACTCAAGACAGGATAACCAGGACCCCTCTAAACTCTTGTGCCCCTGCAGTATTAGGTAGCACTTGCTGCTGATGGCTGAAAATTGTCATGAATGCCAAATTAGTACACCTATGCTCTTGAACATATTTTCATTTGCTCTCTCTTCCTCCTATAATACAGAGCAACAACAAAAAGCATCTGGTTTGCTTCAGTGGTGGCGATGCTCTGCTGTCACACCAACACCAAATTTCTCTTTCATTATGTTCAAATCAGTCTCATCAGTTCAATCAGGCTTCATTTTTTCAATTCTTGGGGCCTTCTTGAAGTGAGACATATTAAGTTCTTCTTGATTTATAGCCCATGGGTTGGTTTCACTGGTTTGTAAACTAAAGTCCTACACATTTTTCCTTCCTTATGGCTGTATTTTCTGTCCTCTTCCTTCTCAGAGCTGCCTATCTGAACAGCCCATGTGCTGTGTAGGGTAAAGATTAACACAGCCAAATTGTGGCAGTGTAAATATTGAACATGAATGGAAACATAGAAAATAATTTTGCAAAACAAGTTACACAAGCACTTCATGAAAAAGGTTTGCTCATAATATTTCTCTTTTTTTTGGTTTTATTATTAGTCAGTGTTCAAAGCTGTTCACAGTTCTACCTTATTGTAGTGACTGTTAAACCTGAAACTCATGTTGAGAGACAGGAATTGAATAATTTTGCAGAAGATTTAAGGGTCTGGAAGCTTGTGTTACTACCCAGGCTCCCAAGTGACCTTGGTAAGTCCCTTAACCTCGTTGTCTTTCAGAAGCAATGGGGTTGCTGGGGTTTTCGCGGTTTGTGATGGCATACTGGAGTTACCAGTTGCAGGCATCTCATTAAATGAACAGATGGCCAGGCTCTGGTGGAGAAGGGTCCATGCACAAGCTCGCGGGTGGAGATCCTTGGGGCCTGTGCTCCTAGTGGCCACACTGTTGCTCTTGACAGCTTCTCCCTGTGTGCATGGGTCCAGCAGCATTCTCAGGGCTGGCCAAACACCAGAACACTACCTATCTTGTAATCCCTTACTGCAGCTGACCTGGGGCTTGGAAGGAGATTGTGGCCTCAGGCTGTAGCAGGAAAGATGCTTCAGTATAAGCTTAGAGACAGAGTGTGTATGCAAGAGTGTTTATAAATATGAATTCAGGCTGAAGGAATAACAACAAAATAGTTTACTACTTAGAGCTTCATGGAATGGTAAGACAGCCGACTGCTCCTGCTTTGTCCAGTCATACCCTGCACAGGGAGAGGAATATTTGAATATCCACAAGAACTTGACTTCCCTGTTTACTTTCTTAGACCCTAGCCCCAGCACTCATCATTTAATAGCTCCAGTTCTCAGTGCAGCTTTTGCATCCCTTAGGACAAGGGTCAACATTTGTTCCTCTGCACATTAACAAATCAATCCCGTGTTTAGAGCAAATTTGCCCTGTGGCTTGGGGAACTTGAGGAACTTGACAAGACTCACACATTTTCTGATGGGATACCAGCCTGTAATGATTCTTGACCACAGCACATAGGGAGCACTTTGCCCAGCCTGGGAAATATCCCTGTCTTCTCTGTGTTAGACCTGTACAGCAGGAGATACTTGCATCTGCCCCAGCAGGAATCCCTGTCTTGTACCAGTACAGACATTAGAAAGCTTGGCTGGAATCATAGCTGCTGGAGTGGCTGGAATTCCTTTGAGGTATTTCCCCAGTGCTTCCCTGTTGGCTCCTATTACCTCAGGAGCCCCTGGCTCATCTCCATAAGACTCTGAGTGTGCTGTAGTGTGTCCAGCACATCTCTGATTAACAGGCTGAGGGCTCTTGCTAGCACCCTGTCCCTCTAACCTTGGTGTGTCATCCCACAGCTTGTCACAGGGCAGCCTGGTATTATCCCCCTCCCCCTTCAAACTAATTTAAACCTCTGCCAATGAGCCCCTCAAAGACCCTCTTCCCTCTTTGGGAAAGGTGAATCCCACCCAGTGCCAGCAAGCCTGGTGCCATGTAAGCCATCCCATTACCAAAAAACTCAAAAATTGTGGCATTGGCACCGGCCACAGAGCCACATGTCAACAGCCTGGATGTGTCTGTTTCTTCCAATGTCACTGCCCACAACTAAAAGGAGAGAAGAAAAATTCTGTGCCTCAGTGTCCCTCACCAACCGTCCCAAGGCCCTGAAGTCTCTTTTGATCACCCTTGGACTATGCGTCATGGCTTCATCGCCGTCCACACAGAAAAGCAGCAATGAGCAGCAGTCTGAGTGCAGCACCAGTCTAGGAAGTTTCTTGGTGATGTCCTTCACCCAGGTCCCAGGGAAGTAGAAGACTTCCCTAAGAGGAGGGTCCATCTGGCGTATTGGACCCTCTGTTTCCCTCAGAAGGGACCTACAGCTATAACTCTTCTTCCTGTTGGAGGTGGTGGTGATATGTGAGGTAGGCCTTCCTGACCTTGGTGACACCTCTGGTGTAGACCCATCATCCCTGTCACCCACTGGCTGGCCTTCCATATGGAGATGCTCATACCTGTTGAACAGAGGCACCTGGGAAGGTGAGATGGGCAAGGTGGGGTTTGCCTGTGACCCCGTGTGGGGGATCAAAGATGGACTTTGAAAATTCAACGTGAATCAGGTGAAAGACCTCTTTATTTACTTAACTATCCCTTATATACATTTGCATCACACGCCTAATACGTGATCTCTGATTGGTGAACATCCCTCTTACGTGGGGCAGTCATGCGTGCTAGCCACACTCCCATTGCTCCAATTAGCAACACTCCATTGGTCCATATTCTTCCTGGTAATGCACTGTCCATGTCATTCAGAAGTAGTGCTGGCTCACTTCCTGCTGTCTCTTCCTGTGTCCCTTCCTGTGTCCAACTTGGAAACAATTGATGTTCTTCGTGTTTCCTGCTCCTCGAGATGACCTTTGGCATGTAGCTGTGTGTATAATCACAAGGCTATCAAATGGCTGGTTCATCAATATGCCATCGTCCTTCTCAACACAACCCAACAGCCCTGAGCAGGGACTTGACTCCATTCACTCTTTTTGTTTAAGTTCCTGCTGTCTGCCTGACGGGGGGAAGATACAGAGTCCCCTTGATCTTGTATTTTTCCTGGTGGCTGGTGGGTGTTCTGCCTCAGGGAGGGCAGAGCACGGCTCCACCAGTCTGTCTCTTTCTTAGCCTCCCTGATGCTCCTTAAGGGAAATGTCAAAGGTGTTTAAAATCTTATTTTTTTAGTATTCTACATTTTATCATCCAGCCCTAATAATGTGCCTCAGTTTTTTCCTCTATGATTTTCTTTTCCAATTATAAATACTTTCCATAGGCATTCCTAGACTAAAATGATGTTATTGGGATAATGTCTTTGTGCTTCTAACCTCAGAGCACACAGGACCTGATTGGACATCATGTTGAGTCATAGGAGTCTTTTTCAAGACAGTCACAAGCGTTCAGTCTGTATCTGTTTTCCTTCTGTCTGTCTGCTCCAATATCTGTGTGAAGAATTCCCACTGATACCAGCATCCTAATCCACATATTTTCTCCATGCTGGTGGTTTGTCTACAGAGCACCTGCACTTCTGTGGAGCTGGGCTTTCTGCTCATAACCTCTATGCTAAAACCTTCTCTTCCTTCCCCACAGAGAGACTGGAGCACTTGGGGACAAGATGAGTCCTATGGCTTTTATGTCCTATGGTGGCACTGCCAAAGCTGGAGGAGCACCCCTCGGAGGAGAGTTGGCTGCTACAGTGATGGGCATGGTTTGGACTGTCTGGACTAGGTTTGCACTGTGGTGTTAGTTAGCTTCAACTACTCCAATAAATGTAGGTAAATTGCAGAACTGCAGATCCAACATAAGAATCACTGCAGTTTCTATCTTTCACCCAGAGTTGCCCTGTGCTGAACAGGGCACTGAACCACAGCATCTTCAGCTTCCTTGGCAGAGGTCATGGTAGGCACAAATCCAAAGAGAAGGCCAGAAAAAGGAGCAAATGAACCTCCTTCCTCTCCCAGACCTGAGGGCTTCTTACCCTGGATACATTTGCTCTTCTTGTCATCTTGCCACCCATGGGATCTTCACGATAGTCTCTCTGGGACCCCACGTGGGTATTTGCTGCAAAGCTGGGCAGCTTTACCAGTGATATATGTTCAATTTAGAAATCTTCTGCAAATCCCCAGTCTATTATACTAAGTGGGAGGATGCCAGATCTTCACTGCAGTGGGGATGGGCAATGCGCTACCATACACTGCAGAAAAGGAAAGAGGGATGAGGCAAGGATTTCAAATCCCAAGGGCATGGACTGCCACGAGGCAAGGGTAAAATAGTAGTGTGCAGAGATGCTAACCCTCTGCAGCACCCAGCTGGGGACCAGGGGGATTGATTTTACATCATTTCAGACACCGTCTATTACAAACAAAAAAGCACAAATGTCAAAATGCTGGTGGAGACCTGCAGCTTTCCAAAAAAAGCCCACAGTCATTCCTCTGACAGTGGCAGTACAAACACAAGTAGTTTTACTGCGTGCCAGTTTCTTCTTAAATCTCTTCCCTCAGGGAGCCAAGTGCTTTGAAAATATTTAGCGGGACTGGAAGCTTGCCGGATGATCAGCTAATGTAGGTCTCGGAATCTGTGATGATGCTCCAAAGAATGTCAGGCTGCACTGATGGGCCAAGTTCCTTTAGATTAGGCAGAAGATGTTTTGGCAAGAAAAACAGAAATCTAACCAGGTGCCTCTAGAGAAGGAGCGTTTTATATTTATACTGTGTGTCACACATAGCCAGACAGGGCCATGTCCTGGGCTGTGTAAATATTAAATTCAGCCTAAAAGCTGAGACAAGCAGTAAGTGCCTGCAGAGTGGGCGACTCTCCAGGAGGAGACAATGGCTGGCTTTTAGCACATCCCGCTTTTTATTTCCTTAAACAACTCGACTTGTGTAACCCTGCAGTGTGCTGCCATTGCTGATACTCAGCTCCCTGTTTATAACCATACATCACTGAGACGTTCCATTCCTGTGGGTGGGATGTAACTGAGGTGGCTTTCCTGTCTCTCCTGCTCTGCTGCATATGTGGGTGAACTGATAGTTAACCATGTTGAACATTCTCAGCTGATGCTGAGGGCCTTTCCCTTCACAAAGCTGCTCTGTTGCTTTTCAGTGCAAAATTTAAGCAACATTTGTTTGATTTTTCCTTTGAAGCTTGCAAAGACATAGGAAGGAGTGAGCTTCAGCAAAAATGTGGCACCCTTTTGTGGGAAAAAAAATTATCTCCAGTGTTTCATACTTGATAGGACTTGCTGTCCCCATCGTATGGCAGAGGTTGGTACCCTTTGACCCTGCCTGACTTTTACACAGGAAGTTTACTCCTGACTTGTAAATACGAGAGATTGTTTCCATGGTTATTCCTGACGGTTCTGTCCAAAATACTCTCTGGTTGTTTTGCAGAAGCAGTAGAGTTGGTGATGAGAGATGGTCCAACTGCCACTGTCCTGAGACAAGGGGTTACTCTGACCACAGGAGCAAATAGATGGAAGGGTTTGGTTTCATTTCCATCTTTTTGTGAGGATATTTGTTGTTTTCTTTGCTGAGAGTGCTGTGGTGGACAAGCCTGGCAGTAGATGACAAGCAGCTTTTAGAGAGTGAAATTTGGTCTTTTCAGAAAGGAAAATGTGAGATCTCACTACTATCAAAGAAATCCAAGGAGCTGCCTGTCTGTTAGCACTCACCCTCTGCACACGGTGGATTTAGTCAGAGTGAGAACACTTCCTTATCTGACTGGTGACAGGCAAATCAACCACCTGATGATAAACCTGCTTTGTGGACTGTCCTTTGCAGGTATCTGTATGGCCCCGGTCCCTGTGTTATCTGTTAACATGTTCCTGCTGCCAGCAGGCAAGGTGTGTTGTTTTTCTCCTTTTGCAGTTAGAAAACCAAAGCACAAAGACCTCAGAGTCTAAATCCACAAAGTCACTGAGATGTCTGATTTTGTGTGTGTGTGGCTGGAGCTCTGAGTGCCGTACCTGTACTTGCAAAAGAAATATGCTGCACATGGAGCAACAGCAAGTGCAGCACTTTTTCCCATGAGCACCCCTCTTCCCTAGCCACAGCTTTACCCATTCCCTGCCCACCCTGGAGAAAGTCTCTCAGCGTCTCTGCAGCTCCCAGCGCAAGTACAAAACCAGTACAACAAAATTAAATCCAATCATTTTCTGATTGGGGTTTCGCTCTTTCCACTGCTCCCTATAGCTCTGAAGTTCAAGGACACCTCATAGTTTATGCATCAATATCCATTTTAAACTACCTACTCTTTTGACACACTTTGTACTTTACCCACTTAGCGCTGTCAGCCTGCAATTGCTGCACATGGCTTCCCTCTCCTCATTGCCACCTTTGATAAGGGAAACCACTTTCGGTGTTTCAGCACTGCTGCTTACTTCTAAAAGGACAGTGACACCTTAGATTTCAAGGGATTGCAGACCACAGGTGATTTTCACAGTTAACAGCGAGAAGGGAAATACCTGTTTTCAAATAAATGCCCTGCAGCTGGGCTGGGGTGTTGAGGACCTGGAAGTGAGCTGAGCTGGAGTCAAAAATGAACCTGACTCATTGTTTTTTATTCTGTAAGTAAAGAGAAAATCAAGACCCAGTCTAGAACATAAACATGTGCCATCACTACTGTATTTGGAAATTTAAATGGGACTGTAGAAGTGCTCCCAGTGATGCACAGTGGCCCTAAGTCTGGGGTTTAGGGACAAGCGTGTTTTTGCCAGTCTCTTTTCAATGGCTGGGTGGCCCTCTACCTCTCCTAGTACAATCTCATAAATCGCTGCTCAGTATAGTTAAATAAAAATAAACAACGGCTGCTGCGCCCGGGATACCGCTTTGAAGCACTGCCACCTGGTGGCATCTTCTGGCAGTGTCACAGGGCCACCGGGAGCCCGCAGCACCCGAACCCTCCGCGCAGGAGGGCCAGTGCCAGCCATGGGGTGGGCAAGGGTGGTCCTCAGCTCTGCTGTGGGGACCGAACATCACCCGCTCAATCAAGGGGTTTTTATTCACCCTCCGTTCACTGCTCCTAAGGGGATCTTCTGTTGCTCTTAGGTGGCATTTTGCCTTCAATGCAGCCCTCAATTTCATCCCTTTGCAAGGGCATCCCTTCCATAAAGACCTGCTGGGCTTCAATTCTCAAACTCACAGTGAATTTTTAATCTCATGACCGTTTTACAGTGAGTCCATTAGTTAGTCCTAACAGTCAGTGTCATCTCTAGGCTGTGGTTGTTGTATCAGTGAGAGTCCCGGACACTGGATCGCTTAGTCAGCGCTTCCTGATGTCGTCCAGAATCTTTGCTTCATACATTTCTGATGAGGCTTGAAGCCTGCTGGCTCCCCTCTGTTCTGATCTATTTTTAATTAGCAGTTTGGGGCCTTTGCTGTTACAGCCACAGAAGGTGATCTCCATGGCATGGTCTCATTTGTCTGTACGGATGGGTGTTGATGCCTGTGCAGAGAGCTGTAAAGTGTTGTCCAGGCAACAGTATTCTTGAGGGCAAGGAGTGGGGTGCATATGGACAGCTCTTGGGCAGAGGCTTGCTGGATGCTGCAGGACAAGGTGCCAGGATGCCTAACTAGACTGGCAGGATGCCTACAGAGAGGACAAGGAGCCAGTGATGGAAAACTCGCTACTTTTTGATGAATTAGCTCCAGATCATGCCAGAAGGACAGTTATTTTCACTGTCCACAAATCCTGTGCAAAGCGGTCAGAAGAACTGCAAGCTACCAGAGTAAGCCCTCTCAAAATGAACTGCTTCATGGCATGTTATGTACAATTTCCCAGTTTTCTCACTAGAGGGACAATCCAGTATTCATGACTTGTTAACAGATTTATCCTCCTTGATCACAGAATCACAGAATCATAGAATGGTTTGGGTTGGAAGGGACCTTAAAGATCAACCAGTTCCAACCCCCCTGCCATGGGCAGGGACACCTCCCACCAGACCAGGTTGTTTCAAGCCCCATCCAGCCTGGCCTTGAACACTGCCAGGGAGGGGCAGCCACAGCTTCTCTGGGCAACCTGGGCCAGTGTCTCACCACCCTCACAGAAAACTTTTTTCCCTAATATCTAAGCTAAATCTACCCTCTTTCAGCTAAAAAACATTAACCCTTGTCCTATCACTACATGTCCTGGCAAAAAAATCCCTCTTCAGCTTCCTTTTAGGCCCCTTCAGGTACTGGAAGGCTGCTGTAAGGTCTCATGATACAGTTGGAATGATTCAGGGCCAACTCCTGCAAGGGATTGAGTACATTTTGAAACCTGCTGAGTGCCTTTGGCTATACCCTTGTCATTAAGTGAGACAGGCAGGCTCAGCACTTCCCACCAGCATTTTAGCGAGGTCTGGGACAAAGTCGAGGAGTCCTTTGGCACTGTGCAGCCCAGAAGGGCACAGAGGAGCACTACAGGGACTGTTCAACCCAGCCAAAATCTGTGCAAAGTCTGGCACTTTTGCTTACAGTGTTTCCGAGGGATACTGTCATTATTTATTGATTGGTTATTGATGCTGCAGTAGCATTTTGGCTGGGAACCCTTAAGCCACATGCATCAGGGGCCATACAAAAACAGGACAGACAGACAGTCCTTGCTCCAAAGGAGCTCACAGTCAGGAAGAGGAAACAAATGAGTTCTATAAACAGTGGCATGGGAAGGGAACAAGGGGCCAATATTAGTAAGTATGAAAAAGAATGAATACAGAGTCAGCTATTGTTGCTAAAAATCACAAAAATTGTCCACTCTCCTGCGTCTTTTCCCTTCCTAGTCAGGTCTTCTGCAAAGCCAGAAGTGTGTCTATTGCTTTCAATGTACTAGATTTGTTATACAACTTACTCAGAAAGTTCCTGACCTAAAACACATGGAAAAAGATGGAAGTGTTTTTGCTGGCTTCAGTGGACCTTGGATGAGCCAAAAGTCTTAAACGCAGAATACTTTAGTGGAAATGAGATATTATGTTTTTAGTCAAACTTTATCAGCCTGAAGCCCTGTGCCTCAAAAGATTTATTCAGGGACTTCCTTGTTTTCTAGTACTACTAGTTTACTAGTTCCTCTAATTTTTTCCCCCATAATTCAATGTATTCCAAAAGAAACCCCCGCATCTTAATATTGGGATCATTTCCTGCTTCAATCAAAATATTTTGTTCTCAGGTCCAGCTTATGCATTTTCACAAATCTTAGTTAAAATGCAAATAATTTCCTCTTAATAATGCCACCAGTCCAAAAGACTTTTCACATGATGAGCTTTTAAGAACCTTTTCCTCCAGCAATTGTTCAGTCTGAGCAAGTATCTGGATACTTCCCTAGGTGATGTGAGTTTGCACAGCAGCTGTAGCTGAGGATGCAGTAGGTATTTGGATACCTGTACCTTATTTCTGTTTACAGTCACAAGGGTAGAAATGGAAATGTCTATGGATTTTCTGTCTGTTCTTTTTCCCCAGATCTGTACCTATATATTTTGCTGCAGAACTGCCCTGTGCTCTGAAATTAAAGGTTGCCAGAGCTGCTTTACACAGGTTCTTCCCCTTCTTTGCTCTTGCTGACCCTGAAGTTTGAGGGAATGGTGATTTTAATTGAAAGAGCAGATATCACTCCAATAACTATCTTTGCCTGCCTCCTCCATTGCTTACTCAAGTTCGGGCTCATTACAGTTAGAAAAGCAGCTTTGATGGTGACAAGAAGTAGCAGTAATCCTGCTCACTACTGCGACTGCTCATGCAGAGAGTCTGAACAGACCAGGCACCTAGGAGCGAAGCTGTCATTGTGCCATCTAAACGAAAAAAAAACAAGCGGCGGCACAAACCCCCACTCATTTAGAGAGAAAAGCCTGTCTTCAAATATCTTATACAAGTGGAATAACCTGTAAGAGAAAGGGATGAATCTAACAAGTACCTTCAATGAGCATCAGACCAGTTGAGGGCAAGAAGATAAATAAGCAAAGTGAGAAAAGTGAAACTTGGAGCAGTATAAGCCATTACCCAGTGCTGCATCGCCGTGGAAGAAGAAAAGATCTCTCTTCTGGTTACAATAAAGAGGCAGAAAGTCGCTCTGCCAGCACTTTGGTACTGATAAGCCCAGCAGATGACTGTAATCACAACATGTCTGAGAAACAGGACAAATCAACTGGGAGTTTAATACTTTACTGGCTCCAACTAAAGGTCTGGTTTACCCAGCTCACAGAGTCATTGTTAGAAAAAGCATCTTCCCAGGCACTCAGCATTCAGTTAACTCTGCAAAGAGAGGAAGAAATAATTCCAAAGACAGAAGGTTGTGACACTTGGCAGGAAAGGCTGTTTAAGTAATTGATATAAATATCTGGAAAAAGAGAACAGAACAGGAGATGGAAGCTCATGGTCCAGAAAGAGGGACAACACCCTCCTGCATAAGTAGGAGTTGTGACCATTTTTTTTTTCAGGTGAGGCACTGGCCATGCCAGTGAGAGTGCAGGGGGCACAAATCTGTCTCAGCAGGATTGTTTTTATATTCCTCACACTACAGATCAGACTCTCAGCTGGGGGGAGATTTGTCTGTGAAGTAAGAGAACTTGATTTAGGCATCCAGGGGTACAGTGGTGGAGCTCTACTCCATATGGTGAGTGGCATTCAAAGCATCATTCAGCTATCCATCAGTGTTGATTACATTGCCATCAGCTGAAATGGAAACTTTGATACACACCTGTAGAAGCCTAAATGTAGGTGTCTGATCCTGTGAGCTGAACATCAACTGTACAGATGAGGCAAAGCCACCAGTTGGCAGTAGCTATAAATCTGATCCTATTCTTTTCCTGGCTTCAGGCATGTATATGTCCTTCTTTACATTAACCAGAATCAATGGACGATTTGCTAACAAATTCACTACTGGCAGCAGGACAGAAGTGGAGGTGCGTTATGGATGTTTGTAAAATGGATTGCTAATGATTTGTGAAATATCAAATTCAGGAGCTCATGGCTTGAGTATTTGATGTAGTTAATGATGCACCTTTGACCTCCTTCGTGCTTTTGTGGTTTGGCCAAAGCGTTTGTACATCTGGAATCTGGCTTTTTCATAAAATGTTAAATAAAGGTAAAGTTGTCATCATGTATATGAGAAAATGCAGAGCTTTGTATGTTGCCTCAGAAAATTCACCTTGACTGGGTCTGTTCTTTTGGGTAAAATGCCACATTTTAAATACCTGTTCGGATGTAACAAAACTTTTGCGGGTTTCAAAGAACGTAATTCTTTACTTGCTGCAAGTTGGGGCAAGGATTTTCCTCTCGTACTGCAGTGCAAAGCACATGAACACACCACCTTAAATGAGCTTGGTTTGCCTGCAAAAACTTCCTGCAGGGCTGTGCAATAGGATGGCAAGGAATAGCTTAAACCTGCTTACAGCAGCATATTTAAACAAAAATATTGCAGCCCGTGTCACATGTAGTCAGCACGGGAGATGTTGTCAGTGCTGTAGCTGAGACCGCCAAATTTTAGCCTTGAAAGATGGCAACTCAGCCTTCCTCCTGTGTCCTGCTTTTCCCACTTTTTGGGGTGAACACGTAGGCTGTGGATTCACACACAGCCTACGTGTGCCACAGCACACTGTGAAATAGTGAAGTGCAGGCAATGCTTTGAGGAAGAAATGCTTTGGAGGGGAAGCATATGCTAAAAAATGTGCTAAAACTTGCCTTTTGAGGAAGTTATCTCAGAATCTGAAGAAATAAAGAAAAATTGCAATGATCTCTCACAACTTTTTCTCTCTTTCCACAACTAAACAGACTGTTGAGAGTAATCTCCTGAGGCAATGGATTGATCTGGTTTTCTAAAAGGACTTTTATACTCTTTTCCATGTCTTTTCTGGAGCATCATTATATGGCTTGAAAATTTATTCACCTGGGCTTTTACACAAATAATTTTAGAGTTCACCTCTATTATTTCTTTCCTTGCATGTGTATGGATTTTTCTCCTTCCCTGTTTCATTATATAGCATGGTTTTGATTTACTTATGCAAAAGCTTCATTAGTGGCCATTTTCTCTTTCCACCTCTTCTTTTTATCAGAGATTTTGCTCAGTGAATCAGTTTCTATCAGCTATTACAGTTCATTTCGGTTCTTGGAAGGATTTGGGGAGAATTGTGCTTGGCACTCTGTGGGTTAGTTGCTTAGCTACCTAGCTTGGTCTAGGGACATCTCATCTTTTCTTCCCTCTATATTTAGCGTGTCCACTGTAGCTTGAATTTTATTGTGTTGTGCTAGCAGGCTTTTATAAGGTTTTTCTAGTTAGATCTATGGGAGACTGTGACAGCACATTTTCTTAGTTAGTGCTGTATTGTTCCAATTGCCACTTTTCAGCAGTCGCCCCTATTGAATGGACTTCTGTGATTTCATAGTACCATTGTGTGGTTATATTTCCTTAAGGATGTGTCAAGATTTCTAGTTATACTGGCCAATTTAGTCTTGGTAGGTCAATTCAAATCTGGCTTGAGTATAAACAAGGCCATTGACTTCACACATAAACACAGAGTGAGTTTTCACAGTTTCTGAAATAGCTGATCTGTATTTGTCACTAAATGCTACTTTGTTTTAGGAAAAAATATCATCATTCAAAGGGCACAAGCTTGTAAATACATTCAACAGGTCAGAGCATCCTGGGCCCACCACGTAATCTCTCACCAAATTAGGTGGTAATCAACAGGGAAGATCCCTTTGAAAATGGCAGAACAGATCCAAAATACCTGGGTTGCCTTCAGCCCACACATTTCTTACTCCAGTTCCCAGGCTGCCTTCACATAGACAAAGATTTAGAAATGGGCATTGCCACTTCAGATATGTCCTCTGTGCAGAAGTGTGACCTTCCCCCGGGCTGCCACTGGGCTGGCTCCCCCCTGTAGGGCTCCATGCTCAATCCCACACAGACCTGGCCACATCATTGCTGGGAAGGTGAGTGGGACAGGGAATGAGCCAGCTCATCTTCCCTCCTCACAAATCAACAAACAAGCCTGCCAAAATGCTGCTTTGTTGGAGTGGGGGTGGCAAAGCGGGTGTAGGAGAGAGGGAGAAATAGCTACTACAGCTGAGAAGGAGAAATAGCTACACAGCTAACCCCTCTTTGTGAGCAGCTCCAATGCAGCAGCCCATCACTGGGAAGGACAAGCAGTGAATTGACTTTATTGAGTCAAGAACACTGAGACTTCCCAGGCTTTACCACCCCTCAGAGGGCAGGCTGTGGGACAGAGATGCCCTGCCCATCCCGCTGGCCTTTTCCAGAGCCACTCACTCAGGGGCCACTGCTTTCCTAGCCAAGTCTGCCACGTTTTCTTCCTGCTGCTCCCTCTGGCTTTCCCTTTCCACTGCTGGCTGCTCCTACTTGTCATCATTTAGTGATTTCAACTCCACCCTACACCCCTATGAGGGCCCACATCTTCTCTCCCATGCCCGCCTGCACTGGCAGCTCCAGCAGCACTCCTTCCAGTCCTCCCCATTTGAGACATCCCTCATGGTCTTGGCTATTTGTTCCAAGTATATCCAGACTCACTCTTTTGGTCTGCTCTGGTTTCACACAGTCCAGCTTTCTGAAAGGCCACCAGAGGAAACCCCATTTTTCTCATCACAAAAAAATCAGAAATATAGTTGAAGCCCAGTTTATTAAAGAAGACTGTTTCTTGCCTCACTCTTTCTGACTGATGCGGTTTCAGAGCAAAACAGCCAATGTGGACACTGCAGATTCTCAAAAAAGCAGCAGGGAAGGGGAGGGAATTGATTCAAACTGACGGGCGCAATGACTGTCAGTAGTGAAAAATACCACAACCCCCCTAACTGCAGTTGGCCAACTCCACTCCCAGCAGCAGAGGGTCTAGCCCTCAGCTAGGCTTATTCCAGCTCCATCTATGTCTGTCGTGGTGCTGGATCTGCATCTGGGTGCAGGAGTGAGGGCTACGCTGGGAAAACTGGATGGAAAGAACCCTGTGATGTGCCTTGAGGCTGTGTCCAGTGTTAGATTTTGCTCGGAGGCAGTTTCTGGTGTTAGCTCATGAATAAAAAAAAAATGCCATGCAGAGTCATCTGCCAGCCACTGGTAGCTGTGGGGACAAGACAAACCAATTTTAATGAAAAAAAGGTTCCTCTCATATAGTTCCTAGCTGATCCATAACATGAAATGCTTCTGTTTCTCAGGTCCCCATGCACAGCACAGTTCTGAGGCTGGTGAAATTCTTCCTTGGGACTCAGACTTTCATTAAACAAAGGTAAAAAAGATAAAATATCTGTTCTTTATAGCTGCAAATAAAACCTTCCAAGCATGAAAATAATGTCGAGTCTTGCCTATGCACAGAAGTCTATTGCTTTAACTACTTGAAAAAGCAGAATGGAGGAAATTAGCCTGGAATAAAGCTGTTTTATACCAGTGTAGCTAATTCCATATGGCAGGGAAACATAACAGGCACAACTCTCAGACACTTTTATCCCTAATAGAGAAGTAAGCATACAAGAGGAGGCTTTCGGGCCCAGGTTAGCAATCAGGGACAAGCTAGTTTATCCCAAGTGATGTAGCTCCTACACCTGATGGATGTCACAGCCGCTCAGGCCTTGGCTCATACAGAGCCTCCTCTTGCACAGCAATTACACCAACCCAAAACCCAGCTGTAACCTTGCCCATAGCAAGGCTGCTGGGCCCATATCAGAACAGATAAACTCCAGAAATGTCTGACACTATCATAGCCTTGGTAGGGCTTTGCTTTCCCTTTTTAATAACAGAAGCCTTCACGCAGATGTACCTAGGCTGGCAGACAAGCCATCTTGCTGGCAGAGCTTCCTATGCTTGGGAACAGCTCTAACCTTTCAGCAAAAAAAGGATCATGGTGTCTGCAGCAACAGAGTTTTCCCTAAAAAGGATGGTTGGTGGATCAGGAGCAAAGTACACCTTTGCAAGAGAGCCCAAATCTGAATCTGCAGCTGCCCTGAAATGTTCATTCTGAGACTAGTGCATGCTGTGGTTTTCTTCTAGGGGGCACTGACCCTGATGAAGACATCATTCCCTTGGTGAACTCTTTCTCAGGGGTGTAACTCCAACAGGATTGTTCCAATGCTTTTTCCTGTTCCTCTTGTGACTCTCAAAGCCACTATCTCCTTTTCAGACATCCTAGAAAGAAAATGAGCTTCTGATGGTTTCTGCAGCTTACGTGAGCTCCCCAGAACCTGCAGAAGAAAGTCCTTCTAGTCTCTTCTTTCCTCGTCCTCCAGCACAGCTCTTCAGCTCTCTGTGGCAGATGGCACAGCCTGATTTGTCCCAAGTAACTGGTCTATGACAGCACCTGGAGCTCTGCCCGGAGGCCCTGGGCCACCAGGACTCTGCCCTTGGATCTGTGCTTTCTTTGCATACTCATCTTCTAAATGGTCTCGGGCCACAAGCACAGGTAGCTCATGTTAGTGCTCTCACAGCCAACCAATGCACATGGGTTATGGTACAGATTGTGTATGCTGTGTCTATATTTAATTCAACAAAGAGGTATCATTACCAAACACTCAGGTTTGCTTCCAGATTACTTGCTTGAGCTTTGAGGTTCTGCATTTGCCTTTTGTCTGACACAAATATGACACCAAGATTATTAAGAGAGCTGAAAGGCAGAAGTACATTCACAAAGACACTTGAAAATTTCCTTATCACTTGCTTGTGAATAACTTTTTAAAATAGGGATGTTCATTTTACGATGGGCCTTTTCAAGTGAAATAGCTCTGGCATGTCTCACTCCAGCAAAGTGGCTCCTCTTGGAGCATCCTGCAAGGAGTTTCAGAGGCACTCCAGGTTGCCTGATGGGGAATACTCAACAGCTTTTCATTGTCTGAGAGGGAACTTCCAAAAACCCATGCTCAGCTGCTTAGCGGTGTTTCCCTTCCATCTTCATTCCTGTGGGTGTTGCGTGTGTTTATTTGTACATATATAACTCATGTTTGCATGTGACAATCTCCAAAAATCATTTTTTTCTACACTATTGTGGGGGTAAACATGCAGCAAGAGTCCTGACTCTCTAACAAGGTCCTAGGCCTCATCGTACACATGCAGCTGGAGACAATGCTCAACACCCCTAGGTGGACTGAATAAAAAGGCAGCTGGAAAAGCTGGAATGACAAAGTAATATGAGCAATTTCATAGGCTGTGTCAGAGGCAGAGCCAGGAGGGAACTCACATCACGCAGCACATCACCCAAATTGTGGTCCTGTTCCTCCTTTGCTGTGTCTTACAGGCTTCGTGCAGCCACGTGCTGAGTCCCAGGGTGACCTGCTGCCCCCTAGAGCCACACTGTCCTCGAGAAGTGGAGGGGACTTCTTCACACAGTGCTGGGAGATGACTCTGGTTTTATCTCTGATAAAAACATATCCAAAGATAATTGTGAAAAATCACTTTTTGAGTGATTAGGAGGCATTTATACCCCTGAACAGCATCTAATGGGCTTGGCAGCCCGGAGGAGCAGGCAGAGGCAGGTGGTGTGGGAGTGAAAGACAAGAATGCAGGGAACGAATTCTTTCCTCGGAGATTTTTTTTGACCATTTGCTACCTGAATGTGAACACGCCAGTGTTTTCTGGCTCCTGTCAGGTTCATCATTAGCTTCTGCATTTTTCCCTGCTATACTGCCAAGGAGAGTCTGGAGGCTTCACCATGAGGCTGTTGGCACCTGGCTCAGGAGATCAGCCTTCCCAGCCAGTACCAGGGTACTCAGGCACATTTCCCAGGTGCCACGCTTGATGCTGCTGGGGCAGATCACAGAATCACAGAATCACAGAATGTTAGGAGTTGGAAGGGACCTCGAAACATCTTCTAGTCTACCCACCTGACAGAGCAGGACTATCTAGAGCAGGTCACACAGGAGTGCATCCAGTCAGGTTTTGAACATCTCCAGAGAAGGAGATGGGCCTTTCCCAGTTACTCACCCCATTCTGGGCCAGCCAGCACTGGTCTCTGCTCCCCTGGCCCCTCCACCCCCTGCAAAACCTGGCACAGCCAGGGCTGGAACCCACCGGCAGTCCCAGCCCTGTGTCTGTGGCAAAGGCTAAGGGAGAGCATGGGGCTGGGAGTGCCAGCAGTGAGGGATTCCCCTCACCACAGCGAACCTCAACAGGCTGAGCAGTCCATTTCCCACTTCCTTCTCCTGTTACCCCCACGAGCCCAGGGCATTTGGCAGCACAGCTGGGGGCACGGACACTCCTTCCTTTCTCAGGGCTCTGCTGCTCTTAAACCTGCACCACGTGTGTCCGCTCAGCCAGTGGGTGAGAAACACAGGGACAAGAGCCAACACAAACAGGCCTGAGGGGACTCATGTCCATAGGAAATGCCAAAAGGCTGAAATGTGTGCAGTGCAGGTCATGGACTCTGGTGGGAAGAGCGAGCAGTGCACTGCCAGCCGTAGGAACCGGGGAGGTTTGGCAGCCAGAGCAGACTGTGGAAATACACAGAGCAGCATCAGAAGAAGAATGAGAGGTAGGCGTAGGCTGTACAATACGGAGGTGAGCTCTGAGCAGAATGCCAGGGCAGCTGGAGGATCAGCCTCTCCAGGGAAAATGGAGGTGCTGAGAAAGTTTGAGGTGTCCAAAGCCAGCCTGGCAGCACCCTGGAGAGAGGCTCCATAGCTTGGCAGCCATGCTGCTCTGTTCTGAGCTCCAGGAGGAGTGAGGGGTTTAGGTCAATGTTGGTATTTGCTCTGAGGTTCTGCCCCTAAAAGCACTTTTTTCCTTTCCTGTTTCATTTGGCTGATTTCTTGTTTTTCCCCATTTTCTTTCTCAGACCTGCAGGGGTGGTTCTGCTTCCTTCTCACTTCCAGGAGTGTACACCAGGCAGGAGACCTGTCAGGTACATACAGATGGGATGTGAGCCCAGAGCAGGTCTTGGGGTTGGGAAAGTCACTTTCCATTTTTTTCTAAGTATAGAGGCCTTTCTGTGTGGGATGCCTGCAGGTGCTTTCAAATTAACCCAGGTGTTATGCTGCACCATGGAAAATGCCACTGAACACAAGGAAGGAAATCCCCACAGTCCCACACGTTTGCCTTTGAATAAACGAGGACCCCACAAAGATGGAAATGTAAGTGGTGTGTTGCATGTAGGCAGTGGGAAGCATTAGAAACCATAAGGCTAAGCTGCACAGCACCCTTATTACTTTGCAAGTCCTTTTTCAAAGCAGAAGTGGTAGGACACAGCCACAACAGACACATATCATTTTTTTGTTTGCAAATGCTTTTAGACACCTGATCATAGCCTGTGACATGCTCACAAGCACACGCTTGGTCCATATGCCCTGGAGTAGTCCCCAGCTCCTCCTCAGTTACAGCCAAAACAAGCATGAATTTGGGGAAAAATCATCTATCTTGTTATCATCAAGAGGATGGCTGTATTCCCTCCATATATTATAACCAATACCTTCTTCATTATTAATCTCTTAAATGAGATGGTTACCCCCAAATGCACCATCTTCCTTTAATAATATCAGATCTTCAGAGCTTCTGATCTCTGCACCCAGACAGATTTTTCTTTGTTCAGTGTCCTTATCCACAGCATGAAATTTGTTTTCTATTTCTCTTGCTTGGTAAACCACCAATTCTCACATGCTGCCACAGATGCTCTGTGTGGCCAGACTTTATCCCATTAATGTTCACCTTCAGCCAAGCACTGCCAGCTTTTGGCTTTTGGCTTTTATTTTTTATGGGTACTTAGCAAGCAGAGACATATGCCTGCCATCGGCTTGTGCCACTTCTTTTGGGGCTTTAATTTTTCCTCTGTGCACCTTTTTGTAAAGCACCATTAAGTAAGAGTCTGGCAGGTCTGCAATGTGATCAAGCGTGTCTGTGACCACACACACAATTACTCCCATTCCAGGGATCCCACCAGAATCCATCCCTGCTGTCCCATGATAGGAGGAATGAAACAGCAAGGGGTTGGAGGAAAAGAGTAATTTATTTCTATGCAAGAGATAGATCACTGAACAAGAATCTTTTAAGTCCAGCAACCCAGTGAGCAAACATGAACTATGATAGAGAGCAAGCTGCACAGGGGAGGAGGAAAAGCCAGTCTCTGGGGACAGGATACTGCATGTCCAACATCCTAACCTGGCTTTCCAACAGAAGGCTGGAGGGACACTGCAGCAGGTGGCTCTGGGAGACCATCACCTCCCCAGCACTGGATTTTTTGAGCAAAAGTCATCTATTAAGAAGAGTTGAAGGTACTGCCTGTACACAGGTATGACTGCAGGACCTTCTGAGGACTTACTTGTGTTATCTTGCCACCCTCCACATCTCTCCCACACAGGGCACAGGCAAGGTATTTGCTTTCTCTAAGGGCAGGTAGCCAGTTTTTGGGATAGATACTTATTTAAAACGTTATTGCACTCCTCTGGGTTACTAGCCCTGATCTTCTAACCAGAGTTTTACATTGTGTCTTGTAATGCAAACACCACCTCCCTCTGCCAGCAGAGGAAGAGGCTGACTTGGAGCCAAGAGAAGCAAGTTGTTCTCTGCTCATTGCCCAAGCTGAGTAAGCACTGAAGATAAACAGATAGCATATGTGTCTATTGGATTGACCATTTTTACATCCCAGGTTACCCTGGTTCAGTGAAGGATTCTCAGGGCGTTTTTAACCTTGACACCCTGAAAGGGGAAGGATCATGGTACCTAACATCCTTCAGGGGAAGAGAAATCTTAAGAGCTGGGCATGATAACAGCCCAACTTCACAAACACCCCTACATCTTCTTTAGCAAACTGTGGCCTCTTACCTTTCCTAGGTTCCTAATGTATTAAAGAGAAACCTACAAGCCAAGATGATCTTGATTGCAGTCTAAGAAGAGGTGATCCTATTAATTGAGGTGAGGACCTAGATCTCCTTGCTGTGCAGACTTGTCTGTCAAGGTGTGGTGGGTTGACCTTGGCTGGACACCAGGTGCCCACCAAAGCTGCTCTCTCACTCCCCTCCTCATGGGGAGACAAAATATAATGAAAGGCTCATGGGTCGAGATAAGCACAAGGAGAGATCACTCACCAATTGCCATCCTGGGCAAAACAGAATGGCTTTAGGGAAAATTAATTTAATTTCTTGCCAATGAAATCAAATTAGGATAATGAGAAATACAAACTAAATCTTAATACACCTTGTCCCCACCCCTCCCTTTTTCCTGGGCTCAACTTTACTCCCAATTTCTCTGCCTCCTGCCCTCAGCAGCACAGAGGGATGGGGAATGGGGGTTGTGGTTAGTTCATCACACATTGTCTCTGCTGCTCCTTCCTCCTTGGGGAGAGGACTCCTCATGCCCTTCCCCTGCTTCAGTGTGGGGTCCCTCCCAGAGGCTGCAGTTCACAAACTGCTCCAGCNGCCTCCTGCCCTCAGCAGCACAGAGGGATGGGGAATGGGGGTTGTGGTTAGTTCATCACACATTGTCTCTGCTGCTCCTTCCTCCTTGGGGAGAGGACTCCTCATGCCCTTCCCCTGCTTCAGTGTGGGGTCCCTCCCAGAGGCTGCAGTTCACAAACTGCTCCAGCGTGGGTCCCTTCCACGGGGTGCAGTCTTTCAGGAACAGACTGCTCCAGCATGGGTCCTATGGGGTCACAAGTCCTGCCAGTAAACCTGCTCCAGCATGGGCTCCTCTCTTCACGAGTCCACAGGTCCTATCAAGAGCCTGCTCCAGCACAGTCTTCGCATGGGGTCACAGCCTCCTTCAGGTATCCACCTTCTCTGGTGTGGGGCCATCCATGGGCTGCAGGTGGTTATCAGCTCCACCATTAACCTCCATGGGCTGTAGGACACAGTCTGCCTTGCCATGGTCTTCACCAGGGGCTGCAGGGGAATCTCTGCTCTGGTGCCTGACGCATCTCCTACGTGTCCTTCTTCACTGGCCTTGCTGTCTGCAGAGTTGTTTCTCTCACATATTCTCATGCCCCTCTCCAGCTGCAATTGCCATTGTGCAGAAACTTTTCCCCCCTCTATGTTAGCCCAGAGGTGTTACCAGTGTTGCTGATGGGCTCCACTTTGGCCAGTGGTGGGTCTGTTTTGGAGCTGGCTGGCATTGACTCTATTGGACACAGGGGAAGCTTCTAGCAGCTTCTCACAGAAGCCACCTCTGTGCCCCCTCGCTACCGACACCTGGCCATGCAAACCAAATACACAAGGCAAATTCAGGAAGGAGAGCTCTGTCCTGGCAGCGTGTGTGAGCACCGTGATGGGCATCAGTGGGGATCAGGATTTAATGCAGCACAATGCAGTGCAGTGCAGAGCTGAAATAGCCACTGCTGGGCAGGTGGTTCCTAAAGTGCCCTTCCAGGATCAGTCACCGCCATGGCTCTCTCCAGGTAGGAGTGGCAGTGATCTTCTGTGCACAACGCAGAACAGGGATGGTGAGGAAATGCAAGAGGGAGCACAAGACAGTGTTTAATAATGAACATCTGTCTCTTGAAGCACACGCTGTGAGAGGCTGATTTATAGACACCAAGACAATAGAGTATTGTGCTGTATCACAGGGACCATTTGACTGGGTCTATTCTTTCTTGCAGATATATGAACTGCCCATCTCTTATAAATGATCTCCTCCTTTCTAAGGTTGTTGCCTTCTCACTTCTTTTCTCTCCTGCTCTTCCTGGAAGGTGTTTTTGCACTGAAGTATATAAATATCTGACACCAGTGCATTATTTTTTTTCCTTGGCTGTGGTCAATGGCAGCATGTGAGAGCATTGTCTAAGGGACACTTTCCTGCTTGTAGCAAAACCAGATCCTCTCACTACGGCTTGTTCTGCCCTTTCACATTCTGGCAGGTGTGGTCAGGGCTGCAGGCACCGGGGGTAATGTGACCAGATTAAGGGAGGACTAAGAAATCAGGTGTTCAGCTGCAAACTTCAAGGCTGCTCTTCCCAGATTCTTAATAAACGGTGTCACCAAACATTAGTGAGGCCTTGAAAATCCCTTGAGAAAATTGATTCTGCATTGTTAATGTACAACTAGGAAAACAAAGGCACAGCCAAGTCCCAACCCGAATTACGAACTGTGATTCTGGGAGACCCCGATGTTGATGCTAGGGACCCCATTCTCATGTGTTTGATGCTGTATTTCTCTCCGTGTAAAGTGGAGGAGAATTGCTGATTGAGAATAGAAGGAAGCCTTTTCTATCTCCATTCTGTTTCCATCCCATTTGATCCAAATAATGCTGCAGAGTACAAGACTAGAAGAGAGAAGCTGCTGTCTGACACAGTATGTTAGAAAAGTAGTCAGAAACTTAGCATTCAACAGCCAGGAAATGTCATCATTAATATTGTTTGTGCAATGTTAATTTAGGCCCCTCCATGAATATGCATTTGAAGACAGACTATAATTGCACACATTGTTTCCTCTAGTCCGTTACCCCATTTAATAATCCAGAAGGGATGATGTTCAATTAGTGAGCAGCGAGTCAATAATCTCTTCTGTCCTTATTGGTCAGTGGAAGGGTCCTGTGTCTTGTTTAATGCCAGACTTTAAACCCTGTTCTGAATACAGAATTACTTGCTTTCTCCTGGGCGCATCTCTGGAACTCTTTGGTGCTTGGGTGCTTCCCAAATGTTGGTGCTTTTTGTCGCAGCTTGCAAGTTCAGTAGTGACACCAACCTCCTCGCACCAGTGGGGGAACTGAGACACAGGCTGAGGTTGGAAACTGTCTTTAAATTTGAATGTCCTGTTTATGATACCAATGACTGTTTATCTCATTTTTAACCACTTGATATGATCAAAGCCTACAGCAGAATTACTGCAGTTTAGGATTGCCACTGTTCAGGTCTTTATGTACAAACCAGCCATGTCAGACCCTTTGCTATGGCATGTGTATGGGCTGGGGAGATACTGTGCTGGAGCTCTGAGCCTTGGCACTCAGCAGCGTCAGGTGGATCAGGCTGGTTGGACACGGAGTAAAACCAACAGATTCATTTTGACAGGTCCAACCAGACAGAGCAGAGTCTGCCTAAACCCTCCTGGCAGAGCTGCCCGGGCAGGCTGGCAGCAGGCACGTGGATGGTGGTGGGCAGGAGGCTGGGCACGCTGCGATGAAGCCCACTCTGGAGACTGATCTTCCAGAGCAGTACAGGCAAAGCTGATACAGCCTTGGCCCCAGGTTTTCAAGATTAAAGGCAGTGTTGGTGCCTCTGGAGCCAAGAGGAAGTGTCATCCAAAAATTGCAGGACAGTTTTAAAAATATGCTGCAAGCAATTTGTCTACAGTCATATAGGAAATCTGTGGCAGGCTGGAAATACAATGTGGATGTCCATCTCCCAGCCCTGTGTTTTAATAACAAGGCTGTACTTCCCAGATACTCATCTACTTAGTTATTTTTTCCTCTATCAGAAAAATTCTTTACACGTCTTTTTCCCACAACAGCTTTACAGGGTGGATTTCTCCTATAAGCCATTTCTTTACACAAAATACTGAAGGCATTTTAATGAATATTGTTTAGAGAGCCCTGTGAAAATATTTGTGATTATTAACTCTCAAGCATTCCAAACACATTTGCTGGCCTGCAGGAGCTTAATGGGTTGAGGATTTTATTCACCAACGAGATACGATGCAAAGCGACCTGCAACTTGCCTGAAAGATTTCAGCATTTAGGAACCACATAGAAAGGGGCAAAATGCCACAGCATGTTGCATTAAAAATACCAGGGATTTAGGGTAAACAGAAATGCTGCCCTATGAAGTAACACTAGTCAAATCTTTTTGCCTTGTGCAATTTATACTCAGTACTTCCATGTACAAGATGGGTCCCTCTGAAATTTTCTAACTGATAAAATCTTTTAACTTTCCTTGTTAGTCTTCTTCTGTGCAAGTTTAAGCAAAGCTAAACAGCTAATTTCAACTAGTACTTAATTTTTACAGAAGCTGTGAATGCCTTGTGACCCAGGAGCTGAGCTCAATGAAGACATCAGTCCAAGCCATTGGCCAGGAGACGGTAAGGCCAGAGCATAATGGATGTTCTTAACTAACTTAGTCAAAGCTTGATATACATAAAAGAGGAGCACACTTACCTCCACACCACAATAACCCAAAAAGAAATACAGTAACCTGAAAAGGTTATTGTGAGAACTCCTATTTAGACACTCTGCTGTGTTTCTTTACCTAAATGCCATGGAAATAGTTTAAGATCAAAGTCATCCTCTCTGCAGGGTGCAGAGCTCTGCTGGCTATTTTAAGACATAGAGACAGCAGGAGAGGAATGACT
Organism: Aegotheles bennettii; assembly: GCA_013398125.1. Lineage (NCBI taxonomy): Eukaryota > Metazoa > Chordata > Aves > Caprimulgiformes > Aegothelidae > Aegotheles > Aegotheles bennettii. The sequence goes on from VZRW01010755.1 coordinate 1,178,596, forward strand.
ACTGATGATTTGAGAAATGATAATCACTGTGCAAGGGCAAGAAGCACAAGTGCCAGTGACTGAGAAAATTGTGTGCTAGCCAAAGGGCTGCGAGGTGAAGGGGTGTTGGATCAACAACTTCTGCACAGCCCAGGCTCGGGAAGCTGCTGTTCTTTTCAGAAGCAAGCATGCAGTTGTGGCAAAGTTTCAAATCCACATCAGCCAACTGTGAGGTATTTCTGAGCAGTGAATATATGAACAACCTCTTCCAAAGTCTGCATCTATCCCTTTGAAATCACATTGCAGATATTTTTGTAGTGGTAGAGTTGTGATTTAATGACAAGTTCTGTTTTTGTGGCAGGGGATGAGCCAGGTGATCTCTGGAGAGCTGTTTGTATAAGGTGCAGCAGTGGCTTAATTATTAGATGGGGGAGAGCAAATTAAAAGACCAAGTAGTAAAACCTGTGCATATATTTTGCACCAGATTCTTCCTAGATCAACTTTTGGTAACAAGCATCTAAACTAGGAGACAAATCAGGTGAAATAACTACCCACATGGAGGCTCCGATGACTACAGAGGGAACATAGGGTAAGTATCTAACTTGAACATCCAAAGTTTGGTGGGATGTATCTGACCCATGCCATGAGATGGATAATATGAGGTCAAGAGGACTTGCTGTCATTCCCTGCTGAAATGAATGTGGGTATCTGTGTCATACAGAAGACAGAAGCCTTTGTTAAAAACCGTTGAGAAAGTATCTATATGAACTGAGATGAACTGCTGCAGAGATGTTTGGGAAGTGCAGTAATGTTTATGGTAGTTCATGAAAAAGTTATTCCTGAAATGTAGAGGGAGAGGCAAAGATGAGAAACAAACCTACAGACTGAAAGGTGTTTTCCAGCAATTATAACTATATTAACTCTTGATAGAATATGGAACACATGGTGTCCTTATAGCAGCAGAGCATGGACCACTTCAATACTACTCAAAAAAGTAAATTGCCTAGTGGTCCTGTGCAGTTACTTCTCATCCAAAAGGATGCCTTGCCCTAGGTTCTTCACATCTCCAAATTTCTGTCATTATTATCAGCATTCGTGGCTTCTAGATCTCATTATGAATTTGTAGGCTGGTGAGACCCCATTGCTTCATCAATCTTTCAGCAAGGCAGGGACCAACTGGCCTTGCTATGAGCCTGTACCATTGCATACAGAGAAAAATGCAATGGTAAAAAATGAAGGGCTTTCAAAGAGAGTACTTTTATTTATTTATTTATTTTGACATATTGTCCAGAGAGTAGTGGGACAAAGAGATTTGGATGAAATATTAGAAGAGTGTGAAGAAGCTGTCAGTGTAATGCTGTCATGTGTTCATTAATGCAGGGAAAAAGATGATTATACTAAAATTATACAAACAACCCTATCTCACATTAGCAGCAATTGACTGGAGTTTAAATCACTCACCAGAATTAATTAAATATTGCATCCAAATGCCTTGTAAATTATTGGGGTGCAAATCATCCCAGAACAATAACAGGCCTCATCATTAGTTGGTATGAATTGCTTTACTCCACTGAATTCAATATACCTTATCAAATCAGTGCTGTCAAACAACAGGAAATTACAATCAAAGGACTTACTTCAACCACTGAACAATTCCAACAGCAGCTCAGGAGAGGAGAGGACACTGTTACCAATTATCCCAGCACAAAGTCTCAGTGCTAGCTCATGTTACCAGACCAAAAGCCATTACCAAAAGGAAAGATAGCAGCTTCAGAGACCACCTTCTCACTCCTGAAAAGATACCCAGAAATGGGCCAAACCTACCACTTCATGCTAAGGCAAACTCAGCCACTATCTCTCCATCCACTGTAGGCCTGTGGATATTTCCAGTATCACCCACTCCAGGGACAGGTGGGTGGACTTAGTAAAAGAAATTCCAAACTGCAGAGTTCATAGTTTGTAAACCTCCTTATGACTGTGTGCAAACCCAAGTAAATACACAGGAAATTCATGTTCCCATCACCAGAGAACAACTTCAATTAGCAGCCAGCCTGTTACTAGTGTCCTTGTGCTACAAACGTGTCAAACACTCCTCCTGGCTAGAGCCACCAGCCGAGCTAGTCACCCCAAATAAGTCAAGCCTTCAGTCTTCCGCCCACCACATCACAAGTGTATCCTTCTCAGCTCAGTTTTTTGCTCTTGCTGGGCTTTTTGACACAGGCCTCCTCTCTCCAGCTATGTTTTCTTTAGCAGTGCCCGAGGACTCTCCTGTGACCACTGATGATAAGGTGCATTTGCTCTACATGACTTGGAGTTGCTGCTTCTCCCTTTGCCCAGGGCGAGCAGTGATTATTTTCCTCTCATGAGTTACATCAGGTTTCTGGCATGACACTAGGACATGGTGCCAATTCTTATGACTTCCAGTGCATCTCTTGTCTGCTGGACTCGCAGGCACTGGCCCCCAGTCCTTGTGAGTCTGGTCCTTGGGATCTTGCAGGGTAACCAGCAACCATCAGTCAATGGCAGAGTTTCACTGTGCCTCCTCCATCTCTCCCAACTCACTTCTCCATGTTGTTCATTCCCACTGTTCCTTTTTTTTTGCTGCACTCTTTTCCCCTCTCCAAAATGCTACAAAACACTTTTCCCTTCCCAACACTCATTTTTGCAGCTTCTGTACTTTATATAGCCTCTCCCTATTTGTTAGCTCCCACTAGATCATGTCTCGGTTTATAATGAGGTTGGAGATGAACAAAATCTTTGAGGTGGCCTCCTGCAAGGTGTCCTGTCAAGCCTGCAGCCACCATGCACAGGTTCCCATTTCCATTCTTGCTCCAAGGTTTCCCCTTATTCCTTCATCTCCCTCCTGCCTCAGTTCAGAGTATCCAGCATCTGGGGTGGAAGAGTGCAGACTGACCACCAGCCCAGAAAACACAATCTCCCTGCTTCTCTTCCCCTCCCACGGCACTAGGGACAGCCTGTGTGACCAGAGGCCAGCCTGGGGAGGAGAAGCCTGCATGCAGCCCAGGAAGGAGGGGCAGTGCAGTTGGAGGGCAGCCCTCCAAGGCGTGGGAGGCACAGGGTGCAGCCTGAGGAGGTTTGTGAGCCAGTGGGCAGATGTTGCCAACTCACCCCATCCCTAATCAGGCCCTAAAGCAAGCACCAGAGCAAGGCAGGCTCTTTTCCTTTCATCCTCATGATGGCCCCAGCTGAAACACCAGACTTTGGTCAGTGATGACTGGCTCAGAGTCTCTTAAATTATTTCTTTTCTCATTACTCTGTAAACAGTGTATTAGAGACAATTTGGATCAGAGGAAAAGTCAGTATCACTCTGACTTATCTTCTGACACAGGGTATATCCATGGTTGTCATCTGACCAAGATGATTCACTCTGAAGGTACTTTGTAGTTTCCCTCTGCTACTGCAAAACTCTTGTGCTGGGCAGCATTTCAGCATCATGGTTTATACCCTGTGTAGGGTCCATGGTTTGTTCACAAGCCAAAAGGCTTCCCATCACCTGCAGTGGGGTCCCCCAAGCATCTATCTCCCACTCCAAACCACCCTGTTGGGGGCTGCCTGGGGAGGTCAGGCTGCTTTGAAGTGCTACAGATGTCTACAATGCAACAGGTGATGGATACAAGACCAGGGACTGTCACCTCCTGCCACCCATGGCTCTGCAGTGTCTTTACTCACATCATGGCCATGTGTAGAGCTCTCCAGTGCATGCAGAACCGGAGTGGCAGCCCCAGGGTCTGCCCCATGGGCAGTCAGGCAGAGCAGCAGGGCAGTGTGTGGGCACATCGCCGTGGTTCAGAGAGGCACAGCCATCCATGTGTGAGTATGAAAGTCAACACAGGAAGGCAGCCCTACGGGAAAAACAAACTTCCCCTCCAGCACTCACCTTTGTCACCTCTTCAGTGAGTGATCGAACTCCAAGCTTTGCTCTGGAAACCTTCCAGAGCTCTACTAATCTCTGCAAGTTTTCTGTCTGCCTTTTCCTATCTTTGTGGTGTTTGGCACTTTTCTCATCCAGTTATTCAAAAAATGATCCTACTATGCAATACAAAAACAACAACAACAAAAGATGTTTTGTCCAAGAAAGAAATGAGTAGCATTATCTGGCTGGAGGAAAACTGCAAAATTTTAATTACTGTGTGAATGGTACACACAGAAGGACATGATTTCCACACGTGTTCAAGGAACCAGCACATTTCTGATGTAATTACTGTGCAGCTGAGAGCATTAGGCATAAACAGGAGCAGTAAGCAGTGTCAGGAGGTTTAGAAAAAGCAGATGTGATGTCTGGAAGGCTACGGTTCAGAATAATGCACCAGACTACAGATTATTTAAAAAAATAAGCACATGTACCTAAAAAGGAATAGAGAAAGGAGTAGAGAAAGCAAAAACTGTCAGAAATGGAACCGGGTAGGAAAACTGATCAGGTCAAATCACTCTGAGAATGCTTTTGTTTTGGTGCACACAAATTACCTACTGGGAGGACAGTATCTGTGCAATAGCCACTGCCCAGGCTGGTGTAGGATAACCAGGAGCCTCTCTGAATGCCTAAAACACGGCAGAGCATCAGCCCTTGTCCCTGCAGTGCAGGTACAGTGCAAGGCTGGGTTCAAGCCTGGGCCTGGTCTGTCATTTCTGTATCGGCAAGGGGGACGATGCCTCTTGTTCTGATTACACCATGGACTGCCCCAATTCCTTCCATCGGTTGTCTGCTCTTGGTGTCTCTCATTTTGGGTTTGGGGTTTTTTTGTTTGTAGCTGAAAAACTGGAAGGAAATTGGATTTTGTGTTTGCTCTGAAAGCTCTTCAAATGTTCATGTAAATGAAAAATGTTTGTCCTCTACGGTTCTGTGGCAAATAAAATTAGTTATTTTTATATCTATAATAGAACAAAGGAATAAAGCTAGAGCAAGTCTTGTTTCCACCAGTTCTGGTTAAAAAGAGATGCCGTGATACCAATTGCATCCCTGACTTGTTACTCAACCTAGTGTAAAACATGCATCAGGTTGTTCTGACCTACAGAACTAGCAAAAAACAATCAAGCCCTGACCTAAGGCACACAAAGGACAGAAATAAGGTCTGCTTTCAGTTTTGGTCTTTCTTCCAACTGAGGCATGTCTCAAAGGGAGATTTGGTAGTGGGCTCGGGTGTTTCTCCTTGCTAGGAAAATGCTGCAGTGAATTTTGCCAACAGTCAGTGGTGAGCTGTGGTGGTGCACCTTTACACGTTGGTCCATGGTGTTCAAGCCTCTCTCTGTCGGATGGATGTAGGATGTGCAAATGAAAGAAAATAATATTAAAAATCTCTTCTTTGCTGTTGACTCATTCTTCTGTCCCTTGAGATCTAAAATGCTTCACTCATGATGCTGCCTTCACTCTTTTATGCAGATAGTATTAATTAGCAGGAAATACTGACTTTTTAAAGCCTGAGGGAGAGTGGAAAAGAGAGTCTCTGGGCTCAGAATTTGCAACAGTTTGTTGCCTGTCTGCTCAAACACTGCAGGGAGCCGTACAAAGACCTCATCAGCTTGGCTGGGGGCAGACTCCTTGGACGGGTCTTTGTGGAAGTGTCTCCTATGAGTAACCCCTGAGGGTGTTGTTATGCACATATACAGCAAAGGTAGTTTTAAGTTCCCATCTCTGCCTCTGGATATTCGTTTCCTGTCTCAGGGGTGAGGACAGAATAATCTCATGTCAGTGTGTCTTCAGCAAATGTGGAAGCAGCTCTGCAAATGTGGAGTGCAAATATCCATCTTTACATGACTCCTGCTGCTGGAAAAAATAAAAAGCAGCAGCACTCACGGTGTCTTGTCATGTTTCATTATATTGTTTGACCTTTCACTACAAGGACATTCTTCAGATTTTTAAGACCGTATGAGAAATATTTTATTCATCAGAGTACTTGCAAATTGTTGAAGTCTTGAAATCACTGTAAGTCATTTTGTTGACTTAAGAGGAATGCTGGCAGGTCACCTGTGGTCCCTGCACGTGGGAGAGCTCTCCTGCCAAGCATTGTAGGCTGAGCCCAGACCGGCTTAGCTGGTATCAAAAGGATTGTGTGGTCTTCAGTAGCAATCAGCAGGTGAAAAAGCAGCTGCCCTTTCATTTTAACATGCAAACAGCTGAGTAGCTTTACCTCGCTGAGAAGCTTTGGCCAACAGCTTTGTTTCAGCTACCTGGTGTGTACCAGAGAGAAGGAGGCACAAGTGATGGGTTCAGGCATCCTCTGATACAGTCCAATCTGCTGACTAACAGAGGAGTTTCTGCTTTCCAAAATGTGGGGGAGAAACTGAAGAGCACACAGAGCCTTGTGTGTAGCTCCATCTTTGTCTGTTACATCTGAGAAGAGACTGAAAGGTGCCTTCTCTAGGATCTACTTCACCAATCATTAATGGCATCTTGGATTCAGCCTTCCTTGGTTTGTCTTTTCTGCACCTTTCCAATGTGCTGCCCAGCACTGCTTCATTTTCCATAGTTTTAAGCAGAAGCATTCCTTGGTGGAAGGTGTTTTAAAAACAATTTCACTGCTTTTCATATCCACCATACTAAATCCTGTTCATAGGATAATATGGTGCCCACTAAGTATAGCCCATTCTGGAACAGCAGTTCAAAAAGATGGATTACTTTAGTCACTTAAGGGTATTTCCAGTTGCAGTCACCCCTGGACAACATGGATGTGTATTTTTCCAAACTGGGCCATGGCTGGTTTGTATTATAACTGCACTCACAGCACCTGAGAATTTGGTGTGTACTTAGATGAGTCATCCCAAGAACCTTTCACTTGTGGGATGGGAAATCTATTTGTGTGTAATTAGGAGCTGATCCAATGTCTAACGGCCTGTTACACAAAGCAGATAAGCAATGCATCTGCTGTGGAAATCTCTGATACCCCTTATCTCTCTTTCAGGAGAGAGAAAAATAAAAATAGAGTCAGGCTTGAGTGTTCACAGTGGAGAGAAGAAAATGTGTCACTACAAAGTTAAATCAAACTCTCAACAAAACCAACAACAGGCTTTAAAATCACGTTTGGGGGTGAACACTGGTGGTACGGGTGCTGTTGGGATGTCTGTGTCACACCGTGTGGGCTCCCACCGAGCCTCCTGCACAGGGTTGGGCACAGGGAACCTGCTGGGCAGGAGGAAGTGCAAGGCCACTGGGACTCAGCCTCTGGGGGAGAGGGAGATGTGTTGGTCACAAATGAGTACTGCAGACCTGGCTGGTGACTTTGGCTCATGGTTGAAGGCCATTGGGGAATGTCACTATCACATTGATTCCTGAACTGAGCCTGTAACTAAGAAATGCCCCATGGTGGCCCTTATTCTTCATCACTGGGACAGAGGGAGGTGATTACCGCAGACATGGCCCTGTCACCAGCTGTCTGCAAAACCTTGGGGAAGATCTGCTGAGAGCTTGTTAGTGGGCAGTGCCTCCTGCAGGAGCTGAAGGTTTTGGAAACACCTGCCTGAGTGTTTGATCTTTGAATGCATAATTGCTCGTAGCCCTGCTGTGACTTGTTTCTGCACACGTATGGTTGATGTGAGAGAATGACAGAGCCCTTAGCTCCTCTGTCAATCTGAAGGTACGTAATGGAGGAGAGAAGCTGGCTTAGGCACCTTCTGTGCAATGCTATGACATGGGGAGGAAAAGGGAAGCAAAAGTCGTGTTTCAAATAAATAACTTTAATGGCCAACCATGTTTTGGCAGGCTTAGAGTCTGTGACAGTGCTCAAAAGCATTTCATGAGAAGCTGAGTGGGATATATGCTGTAAAGGCAGCCATGCAGAGGAATGTCTTGATGCTGCCTGTGTCTTACAGCTATTGTCCCCTGCCTGTATTAATGTGGTTGGTAGACAAAGGGCTTGGCAGACTAGCACATAAAATGCCACGCTGTAAAAACACAGTGAATCAGGACTTAAGCTTGTCTGTGTTCAAAGGAGAGCAAGACTCTCTTGTAAAGGATGTAAATGGCAAGCTCCCATCCCTCGGGGGGACTGAGCATGCCTCCCTGTGGGGAAATTTGTTGTTCTCTGTCGGCACAGGTGCAAAACAGCAGGAAGGGTTCAGCAGGCACCAAAGCAAAGAAAGCCTCCACAATTCATGCGTTCAGCAGGGCCAGAGGATGGAAAAATCTCCTAAGAAGGGGTTGCAGCAAGACCAGAATGGAGGTAGCTTGGCATTTCCATAACTGTTTCACTGGCAGCAGCATGATTCCCTCTGGAAATCTGGTGGTTTAAAAATTTGTGCTCCATGCACCTTCCCTTCAGAGGCTGCAAGCTGTTCCTCCTGCCCCACAAGGCATTTGGTTGGCTCTGCACACAGTGCTCCTGGTTCTGCTCCTTCCCTTCCAGCTCCCTGCAAGACTGTGGGGGCAGAGGGACTGGAGGAATCACCCTCCTGCCATTGCCTACTTCTGCATCATGGGATCTTTATCCTCTGGTTCAGTAGAACAAGTTTTTTGTTCTTGGTGTATTTTTGAAAAGTCCTTGTTTTACCTGATACTTTTCTCATATGTTACCAATTTTCTACACTTCAGAACGTTGCATTTTTCATCAGCTCTGACATGCTTCTCCTCTCCCTCTTTGTCATATGGCACTTTTTTATTTCTAATTGGAGCCTCCAATTTGCCACAAAGTCTGGAAGGGATTTTAGCCAATGTTATCTTCTTTATTGATTGTGGGACTGTGATTATTTTGTCTTGAAAAATCATTGATTTTCATTAGCCTTCTGTCTTTGCCTTTCCTCCTGTTTGCTCATAATTTGTCTATCATTTTCTTAGTCTGGAGGAATTAGCCCTCTGATTCACCACACTTGTGTGCATGCATATGTGTGTCATTTATTAAGTGGGATTGTCCTCTGTTTCCCCTATTAAGCAGAAAGACTGTAACTCAGTGCCGGAGCATTTGTAATGTGAGATGTACACAAAAAACCAAAATACACATCCCTCCCCATATGTCCCCATTTGTAATGTGACATCTACACAAAAAAACAAACCATATATCCCTCCCCGTATGTCAGCAGCAGCTTGCTGTTCCCCTCTTAACTGTGGACAGACCTACCTGGATGCCCCATAGTTTTTATGTCTAAGGATATGTCTATGAAAAGGTAAAGGTTTGCACTCTTACACAAACACTTCTTAGCTTGAAACTACCTCAGAAGGGTCATGACCACAGGGAGAATGTAGACTGACTAATTTCACCCCTAGGGAGCAGTTCAGCCCATGGCACTAGCTCTCAGGTGAGTGTGTTCACCGGAGGATGCCAACTCCAGAGCTGAGGACGATGATGCCACTTGGGCTCTGTGCTGGTGCTGCTTAAGCAGAGGTTGCCTGCTCCCCCATTTCACAAGCACTGGTTTTCAAACCTCCCGTACCCCCAGGGGTGGACTTTCTCAGCATTCAAATTCTGTAACATGGTCTGTAGGCAGAGCAATTGCCCCAAGACAGAAATGTGTAGCTGGAACAAGAAAGCTTTATCGAGACTCTGTAGAGCTTCTCCCTTGACCTTGCACCCAGGCACACAGCGCTACCCCCACCCTGTCATCCAGGAAGACCCAAGGGCATGCAAAAGCTCTAAATGTATCTGCAGTTTACACATAAGAAACCCCTCAATGTGTCTGCAGACAGCAATGCTGATGGTCAAGCATAAGAACAAGGGGAGCCTTGTTCAGAGCTGGTCTTGTTTTGCCCTGGGAGTGACTTTCCGGCACTTTGTTTGCCCATCCATAAGCACCAAAAGGTCTTTCTGTTCCAGTGGGACTGGGTGGTCGGGTGAAGTTTTGCAGCCTGCCCCTTGTGTGTTGCTGAGCTCCAGCACGCTCAGCACAAACATGGAGCATGCCCAGGCTGGATGTGAGGGTTTGCTCTGTTACTCCCTGACCTACAGCACCTGGTCCAGCCCTTGCTTGTGTAACCACGGGAGAAACAGCTGAAACCACTGCATCTGGTATTTTTAAAATGCACCAGTGTGCACTGAGAGGACATCGATTGGCAAAGCAGGAGGCCCTCTACAAGACAAAATGGACATGACAGGAGCACTGATTCTGCAAACAGATGGTCAGTTAGGCTTTCAGACAAGCTGCAAATGTTTAGATCAGGCTGAAATTATTAGGAAATGAACAGAGGGGTGAACTCCTGCCATGTTATGAATGTCTAGACATAGAATGTCTGCAAGCCCTTGATACAATCTCTGCTAAGGAGATGACAAGGAGTGGAGAGGGCATAAGATTTGTTGTCTAGCTCATTACTTAAACACGTAAATGCATTGTGCTGCCATTGATTTTTGAAGTAATTTTTGAAGTAATTAGTTGTTGGATTAAACACAAGTCAATTGGTCAATTGTGATCCCTCTCAATAGGAGAAGATCTTTGCATTGGCCGTAGACAAAGTGGGACTGAGCAGGAACAGAGGAAATGCACCATCAGCACAGCAGACCTGCTGGAAAATTTAGTATTTCACAGACAAGACTGAAATTTCATATTTGTCTTTCTTTTGGGAAGATACAAATCATATCAAGCTTTGCAACAGCCTTGAACTATTATTTCTTTGGAAACTTTTATCAAAAACATTACTGCAAAGTCTGATTTACTAGATGCTTAATGTGTCAATAGACAAATTTGTGGCTGACTTAACATATTTTTCTGAAAATAATAGTAAAAATAATCTCAGTAACACTTCATTTGTGTTACAAATCTTTTCTTTCTCCAAGAAAAATAATTAAATTCCTCGAATGCTGGCCAGTTCTGCCTGGGCAGGACTGTGTGAGGCTGAGACTGCAAGCTGCAAAAATAAGTCACCTAAATATCACTATAGGCAGATGTCACTCCACGAGAAGGTGCGGGAGGGAACATGGATCAATACTGTTAAATACTGAGTAGCAAAGCATTCAACAGCAGACGCTGGAAGGAGAACAGGAGAATGTTTCTTTTGGAAAGGATGTGAGCTTTCTGTTACAGGAGCAAAGGACCTGGAAGATGCAGTTTAAATGCCGAATATCTGAATCACAGTCACATTCTTAAATACTTTTGTTCATAGGTTCTGGACTGGAGCGAAACTGAACTAGATCCAAGGATGATAAAAGGAGTATGTAAGGTGCTGTGCCAGGAGCCAGCTCTCCATTTTCCACATGCATCAGTAGCTCTTTTGTTAGCAAAAGGTACACGCAGAGGGATAAGGAAGATGCCCCTGTTAAAATTGCAGGCTGATATCCATGGATCTGTTCAGACTTCTGTAGTGCCATTGTGTTTCTGCCACCTGTGTAGGAGAAGCAAAGGAACAGTGGCATAGTTGTCGCCAATCCCACTGAGCTGTGGCCCTTGGGAGCTAGCAGCAAACGGGTTCATGGCAACCAGCTGGCACCAGAGGACTGGATGGCGGGTGCATTGCCCATAAGGGTTGCTGTTGGCTTGCCTTTGTATCCAGCTGCCCTAAGATCTCTCTTCAGTATCATCACGTCCCTTCTTTTCCCAGAAGATCTCTGTCTAGGACATCATTTGCCACTAGACACACGGTTAGGTTTTCCTGGTGGTCTCCTTCCCAAGGGTCCAGAGCACCCGGCCACAGCACTTTAAAGGGTTGACATTGTCAAATTGCTTTAGAAAAAAGGGTCTGATAGTGATGGTATCTCAGCTTATCTCTGCTGGTGACTCTGTTATAGTCAATTTGCTATCCCTGCTCTAAAGCTGCTTGCATTTGTCAAATGGAAGGCACTGCTGTGTCCTCTCACCTCACAGATTAGCATCAGTCAGGGAGTTTGATGAGTAAAGAAAGAAATTATTTGTAAATATTTATTTTCTGTTACTACAACTCATTATCTGGTCAATGGAAGTTGAACCTTCTATATCTTTGAAGGTCAGGTTGGAGGATCAAGCTGTTAATGACATCAAAATACAGCTTTGTCATTATTGCAGCAACCGAGGGGTCTGTACACGGTTACAGTCAGCAGAGAGGGGCCTCAGCTTCACCTTTTCCTACATGGAGCTACATTGCAGATGTAAAAGGTGATATTCCCAGGCTGAGAGTTGACTGGGGGTTATGTGAGGGTGGCAGCTCCGTGCTTGCAATCTGGGTCTTCTTCCAAAAGGTAATTAAATCAGGTTTTGTAAGCTCCACTGTACTGCACAAAACCATGACAGGCAAAGGGAAAGTTTAATAGGCAGAACAGCCAGAGAAGTAATGAGATTTTAAAGCTCAATTTGAATAGAGCAATGAATCAGAAAGGTGCCTCAACATGTAAAGAATTATTTAGCTTCCTTTGTTCTCTTAAAATAAAGTAAAAAATATGTTCCGTTCACCAGAAAGATTATCCAAATCCACATGGCATTAGCAACATGTGGTTTCATTTAATTTCATTCTGATGTCATGAACTATATAAAGGAAGATGCCCTCTTCACAACACGTATCTCTGCAACACTCCAGTCTGATATAATGGTCTCAAAACCCACCTGCAGTGAAACTGATGAGTGCTGGGGTGTCCAGATTATTTCCAAGGAAGCTGTATGGTACAAGATGACAACAAATCTTACCTATCAGTCATTACTGCCCTCATGATCTGAAACAAAATACCAAAACAAAAAAGAATTCTGACATAGTGCACCTTTGCCTGGACAAGACCAAGGAAGCTGATGGAAGATGTGGTTCAGCTGTTTTTCTGGTTTTCCAGGATTTTCTTGCATGTCAATATTAGCTGAAGGGATGAGATCAGTAAAGGCATTTAAGACACAAGAAGAAAAAGCATGGAAAAACCAGAAAATCAACTGAACCCCATTTTCAGTCAATCACATTTTGGGACAGGATATAAGCCAGGAAAACGATTGTAAGAGTACAGCCAGGAAAGGACAAAAGCGTGTACTAAGGATTTGGATGTCTTCCCTCAAATAGGCAGAGAAGCTTACAGTCTGTACTGTCTACAAATGGTAAGACCTAAGTGTGGGATCAATATGAGGCTGACATGTCAAATCAATGTAAAATATTATATCTAAACTGCGTGTCACAAATCACATCTAACTACAGGCACTGGAAAATAGAGAGGCCAGCCATAGTGGTTGAACAATTACAGTTCAATCTGATCTTTGTTTGCTTATAAAAACATTTGTGCACTTTCCTACCTGCTACCTCAAGTGACGTGTGAAGGTGAGGGATTTGAAGGTACAGAAAATGAAGTGGAGCAATATAAGGCTGACATGGGACTGACCCAGTAAGTCTGTCCTCTTCCTGACCAGCATGGCAATTGCAGCATTCTCACATCCCCTGGCTCCTGGAGATTGGATGGGAACAGAAACTGATTGAAAAGAGTAAGCAAAGACTTTCTTTAGTCTTTTTTCTGAGAAAAATTGAGAGGTTACAGGGAAGTACACGGGCACTAAGGGCTGGGCTGTGGGATCTCAGTACTGTGGATAACTAGGCTGCGGAAAAAACCTTGGTCAGAAAAAACCAAACAGGATCTACCAATTTACCACCCTGAGAAGGGTTTTTGAAGGAAGGATATTTAAACCACTACCTTGGTACTGGGGCAGCCAAATGCCTGACCCAACACTGAACCAGTGTCCATCAGCCCAACACAGACAGTGTACGAACACAACTTCTGATGTCAGCCTGAAGTTACTGTGGCCTGTGATGGGTTCCTGCCCCGTCTGAGCAAGGATGTAGTTCTTCATTACCAGTTCCTGTCCAGTGGTTAACAACATCCTGAAGGAAGGGTTAAGATTAATGACATGTTGGTCAATACTAACACAAATTATTTTAATAATTGGAAAAGGAAAGCTGGATCAGGACAATACCTTTGGCCCAGACTGCACCCAGAGACATTTTCTCCACATTTCCTATGGTCTTCTGTTTCCAACTATGTGCAATTTTGGCCTTGTAAATAGTGTCATTAAATGTTATCTAATCTGAGTCCATGGTTCATAGGTTTGAGCTTCTTCTGAAGTTGTGGTAGCTCAGGGAGAGCCACACCATGGAGTTGCTCTGAAGTTACTTATAGGGCAGATAAATGCCTGAGAGACAGACCAAGGAGCATAATACACCTATTGTTTCACCCACTGAGGGAGCCAGGCCAGCTACTCTGCATAAAACCTTCAGCATCCTAGGGGGATAAGCACTGGCTCTTCTGAACAAACACCCACACTTTGCATCCTCTCCTTTTTGCATAACATCGGCTGAAATCAGTGTTTGCTGCTTCAGGCAGGGAAACGTGTGCCCATAATGATGGGAGCTAGAATGGAAATTACTTGCAAATTGGCAAGGAGGGTTTTCATCCACTTTCATTTAGAAAAGTAAATATCTTGAACTCTTGGTGGGCAAATACTTCTCGTTCTGGTGAAATAACAGGTTGTAGGGGCTCCAGCTCTCCTCCAGATCTTAGCTTGCTCACTCTGGTGGTGCTGTTTTCTTTGGATGTGTTTCACTGTCAGCTGTAACTGATGTGAGCCTGTGGAAGAATGCACCATTTATTTTGAGATCAATTCTGAAAGGAATTGTTGGCTCAGTGTTATTGGCTGGAAGGAAATATCTTCTCCAGAGAACATACTTCCTCAAACAAGGCATCTTGGCAAGTGACCACTGAGAGGCTGATGTTTCAGTTTGTGGTAACTGAACACTCAAAAGAAGCCATGACTGGGACTCTGAATTATTTCTTTATTTGTTTTAGAGCAGAACCTGGCCATGTCCAGGCTATCAGGGAGTCCCAGTTTTGCATCTACACTGTGCATTTTTAGGAGTATTGATTTCAGCCACACACTGTGAAGTAGGAGAGCAGTGTGCCTCGATGCCAAAGGTCAGAAGATGGCAGTGCAGTCCTACAGGGGCATGGATACAATGGCACGTACAATGTGGAATGGTGCTTCAGAGGAGCTGATAGCCATTGACGTCGAGCTTCACCACATCAGTAACAGGAAGCCTCTGGGAGACTCCCAAGATCACCAAGGTGACAACGAAGTATTTAGGAGCATAAAGACCTTTACATCAGAGCTAAAGGATTTATTAATATCAGTCCACACCACAGAGAATGCTGGGAAATATTGGCCCCAGATGTATTTTTTCAGGCTCAAATCATAGACAGTGAGATGTTAAAATATGAAGTGTTGAATAAGCTAAAGAACCACAAGCTGCTAGGAATGAAAGGTATATATCCCAAGAGAACTGGAGGAATTTTAAGAAAAAAGAAGCTGAGTTGCTAACAAAAATATGCTGTCTCTCATTATGTCATATCTGTATTTTAGAAAGAGCTGATCCTAAGATGGGAGACCAGTGAGTCCTTCTCCAGTGCCAACTGCATTGGTCAAAACTAATCAGAACCAGAAGTTTAGTTGGATGAACATGACAGAATGGGGACGACTCAGTCTGGATTCACTGAAGGGAAATTGTCTCTAATCTACTAGAGTTGTTTTAACATGTTGCCAGAAGAGTGGATGTGACTTTCTTGGATTTTCAAGAGGCATAGGACAAAGTCCTTCACAGGAGGTAATCTAGGAAACAAATACCCTAATATATGAGACTGAATATTGTCACAGACTAGTAGTGGGCTAAGAGAAAACAAAATAAAGGATCAGTTGCAACAGGGAAAAGAATAAACATAAACCTTCCCCCACCATATCCTGCAGAATAAATTTTTCTTACCAGAATTGATGCTTAATGTTATTAATAAGGAATTAAACAACTGACAGAGCCGTGAGATGTGTTGGAAGTGCTGAAGGCTACGAGGAAGCTCTGACAGCTGGGGTGTGCTCTGCCTCCTGCTTAGTGGGGTTTTGAAATTCTCCACACAGAATAGTGCTGCTAAGCAGTTACTCACAGGTTTATGTGACCCATGTGCTGCAGTAACAAGATACCAGCACAGCAGTTTTTGAATCCTTGTTTTTATTTGCTTTGTAACAGCAGCTGATTTAAATTAGTTTTGTCACTTTTCTAGGAATAAATACATCATGCTGCCCTTTCTCAGAACCACTGCTCTCTCCACTCCAAATTCACCTTTCTTGCCATCTCATTGTGCATATGTGCAATTATTCCATAAAGGACTACAGCCCAGTGGGAAGTCGGGATCAAGCTGTGATTCAGCTCTCACATCTTCTGAACTACTGTGCAGCATAGCTAGCATTGCATTTTCTCAAGCTCGCTGTATCCTGCTAGATATTGCACAATTCTCCATAAGCAACTCAGCAGACTGATCCTTCATCTAAAGGTTTTTGTATTTCTTCCATGTGAAAGATCTTAGGAACCAAGTATAAATTGAGCTGTTGTTTAGGAAAAGGGGTCACAAGTTAAAAGGACTGGAAAACCTCTAAGATGTGTATCTTCTTATTCAAGATTTCTGATTTTCCCATCAAATCATCTTGAATTGTGTATCAGTTTCAATTTTTTGTAAGGATTTTGCACACTTCTGATTTCTTGTTTCCAGAGACTTTACACTGCATTATGTGTTTAAAAGCCTTTTTTCAAAAAGTATCTTGTTTGTAGTACAGTTTCAGGTACTGTTTCTGTTACCAGATAAGTTTGCCAGTACTTACAGTCTCCTACTATTCAGACATACTTTATTATTCCCTCTGTGTTATCTGCTCCTTGTTCAGAGATATTGGCAAATTCAAAAATGACAGAGAAGTGCCAGTAGTGAAACAGAAGACTACTTTTACCATGGTTATCAGTGCACTATTTTAGAAGCTGATCTGCTCTGGAAACTTTTCCTGGGAAGGCAATCTTAGTTTCCTGGTCTATTAAGCAACCATAAGAGAACATTATATCTTTGTGAAAAATAAGCCTGTTTCCAAGAAGTTCTTTATTTGTGAGCTTTGACAGGTCAATTTGTATTCTCACTGCAAAAGAAAATAATGCTGGAACCACCCAAGTTCTTTAGGCCAAAAGACCAGTTTCGTGCCTAAAATACAACTTTACTGATGAACAGTGCACTCAGAGACTCATAGAATCAGAATCATAGTATCATAGAATAGTTTGGGTAGGAAGTGACATTTAAAGGTCATCCAGTCCAACACCCCTGGAATGAGCAGGGTCATCTTCAACTAGATCAGGTTGCTCAGAGCCCCATCCAATCTGACCATTAATGTTTCCAGGGATGGGGCACCTCTCACCTCTCTGGGAAACCTGTGCCATTGTTTCACTACCCTCATTGTATAAAATTCTTCTTTATGTCTAGCCTGAATCTACCCTCCTTTAATATAAAACCATTCCTCCTTGTGCTACCACAATAGGCTCTACTAGGAAGTTTAACCCCATCTTTCTTCTGTCCCTCTGATCATTTTTGTGGCCCTCCTCTGGATCCACTCCAACAGTTCCATGTGTTTTCTGTGCTGAGAACCCCAGAGCTAGACACAGTACTGAAGGGGGAATCTCACAAGAGTGGAATAGAGGGGCAGAATCACCTCCCCCGACCTGCTGGCAACACTTCCTTTGATACAGCCCAGGATATGGTTGGCTTTCTGGACTGCAAGGACACTTTGCAGGCTCATGTTCAGCTTTTCATCCACCAGTAGCCCGAGCCCTTCTCAGCAGGGCTGCTCTCAATCCCTTCATCCCCCAGCCTGTATTGATACCAGGGATTGCCCCAACCCAGGTGCTGGAACTTGTACTTGGGCTTGTTGAACGTCATGAGGTTCACACAGGCCCACTTCTTGAGCACTTCTTGGTCCCTGTGGATGGCATCCTGTATCTCAGGCATGTCAGCTGCTGTCTCTAATAGCAGCACTAGAACTGAAATAACCTTTGGTAAAGGTGTAGCAGTGGTTGCTAGAGTTACTAAATTCTTTGTAGGGCCGCAACAGCACTTGAAATGTTTGAACAGTTCCTTGGTCAGAGGGTGGCATTGTGCTGGGAATCCGTTTTAGCTCAATAGGTTAATACAATATCAGAAGAGTGGAGGAATGAAGATGAGGCAAAGAGGGGATTGTTCATTATAAAATGTTTCTGATGAGTGTCTTTAAACAGATTCCTGGGGAGCATTCTCAGCACCTATTCAGCACCAGCACTGAGACTAGCCAGAAAAGGACCTTAATATTTGCAAGATACTTTTATTTTCCCTGAAAATCTTCACTCACCAGCTGACTTCTCACAAATGTATAAATTAAGTAGGTTCAAGAACAGATTTGGTCTTATTTTGCCTAATATGCACACACACATTAGCAAAGCTACAAGTGTTAGTCATATACATGTTTAAATTGAGTAAAGCCAGGTCAATTCCTGTTGTACTCCTTCCCCATTCCATTCCTCACTCTGTCTACAGTTTACAAGGTACCTTTCTTCTTCTTTTTTAAGACTGAGTCATTGGCAAAATCCTAGACATAATGAAGTCAAGAGAGGTATTGTTATCAGCATCCATAGGCTTAGGGTGTCACTCCTATTTTTCTAGGCCTCCTGCAAAAAGCTAGACAGTTTTGGGCAATTGAAATAATACTAAATACAGAGGATTAAAAGAGAGCATCTCCTTTAATCTGGATTTGACAAAATTTAACATGACAGAACCCTACACGGTTTACTTTTTAGTCCTCTTTTGCAATAGCAGTGTTGTACAAGAGCATTGTAGGCTGTTCTTGTAACAGGCCTGGAGATGAATGGTAGGACTGTAATTTTTAAATGTGTTTATCTCATTACAAAGGGTCACCTACAGTGCAGAAGTGGAAAAGCTTGCACATCAGCCATCACTCCTGTGTTAAGCGAAAGCTCATGTTATTGCTTATGCTGTCAAACACAAATCATCATGAGGGGGCACTAAAGAGCTGTCAATAGCAAAGTTACTTTGATACAAGGTTTGAAGGGAGATGTAATTACCTTCTTTTAGATGGCCAAATACTTTAAATAGGTTGTGAGATAGTCTGGTTTCAAAATGTCTTCAAACTATGAGGAAGCTGAAGTTTTCCATGAGCCTTTCAAGACCCTCTTCTAAAAACTGAACCTGTAACATATTTGGTTTGTAAAGCCGGGAAGGGGTTTGTGAGAGATGGACAAGTCCTTTTAATAATGAATTTCAAATATTTCCTATTTTAAAAAAATATTCTGTGTGGGAGACTAGAGATATCACCAGGCCTTAGAACACCTGGCAGCACAAATGGAAAATGAATAAACGAGTGAAATGCAATTTGGACATCTTGACTGGTAAAGATGGACTCTTTCCTTCTAAAGACTGGGTTATGGATGGAGTGCCAAAGCTGGTGCAGTTGGATTCAGCAGAGTCAACCCTGACAAATTGTAAAGAAAATCTCGTAGACAAAGCAGAGGATTTTCAAAATTAAAATGGGCTGTTTCACAAACGACTTGTGAGCATTCCTGTGGGACTGTGCTGCTAACAGATGTCCTCAAAATTGTTCTCACAGGCTCCCTTGAAATGGAATGCACATATGGCACAAACTGCAACCAGACACTCTCAGCACAGTGCAGGCTGATCACTAATTTTGCACTCCCCATGCACATCCGAGCAACTGACTCAATGGAACAAGGTCACTTGCCATGTCTTGAACTCCAGGGAAGCCAGTGGCAATGGAACTGGGATTCAGATTAATCACAACAAAAATAATTAGTATGTGCTTACTTGCAATTAATTTTCCTTCTTAGACATTTATTTACGTAGAATGTTTGAGGGAATAATAACAAGGTGTTTTCAAATCAGAGGCATACAAAGATGTGTTAGATTATAATTCAGACTCCAAATTTGTGTCTGATATGGCCAGAACTTTATGATCCTAGTCTTCTAGTCCAACAGCTTCCCAAGGGTGGGATGTGAGCCTTCCCAGAGTCACATCCCAACAAGACTGTCTTCTTGGAAAAAAACTTAGTCTTGATTTAAAGACTTAAAAGACAAGAAGTAAAGAAAAATCCAACATCATCTTTGGTAAACTCTCCCAGTTGCCAATTTCCATCACTGGTCAAAAGTTCACCTGTGGTTGGACTCTTGTACCTCTGTCCACCACACTGAGCTCTTTCAGTGTCAGACTTCTGCCAGACAGTGACCAAACAACTTGGTCACTTTCCATTTTTTTCATATGCCACGTAGATATTTTTCCTTGTGGCTGTTTTACCAAGACATCCTTACCAATCCTTCAGGCATGCGCTAGAATCAACTATTCATGCCATAACTTATCAACACTTTCTTGAATTCTGGACACCAAACCGGAAGACCCCCAAGGCAACTGACATCCAACATGGACTTTCAGTCCCATTTAGGCTTTTGAACATCATCATGGTAGGCCACGGCCAGCTAAATATTCACTAGTGCTGGATAGTGCTTTTCCAAGGCAGTTTTCCAAAGAATTGTGCACTGGTCTATGGGAGCATCTTACAGCCTTTGACTCTCAATATAGCATTTGTACTCAGTCATAATAAAAGGTAACTTGTCCATCCAGGTTAATTTAACAACACAATCATGTTTGCTCAATATCAGCACTCTGTCTTCCTTCTGCTGACGTGCCCTTCAGTCCTCATATCACATAACTTCGTGAGGACTTGGTTTGTGTTTTTCCATTGACAGAATCATAGAGTCATGGAAATATTTGGGTTGGAAGTGACCTTTAAAGATCATCTACCTCCAATCCCCCTGCAGGGACATCTTTCAATAGATCGGGTTGCCCAAATCCCCATCCAACCTGGCCTTGAATGCTTCCAGGGATGGGGCATCTACAGCTTCTCTGGACAACCTGTGCCAGTGTCTCGCCATATACAAAAAATACATAATAGCATGGCAACAATCCCTGTGCAGCTTTGGTAGAAGTTTACTATGTTAATTATGATTCTTGTAATCCTGAGATTGGCTAGTTTAGTCAATTTTCCTTCTTATTAGTGTATGCTGAGTTGATTTTTTTTACTTTTGCTCTAAACTTCCAAAGTGATTTCATTTCTATTGTCAGTAGAAACTGTGTGTATATTTGAACACAAATGGATTATTTGATTTTGCTTCGAAGCATGGTTTTCAGAAACTTTGACTGCAGGATTATGGATTTTTTTTGTCTATTTTAAAACAAATCTTTAAAAAATCTGAGATAACAAATGTATTTTCACATACTTCTTTCCAAGTTATTTGGATCATAGCTGTTTCTGTTTGTAAAACACCTTTCTAAGAGATTGAGTACATGTATCAGTTCATTGTAATAATCATCTGCACTTAGTTTTGCTTGTACACAAGAAATCCAATTAAGACAGATTCTTGTTTCAAAGTCATCACTAAAAATAATTCTGTAGTCAATTCTTCTTTAATTTTCAAGAAGAGGTTTAATACTAAATTTCCTGGATTAGATGGAACATTTTTGAGTAAGGAAATTAACTTCTATAATTTTTAGAGATTCTAAGGCCATTGAGTTTTGGCAGTGTAATGCTTCCAGCATATATTAGAATGAGGATGCCCTATCCTTTCCATCCATCTACCTTTTTTTTCTTGTGAATTCTGTGTATCTACAAACAGATAACTGTAGTATGAATGGGTAGTGTCTAGGAGTTATCAACTGGTATCTGCTTTACTGGCTAGGACAGTAATCACTGACTACCAAAGGACTTCTTGTGAGCTTTCAAAGAGATCCTATCATTTCTGATAATAAATAAATAATAAAAATAATAAAAGAAGGTCTCTCCTTCTTTTGGCCACTTGATACTTTTTCAATACGATTCTTCCCCTTGTACCTTTGATTAATTCCACCCTCCATGTTTTGATTTTGTACTAAATGACTGCTGACTGTTTCCTCACTTCACCCTCTGCTTTTGGATATAAGTTTAACAGTCAGTGTAGTCAGATCAGTTCTTGGAAAATGGCTTGTCTTCCTCCTCCGGTTGGTCACAGTCTGCTCCTTGGATGAGGGACTTGCCTCTACTGCTGTGGCCCTTGGCTTTGTACTGTTGACCTGGCCACTGACTCACTGCCAATTCTTTTCCATCTTGCATTGTTTGCAGATGTTTTATGAGATCTTCAGGTGTTCTCTGGTCAGACTCTCTCAAGTACTGTAAAATCTTGGGAAAATTTTGAGGATCTGGGAATTCGGGGAAGTTTCTGAATCCCACTGCTTCCACCTTTCTCCAGTACATTTTGTCAGGCTGTTCTCTGGCTCTCTGCTCTCTGATCCTTTTGCTCACGCTTGCTGGGAACTGCTACACTGCCTTTTGCTCTGATCCCTGCATTGCTCAATCCATTCTTTGTGGACTCTGAGGCAGTGATGCCTCTCAAATGGAGTTATCCAGGAGCTCCAACTTGGATGTTCCCAGCCCTGTCCCTCCTTCCCTAGAGCTGTTTCTTCTGTGTACACTGTATATACTGGATGCCCTTTTGCTAGAGCGCATCAGAGCAGAAACCATGACCTGTTGCTTGAAGGTCACAGTGTTTGTCATTTGTAGTGCTGAGACCCAAACCATACCTACAAACCACACTTACAAACCACATACTTATAATTGTCCAACCAGCCCCAGAAACTCCATGAATACTGGTTCCATTTGCCCATCATGTAAATGAAAAGGTAGCTAAGTCTGTTTTCTTCAAACTGTCTATAAATATCCTTCATTGTCCTAGGAGCCCAAACGTACAGACACTGTGAAATTAAGGTTTCAAAATACAAGCTAGTTGCAACCATGTCTACACAGTAGTTGTCCTCATTTACATGTTACTGAACTTACACCAGTTTATCTTTCTTGTGAGAGTCTACAGAGGGTGGCAAAGGTAGAACCACCACGCTGGGTTCCTTCAGGCTCATCATCCAGTGCCCCAGGACTTCCTGGAGGGAGTCAAAAACGTAAGCGGGAAATGAGTGATCTACCACAAGGTTAGAGACCTGTCCCTATGAACACAGCACGGGGAAATAAAGTTCAGCTTGTCTTTGTCTTGGATTCCATGTGAGGCACATACATTTTTCTGTCATCAGATGTGCCCTCATTCAGCATCCATGGGCATTTCCTCCAGAGATGTTACTTTTGATGTTACTTGAGCACCACACCAACAAGGGCTTTGCTCATTGGCTTTTTAGACTTCTCATTCATGGAATTTAAACTAGTTTTGCTACTATGGAAAATTCCCAAGATGCAGATTTCTCATGGTTTATGGGCACTAAATGAGTTACTTCAAATACCTTCAGCAAAGTAGCCACACCAGGTGTAGCCCTGAAGTTACAATTCTGATTTCTCTGAATTTTCCAGCCTGCTTCCACACAGCCGTGGTCCATGCTTACTTCACCTATCTAAGACTTGTCTGCTGCTGTGTCCTACCTTAATAATTGTCATGACCCCACTTTTCCTTATTCAGTCTTCCTGTTATTTCACAGGGATATAATTTACAGCAGTTACTCCCAAGGACATTCTCTAACTCATTAAAAAATTATATTTGTCCTATATTTTCTTCTTCTTTGTACTTAATATAGAAACTAGTAGAAGAAGCTTACAATTAGCAAGGTGAGATGACTTGGTTAGTTAAGGCTACAATAACCTATTATTTTGTCGATGGTTGAGTGAAGCATTATTGTAGGTGAGGGATATAATGTTTTTCAAGACGTTATGTCCCTCACCTACAATAATGCTTCACTCAACCGTGAAGAAGTGGTTAAGCTTTTTTTTTGTAATGAGCAAAGAAATACAGCCTTTGGACAGTCACCCCCTAAAACTAGTCATCTGTCATTGAATTATGTTGAGTTACATAATTACAGGACTTCGACTCCAGACTGAAGGTACATGCAGAAAGTTTGGCATTGGTTTGGTAAATGAGTGCATGAGGCAGAGACCTAGATGTTTATGCCACTTTTTTAAAAAAAGGAACAGTCAGAGAGGCTTTAGGAGGAAATCTAAGAGATGTTAATGGCAGACCCAGAATCACATCTTGGGATTTTGGCAGCTGGTACACTATAGCCAGGCTATTTTGTGTGTTCACATGCCTTAGCAAGATTATGTCAAACAAGGTGTAGGTTACTCTGTGGAAAACAACACTTAGGAATCCAGTTATAAGGTAACTGCTCCTGTCAGTGGTGTCATACTAAAGGAAGAATATACTTCAAAATACTACCTGCAATTTTGACTGGATAATTATTCTTTGCCTCTTGTCTTACATTGTTCCAGTTGCGGTAGTTAGACAGTTGCTGGTTTTCAACCCCAATTACTCTAGTGTCATGGTGAATAATTTCCATCAGTAATATATAAAGTGCACTGGAAGCTTTCCAGACGATGCTGTCCAACTCTTCTCAGGCATACATGGATCCCAAGTTTCAGAGCAAGGTGCAGAAATGACTGAATGCATGCACACTGCTCTCATAGAGCAGTAACCCCTATATAAAGTGTGCATTCAGCTGGATATTTCTGTCATTCACATGCCAACTTGTTTTCAGTACACACTTCAAACTACTTCGTGAACCTCCTGCAGGTCATGGACCCTGAGTAGTTCTCACTTGCTTCACATTTAAAAAAAAGACCACTCTAAACCAGATTACTATTATTAGCAGCACAACTAATTAGTAACATATGCCACTTCCTTAGTGAGCCTTTTCAAGCAGGTTATAAATGTCCATAGGAGATGGCATACTAACAACCTACATGGTTTCACATATTTCGTCTGTACATGTATGATTATCACCATGCCTTCAACATGATAATGGTTCTAAAAATATCCAGGCATTCAGGGATATAAGGCACAGTAAGATGCAATCAGAGAGAACAGAGCAGGGGTAGTGGGAGAAGGGGCAGGCAAGGAAAGCAGAGAGCATATTTCACGTATCAGCATTTGCTTGATCCAATTTAGGAATGAGCATCACCCTGCTGTGGTCATGGTTGTGCAATATTTATAGAATGCCATCTCCCCTCTCACAGACATCTAATGGCAACTAAGCATTT
Organism: Aegotheles bennettii; assembly: GCA_013398125.1. Classification (NCBI taxonomy): domain Eukaryota; kingdom Metazoa; phylum Chordata; class Aves; order Caprimulgiformes; family Aegothelidae; genus Aegotheles; species Aegotheles bennettii. Next base: position 1,203,359 of record VZRW01010755.1, read on the forward strand.
ACTCCAAGAGTAAATTGGGACCAGCTGGCCTTTGGGACCAATGCAATATTTTATAGAATATCAAAATAATTTGTTTACTTATGTGATTCCTTCCAAAACCAAGTGTTTAATCTTTCAGTGTGATTAATAGAAAACTCATCAAAATCGATACTGTTCCCTGGCCCAGGTCCAAAAAGGTACTTAAAAAAATGGCCAACTTCATGCATGGAAATAATCTCACTCATGAGTGTTCCTGATGAATTGGGACTTTCATTTTAAAATACTTACCACTTTTTCACTCTACGGTGCTCGTCATAACGTTGTTTAAGTCTCAATTTAAACTAGTGTACACATTAAGAGTATTGTGCTCTCTATTGCATCTACTCTGTACGATCTTTACTGAAAAGGGAATTGTGATTGCACACATGCATTGCTGGAAAAAGGCCTGGAGTGCATGTTAAAAGTGAATCTCCTTCAGCATTTGGAAACATAAGTCTGTGAGATCTGCTAGGCAGCCTTAAGGCCCAAGGAGTACATTTTATTTTCAAGCGTCACATCACATTGTTTCTGAAGTGCCATTTTCTTAGAGCCTTCAGTTCATGAGGAGCTTCAGACAGTTATGAATTCAGTACACTTCAAATAACAATCGAATTTCAAACAAGAACAGCGAGGACATTTCCTATATACCAGAAATTCTGCTTTCTCGTCTAGTCTGTTATTGCAGGAGCTGCTCAAGGTCTCTGTTAGGGTCACAGACACCCATCATGGGACTAGGCATTTTTTGCACCCTCTACAGATAAGTTTAGTTTTTGGGATAATATTAAGCTGGGAATTAGTTGGGAAGTCTCTACCAGCATTGCTCTGCTTCCTTAGGAGGTGAATACCCAGCCCTGTGCTGTTTGATGGGGGGACTCAAAACGTCTTGGCAGGACAACCACTCACTTCTGTGCTCTGTAGAAGATGGCTGAACACCACTCTCTGAAGATGCTGAGGATGCAGCTCTCGTATTTTTGTATTCCTATTTTACAGATACACATCTTATCTAACCCAAACATTCCCCTCCTGTTTTTCACCTCCCTCACCTGCTGAGCTACTGCTGGTCTCCATTCCCCTCTTGTGAGGCATGAAGGCTGACTGAAACACAGCCCCCAGCCTGGCTCTCCCTTTCATTGGAGCTTTGTCTGGCCCTGAGCACATCTTGGGAGCCACTGCATGAATTAACACCAGCACAGACTTGAAAAATGGCTTCATTCTGTCAGAGCCCTGTATTTTCCAGCGTTGGCATTTCTCTGGGAAAGCTTTGGGACTTGCAGCGTAGCTCCACACAGGCAACAAAGAGAGCATTTAGACAAATGTCTTTGGAGGGACTGTGGTTTTGGTCTGCAAAGCAAAACAGGAACTGAGGTCTTGTCGTCCATGCACTTCACAGAAGTTATCTCTGTCTTCTATTAATATCTGTTCTGTAGCTGTTGGATAAAAACATATTACACTGTGAATATGGTGCGATACCTTCAACCAAAGCCACAAATTTATGGAATAGTTACGATGGATGCGGATAAGGTAATGGAATCAGACTCCACAGAGAGAAAATCAACAAAGCTACAAAACATAAAAAATTAGAAATGGCCGTGAATGAGTGCAGGACACACAGGGCAAATCAAGATGCCCAGTAATGCCTTTGAGTGAAAGATGAAATCAATATGATGGATTTCTTTAAAACTTGTGGAATGACATTGTCTATGCAATATCTGTATGTAATATTTAGGAAGCTGACTGGGAGAAGCACAGAGATAAATACAGGCTAAAGATTTCATACTGTCACATAAAATGTACAATATCTGAATAGGGATAGCACTGAAGCACTGAAATGTTCATGGTTAGATTTCGAGATACAGCAGTGCCAACTTCAAATCTTCAGAAATCATGAATCAGGCTCTGCTAAAGCCTGTCTCAGTGTGACACTGAACAATTTCTATGGAGGAAATCACCCATAATTGTCATTTTACAAGATTTACAAGAGTCTACCGTTTTAAGACTGACTTGCAAATAATGAGATACAGAAAGAAACACTCTTTCAATTTATCCCTGGTTTACAAGCCACTAGGATATTTCAGATCTGTGTTTTAAATTTGCTTTGTAACCCAAAGGTCCTAGAAGACTTTTAAATAAAATGTGACATTCTTATGTAATCAGTCCCCCTGAAAGCAAGATCTTTAAGATAAGCATCAAATTCTATGAAACTTTTGATAAGCTCCTAAGAATTGGTATCACTAAATCAAAGAACAAAAATGTAATGACAAGGTCATACTGTAGGGCCTGTGAAAAAGAACTAAATGGTGTTAGGAAATCAAAGAAGCAACTTCATCTTGTAAAATGACAATTATGGGTGCTTTCATCCCTATAAATTTTTCAAATGTCTTGTTGAGACAAGCTTTAGAGACATTGAGTATCTTAAAATGTCTTTCTCTGAAAATATTCTAAAGGACCAATTCCCCCTTAGAAAGAGCAGGTTCAAGTGACTAGCTACAGAAAGTCACAGACTTTTCAAGCCATTTAGGGGATTAAATTATGGATAATCTTCATCCATACATTCATACTGAGGCTATCCTTCAACACAAGCACAAGAGTGCTTCTGTTGTTCCATAGTCTACAACTTCATTGAGAATTGCACCAGTGTTATCTGATGCTTTGTGTCACAAGTCTGGTACCTATGTCATTCTTTGTTATTCTGCCCAAGAACAAGAAATCGAGATGGCACAATAATTGGAGAGGTTTTCAGAAACCATTTCTGAAGTCTGAGGTACTGGTGGCGTGAGCGATGACTGGGTGAGCTACTACGTGTTTCGGTGCCACTCACAAAGCAGTGTTGACTATTTCAGTTTGCATCAGACAGACTTATTCTTCCTCCTAATGTATTTTCCAGGCTGCTTGAGGTTTGGCTTGACGGGAGAGGCTAAATTCAGGCAGGCATTATTGAGCAGAAAATATATTCTTGTCAGGTACCACTTGCTTTCCCAGTCAGTTCCATACATACTTAGCTGGTTTCATCATTGTAGTGCGCTGACAGCTCCTCACAGGAGCGAAATAATTTGTCTGATCTGGTGCCTGGGCTGATTAATTGGTTCACTATGCAAAATGGCCCTACTGAGATCTAACTTTATTGTGTTGATTGAGAAAGAATAGGAGGCTCATTTGCCCCCGTTTCTGCAGCGATAGGTTCCTGTAAATGCTGTTTGTGGAGTTGGTAGAGAGATTCAGAATGGTTTCTGCATTTTTCTTGTTGGAATTATTTCCCTGGATGTTTCATGCACCAAAGTGAACCTGTGCAGAATTCTGCTAGGGTCATCAACTCTGTATTTGTCTACTTTGCTGTCTCTCACAGTTCCCTCCCCCCGTGAATGGCAATAATTGATCACTGCCTAATGTAGGCACTGCCTCAACGAGGTTTTAGACACTTGGCCTGGGAGGGCAAATCCAGTCCATCTAATACTGAATGTTCTTTGCAATCAGTTGAGTTTGGTACTTCAGAAGACCTGTGAGGGGAGGCCAGTACTCCCTGAAATAGTCTTTTCCCTTTTTATGTTTATTCAATAGGAAATCAGGCACATCCTGAACCTAGTCCAGCTCGTATATATTAGAAATACACATCTTTTTAGAGCAGCAGTGTCATGAAGATGAGTAGCCCTGAGAGTGGTCTCCTGTGGATGTACCAAAGCAGATTGGACCTGCAGATTCCTGGTAATGTGCTAGGGAGACTTTTTGGTGCCAGGTCCAGGGTCTTCTGGCTATCATTTGCTGAGGAGGTTCTGGAGAGCTTGGAAAAGACCAAAGCCCTGCTGATCTCCACAGGCTGAGCCATCATACAGAGCTGGTGGAGGAAGGATTATCTCTGTGAGATGAGTTGAATGCACTCAGGATTGAGTATAATTTGGGCTGAAAGGGACCTCAGGAGGTTTCAAGCCCAGCCTCTTGCTCAAAGCTGGGCCAGCTTTGAGGTCAACCTGTTCCTATGCTATCCTCACGATGAAAGAGTTTTCCCTTGTATTTGATCTGAACCTCTCTTACTTAAACTTGTGCCTGCTGCCTATTGTCCTCTTCACATGCATGACAAAAAACATGGATGTAGTTGTTTAGCTGAAAGCTGGCTTTGAAATGTATGGAGAGCATAAGGAGAACAAGTAAATGTGGTGCCTAAAGAAGATACTCAGATCTTCAGTATTTCTACCACCGCTTGCACATTACCAGTAATTGTTTTGTTGGCTAAGGAAGGATAAAGTGCTCTCTGCCAAAGACTCATGCCAGGCCAAGGTGCAAACACAGAACAAGAGGCATTTTCAAGAAATCTGAAACTATTTGCCAAATACAGAAATGTGCAAAAGTCAAAACTGACATTTTAGAAAATGTTATGAGGTTTATTTGGAAGAAAAATGTGACTCTTAAAACTGTAAAAATAAGTGGGTGCTTTTTTAAGCATATAATTTTTTTCTTACTTGGATGAAATGTAATAACTATAACAAGAATTATTCCTGAGAGGAACTCAGACCTAGCTCATTACCTTGCTATGTCCAATGGTCACTGAGCTATCAATGGGACCTTTGCCTCTTGCCAATCTTGTCCTAGTGAGAGATGTCCCTGCCTGGGTTGTGGTTGCTCTCTGCCCCTGATGTGGCAGCTGAGCTCTGGCTGTTCCCTAAAAGGATCTGAAATGGCAAAGTTTGATTTTTATGTGCAAACATCATATTTTTTAAAAAAATCACCTGTTTGCACTTAGTGAACCCAACCTGATTGGTCCCATGCTGTGCAAATCACATGACAATCTTGGGCGGAGTCCAGGCAGGTAGTCCTGCCACAGACTGGAGAAGAAGGACCATGTGTTTGGCAGAGTTTCCAGGGATGCTCATGCTGTGCCACTTCAGCCGTACTGGCCAGACCCTACCATCACTGCTGACATCCAACTCAGGGTGATTCCATGTCACATGGAGACCTCCCTGAATCCCCCCACAGCTCACCGTGAGTGCTAGGAATCCTTGGGGTGGCCAAAGCTGTTGCCTTCACCAGCTGCCTGCCCTGGACCAAGCACCAGCCAGAGCAAGGTGCCCTGTCCTCAGCTACAAGGAAGGTCAGGTAAATCATGCCAGCCCAGGCGCTGCAGTGGTGGAAGCAAGCACCCTCTGCAGACCTGGAGTGCTTGTTTTTGGAAGAGACAGAGGAGAGAAAGCAAGTGCTTCAGCAAGATGCAGTTGTGCGTTTCTACCGTGGTGCTGAAAGCCTGGGTGAATGGTAATATCATAGAGTCTATGGTGATACCACAGACACTGCTTTGTCTCCTGGCTTGAAGAATCTGTCCCTTAACTACTGGGCAGGAAATCTTTGGTTGGACTTGGGGAGATTGAGACTGGATGGTTGAAAACAGCTTTTTTTTCTAATAATGGGAGCAGATGACCTAAGGACAAAGTCTCTATCACTGGAGGGTTTTAGAAGTGGGTTTGATAGCCAGCTGTCCAAAATGCATTAGGTGGTTTTCATCCTGGCTTTGGACGATGGGTTGGACCCTTCTGGCATGTTTCCTTCTGGTTATTCAGTTACCATGAGGCAATGCCTGCCTCTCCTTTGACTACAAAGGGAGCCAGAAGTGAGACGCCTAACTCGGGACCACAGTTCAGTGCCTGGAGTTAGACAGGATGAGCTCAGGCTTGAAGTTGCTCATCCTGAGCTCATCAGTTAGTGAGTTACTAAATCTGCCACTTGAATTATTTCTGATAGGATATGAGACAGCTGGTGTCTGGTGATGCCCATTCATATTCAGCTCATGTTTGAACTTTTCTGGCTGCACCTTTGGATGATCCAGTTCACCAGCCTGTTTTATGCATGCTGATCCTGCTCATCAGGATGCTCGCGTGGACCCCAGGCTGTAATTATTCAGCTCTATTACATGAGCATGTTGGAAGTGGGTGAAGGCAGGGGAGGAAGAGAACATGATCAGCAGCCTTATGTTCTGGCTTGACTTCATTCTCCTTTCATTCAATAGTTTTTCAATTGACCTCGGAGAGAGCAGAGAGAGACCATGTTAAAGAGAAACTTCTCTTGTTGATATTGATGATAAAGTGGAACCTCTAGTGGTTAGCTGTACTCAACCTACATAATTCACCTCTCTACTTCAGGGCAAGTCTCAGCCATTTGCAGAGGACATTTGCACCATTCCCTTGTGATACAGGAATGACAGGAACGTTCCTGATGTATGCGTCAGAAAGCAAGCCCAGCTCCTCTGACAATATCTGATTAATCTTTCAGAACACCATATTGATGCTACTTGAATAAGTATCACTGCTATTTATCAAATTTCAGCAGCTTGCATAATAGAAACTGCTGGAAGACTCTAATCTACAAGGAAATTTATCTGATCCAATAGGCAACCAATTTGTCCAAGATTTCTTACCACAGGGAAGCTCTCAATTTTTACCTCTTTGCATTCACCTAATTACCTAACTTTGTGCACCTTATTAACTTCCAGTGCTGTCATCAAGGGAATCCATGATCTTTCCAAACAATTTTGTGGCAGCCGGAGATGAGCCCTTTGTAAGAAAGAGACAATCTGTTCTTTGCTTGCTGTGTCCATTTTGCTCTATTCCCTTTCTGTATGCCCTTTCAAAAGAATTGCAAGTGAAGAGAAACAAAATTGAAGGAAGAGCAGAAGAAATACCATATACTGTTGAGACAGCATTGTGTAACAGTGAACCTTAAGATGAAATGTAGGTTGAAATTTCCTTCACCTTTAATTGCAACAAACAACTCCTGACTATTTAATTTCCTTTTACATCTGATGGATTTAACCAGTGAATATTCATTTTCACATCCTTTTTCCATTTGTCAAGGGTGGTTCTGTACTTGAGATGATGTTTTCTTACTGGTCCAAGACATTTCAAGAATTTGTCCAAAGAACAAGCTCCAGTTGGCATCTTCAAGGACAGTTATGAACTCTTGTACTTGAATATAACAGTGGGAGTAGGGAGTTTTAGGGACTATTTCTGTCTCTGGCAATAAGGACTAGAGGAGAGACTCAACAAAAAGGCTCTGACCTTTTAAAAGATAAAATTAGACTAAAGTATTCACCAAGACCTCCTCAGATGAGAGACAGAAGAGAGAGACACTTGCGGATGTATCATTCCACACCAAACAAAGATATTTAAATAAGTAAAATAATTCACCTCCAGGGTTAATATTGACTGTAGTAATGCCTCTGTACTGAAATGATGTTCCACATTGAATGGAGACAATAAGGTTTAGTAGGTATGATATGAGGGCAGCCATGAAATTTTAGCTGCTAATATATGTCCAATGTTCTTAAATCCCTGTGTAGGAAGTAAAATTGAATTTGTTGTCATTTTAATCCAATATCAAAAAAAAGCAATGATCTCTACAATGCTTTTCTCCAGTGAGAGAGATTTCCGGAAGAAAACTGAAACTGCATTAGTACCTCTTCTGAGTTCAGACAGTGATTCTTCTTGTGGCAGGAGGGTGGAGAGCTCTTGTAATTTATGTACAACTGTGTAGGCTGTTTGTATTTAACTTAGTTAAAGATCTCAGTCTTGCCTCACCCCTATCCATTGGTGTGCATCAGCTTACGTGGGTGGTGGTGTAGTTAATCTAAGTGACAGTCATGTGGTGCCCTCAGGACTTTTCCTGTTTTCAGTTTTTTAGCTTTTTAATTCTGATGCATTAATTATGCTGCCCATGACAATGGGCTACTAAGTGTTTGTTCTGTCTTTTCAGCATTAGCCTGTATTTGCCTGCCTCTGTCAAGTCTTTACCCCTCACGCCAGTTTGCCTTTTTTACTCTCTTCATGCCTCTTAAGACATGCTGAGTGACACTAATTTCTGGCAGAACTGGACTCTTCTGTTACATGTTCCTTGGGTTTGTATTAAACCTCTCCAGTCTTGGTTATCCTGAACATTTTGAGCCAACAGTGCAGTTTACCTCCTGGCTGGCCAGCGGTAAGTAAACACAGCACCAGTCTGTAATCCTGTCCTTGCAGCTATCCACGATTAATCTCTTTCCATGCTAAGAATTGGCCATTTGTTCCTACTCTTTGCTCCTTATCTCTTCTCCAGTTTTTAATCCATGACAGGACTTTACCTTTCACCCCTGGATTGCCAAGTTTCTCAATAGCCTCTTGTGCAGGACTTTATCAAAAGCCTTTTGAGAGCCGGTGGAGTCCCCCCTGCTCTGCAGTTTCATTAACCCTTTCAAGGGATTCGAGCTGAAAAGCCAGAGCCTGAGAGCAGGAGGAAGATTATCGTTCACAGGAAGTTTGCTAGTTGGCACATCTGTCATCATTTTTGTGTTTTCTTGGCCAAATCACTTCCAGTTGCAGGAGTGATCTGTGGTTTCTATTAACCTGCTTTTCTTGGAAGTGGTCTGGCTGTTTGCTGCTTCACCGCATTTTGGGAGGGAGAAAGGGAAGGTCACTCAGATCTGTGTTGTAAGGCACAGACTTATTTTAGTCTCCAGGTTTTTGTGTCAAGCTCTGAAGTGACTGCTCCAGGCCCCCAGCCTTGGAGGTAGACTTAGCTGTATCCATCATGCCAGTTATGCATCCCTGACAGGAACAATTCAGTTGCCTGAATATGGGCCTGGTGCCATTTGGCATGGCCACAGGTATGTGGTTATATGCATTATGGTATAGCTATGTTGGTGGGTACCACACAGGCACTACAGGAGATGTGGGCCATGCTGGAGGTGGGCATGTGGGTTGTCTCCAACATCTAGAGTTGGCAGTAGACGGTTTCCAGCATGAGGTTGGGCAAGATGTCTCCAGAGGTCCCTTCCAACTCAATTTCCTTGCATGTGCTCTGAAACAGTCTTAGCAATACTTGGCACTTACTGGCATTGTGCCTTCCCTCCAAATCCCAGTGCAAAGAGCTCCTGGGTGCTGCAGGGCACTTTCATTGTGCAGCCTCAGCGGGTGACTGGCAAAAACCAGGCCCTTCCCTCTGCTCAGCAACTTCTGTTTGCAGTGACTAGCTTTTGCAATTCTGCATGATCATACCAAGCCCCCTCCTGAGTCCTATTCCACCACTTCAGCGTGTCTCCTTAATAGTCACCATGTCAATTCTCCTTTAATAATGTCCCATTTACTCTTGTTATTTCTTTGCTTCCACAGAAGCAGGTCCCTGGTGAAATATACCAACCCTTACATGAGCAAAACCTGATCAAGTCAGTGCCCTGTCCTCAGCAAGCCCTGAACAGGCTGCCCTTACTCCATATTTGTCCTGCCAACTATGTCAGAGCTTCTTGAAGCTTCACCTTGTAAGTTGTCTCTTAAAAAGTGCTTGAAGACCCTCAAATCTAGAATGCCTTCACTTCAAAGTGAGCTGGATGAATTCAGTATCTCTCAGGGCATGCCTGACTGGTGCCTCTAGTTTTTGCTCTCATTTTTACCTGACATTTTGCCTGTATTAACTCCATCATGGTTGGACTTCTGTTTCACTTGATTTTATTATTACCATAAAACTGGCAGACAGAGGAGGGCACAGGTAGTAAGTGAATTCTGGTGCATCTCCTTTTGATTGTGAGAACCACAACCATTTCCTTTTCTCCCCACAGCCCTGACTCTGCTGCACTTGCATCCTGCATCCATGGTCCTGGGGGCTTGGTCATACACGCTCCAGCACTCTTTATTATGTAAAGAAAACGCAACAATTGCAAGTGCATCTGGACAGGAGCTCTCTGGGTCCTTGAGGCAGGCAATGGGAATTTCATCATTGTTTTTTTATTTTTTTAAACATTTATTTATTTCTTTTATTTTTTATTTATATCTCCCCCTGGTTGAAATATATACATATTAATTACATACAAAGTACTTTAGGCATAAATAACTATACAGTTTTGTTTTATGTAGCACAGCCAATGAATGGAGTGGGAGTTGCAGAGCACAGACTGAAATCTCAGAATCCCAGAATTCCCAGAAGTGGTAAAAAATGTAAGGAGAAAGATAATGGCATATTTTAGTCACTGACTGTAATCCTGTAATCCTTAGGGGCATCAAAAGACTCTGGAGGGATCTGTTATACATAGTGGAGAGTCTGAATACTGCTGCCAAGAAATCAATTCCCTGCTCCTAAACAAGTGGTTAGGAGCTCACAGAGAAACACCTTCAACCAGGATATATGACAGTCATACAAATACAGCTCCCGAGGCAGCTGCATTACGACAGCTTTAACTCTTCAGGCAGTGATCAGAAAACCAGCCAGTGCTTGGAAATATCTTGTTTAACCATTTCACCTCCTTAGGAAGCAAACACCACAAACGTATTTCCAGGGCGAGAGCCAAGGGCTCGCCGAGGGAAGTGGTTTTATCCCAAAGTTCAGGAGTCAAAGTAACAGTGATGTTGTGTAAATACCATTAAAAGTTGCCAAAATAACAAACCTGACAACAGCAGGTAATATAATATAACAGTTTGTTTGAGAAAGAGGAGAGATGTGCAAATCACCGATGTCACTGTTCATGCCAGGTTGAGACCCTGGAGAAGAGCGAATTGTTATCACCAGAGCTCAGGGAAGTGTATGACCTCCCCCTTTCTTCACCTTTTGCTGAGGTTTGACAGCTTTTCATTAAATTCTGGTATTTAGTTATATTAGAGTTCCGGCTGCCTTGCCTTTCTGAAACACTGCTGCTGACAAGGGGATACCCTCCATTTATTGATTTTAAAAAATCCCTGTATTTTTGATAGGAATTTTTCCAGGAAGATTTCTGACAGTCATAAAAACAAGTTGTTTGAACTTTTCTAACAGGATCAAAAGTCTCAATTCGAAGAAAAAAATTGCAAAGACCAGAAATTCAATTGCATTCCTCACCTTCTTGCAGGCAAGAAGTATTGACCAACAAGGTATGAGACCTGGTGTGACACAGTGTTACCCTGGCCAGTGGAGGATTAGGAAAAGGTAGGTAACATTTGCTGGAAAAGGAAAGGTTTTATACACAATGGGGAAATTGAATATCATTTCCTTAAATGTCAGCAGGATGAATAATCACATAAAATAAAATTTAAAGAATTCTTTTCTGCACCTGAAAAAATAAAATACTGCTGTGGGATTCCTGCAGGAAGCGTATGACTTAGGCTTAAATCTGAGTAAATCAGATTTTGCTCAGCTTGAGAGCATCCAAAGAAAAAATGAGCTGCTCTTCTGTTCCGTAAAAACACAGCTTTTCCTCTATTTAATTTTGGGACTAACAAAAGGGGAGTATTGTTATGAGTCAGAAGTAAATTGCTTTAGTATGAAATAATTTTTATTAAACTCACTGATCTCACTGTTTTAATTTAGCTTTCTTAAGTGCATTACAGAGAAACTTTATCCAACCTTGATGCTCTGGTGTTTCAGGGATTATATATCAAGCTCATTTTAAATCACAGATTTAACACATCATGTGTTAACTTTCAGCACCTGATAAATGTTATGGGTTTCCTAATGCTTTTGCAGAATTGGAACCACCAGTCACTCAGCTCTCCAACTGTTGTTTGACTATGTGGCATTAAAGGCTGAATATTTTATTAACAAAAGGAAAACAACTCTTAAATTAAAATAAAATACTCCACCAAATAATCCAATTGCATGATGCTCAACCTCAGATCCAATTTGTGCTCTTAGCCATCTCCAGAATATACAAATTGGATAGTTTTGACAGTTAAAGATGTTATCTAATAACATGCTAAAGTTGTGTGGGATTCAATAACCTGTCAGAAGTCCCACCTGCTGCAACCTAGGGATGTCTTTTTACAAGGAAAATAATCAAAGAATAAGAATTTCACAAGCTGAAATAGTAAAATGCTGCCGTTTGCTTAGAGCAAGCAGCATCATTTTGGGCACTTCACACAGCAAGACTGAACCAAACCAACTGGCAGACATAAATTCTGAAATTGAGTGGAAATAGCCCCAGAATCTTAGACACGGTGGTTGGAAGGGACCTCTAGACCCAACCTCCCCCTTGAAGCCAGACTACTGCCAACTCTAGATGCGTTCAGATGTGGCTTTGCTAGCCCAAACCTTCAAAAGATGAAGACTGTTTGAAAGCCTCCAAAGACACAGACTGAGCAGTCTCTGTACAAGCTGTTCCAGTGCTGCACTACATTCCCTGTGAAATTATGTTTTCCCTGCTAGCCCCCTCAGGCTGCAGACTGTGGCCATTGCCCTCCCTTACACTGCCCCGTGCTCCTGAGCAGAGTTTGGCTCCATCGTTTTTATCATTGTCCATCAAGGGGTTGTAGGCAACTGCACAATTTCTCCTTTAACTCCCTTTTGCCAGATTCAAAAAGCCCAGCTACTCCAGCTTCCCTTTCTAGAAGTGAAGGAGGTCCCTGACCATGTTAGTAGAAATGTATTACAAAGTTGAGGGCCCAAAGAAGCCCAGGTGGGGCGTTCCCACACTGAATGCAGCAGACAAATGTAGGTCCCACAGCCCTTTGGAGTCCTGCCCAGTGATGGAAACCTCCAACTGGCTGAAGTAAAGAGCACAGCCTTTTCAGCAGAGTAGGGATGAGGTCGGTCCATGGGCAAGGAGAAGAGTAGGGTTTGACAGGGCCATCATCTCTGGAGAAATTGCCTCCTGCTGAAACTTTCATTCCTCTGAAAGCATCTCAACCCAATTAGCTTGTAATTTTATCTCCTGTGTTTCTTCTCAGGGTGGTTCAAATTGCTGTGGGGTTTATTTGCATGTATGTGGTTTGTAGTTAGAGGGATGTCAGCTCTCTGTGTATGAGGACTAAGGGAACTGGCTGAATGTTAGGCTGATGTGGGCAAGCACTCACTGCACAATAAACACGTCCCCTGCTTTTCCCAATCTCCCTCTTTCTTTCCCTGCTCTTTCCTCTTCCCTCACTTACTTCTCTCCATTTCTTAATTTTCTTTTTCTGGTTGCCGACTCTTCTTCTAAAAACAAGCACTTCTTCTTCCCCATCCTTAGTTTCTTTCCCCATTCTCTCTGCTCCCTGCCCTTCACAGCCATGCATAAGCCTTGATGCCAACATTTGAGCCAAACTTGTGAGCCCATGCAGCTCACATCCCAACTGCGTTTATAAACCAATAAAAAACTCCTACTTTCTGCAATGGGTCTGTTAAGCTGGAGTGGATTTGTAAGGGAGATATATTAAAGCCAGTGGCAGAAAGCACTTGCTACATGTTCACAAAACGTCACCAACAAGGGAAGGGCAGCCAGCTCTCTGGGTTTCTGGGGACGTGCTCTCTGTCTCCACCGTGGAGGTACTTGTAGATTGTAGCACATTTGTACGTAATTTATGGATGTCAGGCAGCCTGACTGGGGCAGCCCTTCTTACTGGGTGAGCAGATGTCCAGAAATCCTGACATAGCCACTGCGCACAGGAACATCTGTGCTGTAGCATTTGAGCAATTGGATGGAGGCTCCCAGGAAGCCATGGGGGATCCTCGGTCGTGGCAGCAACATCAGCTGCTGCGTGACCCCAGCACAGAGGGTCTGGAGGGCATGTCCCTGTGCTCCTGCAGGCTTTTGCAGCCATAACGAGCAGATAGAGGAGATTTTTATCTGTGCCAGAGGCTTGCTATGTTGCTTTGGAGGTCACTGCATTTCTGATGCCTGGATTCACTAGCTTCAGCACAAAGATTGTGTTCCTTTTCTGTTTTCCCACTCAGATCATCAGCAGTGATGCTGAGGATTTCTTGGTGTCCCTTAAGCCCAGTGGAGACTGGATCTTCAATTGCACATCCCCTGAGCCACGAAGGAAACCTGTAATCACAGTCTGGAAGTATGTGGCACTCCTCATTTTGAGGGGCTGAAAATAAGGAGGTTTATTCATATAGATCTGAGGCCTTTTTAACCCCTGTGGAGGAAGAGAGGTGCCCCAAGCCCAAGTTTTATGAAGTCCCCCATAGGTGACACTGGAACAGGGAGGACATGCTGTGAAACCCTCAGGGTTGCTGTAGGAGCCGGTGGCGCTCACTCCTCCTTCACTGGTGTTCTGGCACCACTGTCCTCCCAGTTCCTGTGTGAAGCACTCTCTATCTCTAAAGCCAACAGGGCTAGGTCTGGAGAGGCTTTGGTCAGCAAGGAGTCCTCACCCACATCCTGCAGGAATGTTCTCAGTTTTGTCTGGAAACACTGCACTTCCAGACGTGGGAGGATTAGAGTATAAAAACCCCAGAGACAACACTGGTACCACCTTTACAGGCTCTATGGCAGAGCCAGTCTGTAAGGCATGGCAACACATTCACCTAACAGGGAGGGAAAAAACAGGGGAATTATGGCATCTCCCTGCAGCTTCTCCAGAAGAGACATTGATGCTGATATTCTCATCACCAGATATCGCTTTCCTTGGGGACCCAGGCAGCCAGGAATAACACTTCACTGTACGGCTGATGACAGAGAGGGAGCAGTCACCACCCCAAACTTCCTAATGAAGCCTTGATCATTGCAATGACCGTCACTGGAGAAGGTGGGTGATAGAACATGGCAAGGGCTAAAGGACACTGTTTCAGCCTCACCAAGTGTTGTCACCAGGCCACACGCATCTCATGTTGTTAAAAGGCCATAGACCCTGCGTGTTAAAAGGTACAAGCTCTGGGTTAGACACACGTCCGGGACAGAGAGATTGTGACCCGGTCATCTGATGCCTCTCCCTCTTCCATGATCTCATTGCTGCATCTGTCACCACCAACCTCCAGGGAAATCCCTCACTGATGAAAAGTCTCCACTCCTACCAGGGAGACTGCTGTTCTCATCACTTTGGCCAGGCATGGGGAAATTCAGCCTTCCCAGACAGATGGGTTTCCATGTTTGGTCTTCTAATGCAGTAGAAGAGGTGATGTCTCCATAAGGGAGCACCGAAGTGGGCCTCGGTGGATCTTCTCATGTTGAGGAGGTCCCCAGCGGCTCCTAAATCAGGGAGCACTAAAACAAATGGCATCTCTGGCTTGAGACAAGTATGCTCCTGTTTTGTTACCTGGGCCTTGCAGCCCGGAAGGATGCTCTGCTCCTGGCACATTGGATCCAAAGCCCAACCCAGCAAGAACTCTCTTTTAACTAGTTTTAAAAAAGATTGCATCTATTATAGATATAGCTATTTTTATTGTAGATAAAAAGTTATACCAAACATTGCCAATGTGGAGAAATCATTTGTTCTGCTTAGTAAGTATGAGTTTGCCCAAAATTTTCTCTCTCATTTTAATATTCTGCACTTTTAATTCTCTCAGACCCCTGGAAAGAGAGCAGTTGTCCCATATTGTATCCCTTGGGTTTGGTGACGACCTCTTCTGCAGCACCCTCGGGGCTCCTCAGAGGAAAAGTGTCATATGAGGAAACAACCTCAAGTGGGGCTTTCAGATAGATGTGCTGAAATTAAAGGCCACTCTTGATGATGCTATATTAATAAACAGTCCCTTCCATTGCTAGTCCCAGGAAAGAGCTCTCTCCTAGATGGGAATGCAGTTCTCCGTGTCACAAGCAGAACATCTGAAATTAGCTGAGGGGTTTGAAGTCTTTGCCAGCAGTGCTCAAACAGCATTACTTCCTGGCGAGGTGCCCAGGCCCTCTCTGTCCCTGCTTGGGAGCCACAGCTGGTGGTGGCTGTTAACCCTTGAAGCCACCACATGATCCCCCACCCAGCACTGAGTGCGATGGGGAGCTCTGCAGATGTCCTTGGTAAAAGCCACCCCTGTCCACCAAGCCTCAGGGAGAAACACACACAGGTTGGAGACTGTAAGGAAGAGCCAACAGCTACCGATGTGTTGGAGAGGAGCCCACAGAAATGCCAGGTCCCACGAGGCACACAAGGGCTACATGTTCCTGCTGCAGTCACAGAAACCCCAGAAGAGAAGCGGGTTCTGCTGTGTTACGTGTTTTACAGAGGCAGTGCATGCAAATAGTCCAGGGAATTTGTCATCCCCAAAGAGTTTAACATCCGGGAGGAACTTCAAAGTACTGCTCAGATCCCAGCTCCACTTGGGGTTTTTTCTTAATGGTGATGACTTCCCATAAGCAGCATAACTTCAGCTGTTGAATGTGCCCCCAAAGGTGACTAGAGATTGAAGGAGCAGTTGGAATACCTTTGTTTCTCCTCTTGCAGGGACCTGGTTGGGATTGCTGCTCTCCAACCACCTCAGCTTGATCGCCATGCCTGTCCCCCCCAAGGGACTCCATGTCTGGGACTCTCTCCATGACTCTGGGGCTTGGTAGGTCACAAAGCCTGACAGCCATGTGCATCCTTCCTCCCTCCTTCTCCTGTTCCCTGATCAGTAATGCTAAATATTATCTCCTCCCAGGAACTGATTTCATCTCACGCTTGATTTCCCATCTCAGGCCATGGAGAAGCTCTGCATGTCTCAGAGCTCATCAGAAACTCATGATCCTTTTGGATGCCTAATAACAAGATGAATGCCTCTGTCTCATTCCCAGACCAGCTATTTCCTCACGTGCAGAGGTGAAAACCTTCCTTCAAATATATTTTTCAGAAATAAACTTGCAAGTGCTACTAGCTCCAAACTCCTCTGTGCCACCACTTCCCCTAGCCTCAGTGTCCTCCTCTGATTTCTTCTCCTTTCTCTGCCGTAGTCAGAGCAGCCTGATGGAGGTGCTGGCCCAACGCTGCCAGGCAGGCAGGTGGGTGGACATACACACTTCTCAGCTCCAGTCCTGGCTCTCCAATATCCATGCTCATCGCAATCACAGGTTGATACAGTGTGGGTGGGCTGGGAGACAACCGCACGGATGGGAAACCCAGACAGCCCATGCAGGAGCACAGCAGTAAGGCGAGAAGCAAGGAGATTCCTGGAGAGCATTGGAGCTGCAGGGGAACTGCAACCACAACTGGGAAACACAAGTGAACTTTCATAAATCACTCCACATGCCACATTTATTCCTCTGGTGCTCATAGAAATGGCAGAGCCCAGCTACAGCTTGGAGTTTATTGGATTGCTGCTGGGCTAACGAGATTCATGGGAAAATTAAAAATTTATCAGATGAGCTAAAAACAATGTGTTCTGCTGGAAAAAGTTGGCTTCAAGTAATTTTGAAAGTCAGAAAAGTATTTTTTGAACCATGTTTGACACCGCTGAACACGTATTGTTTTGCAACTGGAGTGGGGTGACAGGCAATCGCTGTGTGCCTGAAATGGAAGTGAAACATTTCAGTTGCACTCGCTGGAATCTTTCTTTCAGGTTTACAGCTTGAAAAATGCTTCTGTGATTTTGGCTTTTCCTTGCAACCCATGACAGATTTATTATTCTTTTCTTTGATACCCTAACAGATTTCACAGGGAAAGAAAACCACGCTTTGCCCAGCTCTGGCTGCGCACGCTCTGGAGCCAGGCATTGTTTTGCAGGGAAGGCTGGTGTGTGTACACTTAAAACAAGGGCTACCTCAAGCCGAGTTGTGCAAGTGGCTGTTTAACACAAACAGTAGTATTAACAGTCAACAAGTCAAAGCAACAGTAGGTGCTCGATGCCCCAGCAATGACAGTCTGGATGTAGGTGTACCACCAGGCATTGCATACCTGCACCAAAGTCTGGGTCCACTTCTGGTTTGGCAAAGCAGAGACAGCAGGGCCCCTGCAGCTGCCCATGCAGAGGCACAGAGCACCATCTGAGGTCCTTTGTTTGTGCTGGACCATCTGTGTGAGGCTGGTGGCTGTGACAGGGAGCCTGGGGTAGATACTTGCCCACACAGAGCAGCTGGAAGCCAGGCGGTCTGTGAAATGGCATCACTCCCCTCTTTAGGCAACAACACAACGCTGTCCCCACCTGCTTAAAGATTCTTCTCTACCTGAATATTACTGGGGGAGTGAGATTATGAGTGTGTCCATAGCCCTTCCTTCAGAGCTTCTCCCCACAGCTGAGGCAGTTGGGTCTAGTGGGTGGATCTCATTGTTCTCCTGACCTTAAGCACCACGGTTAAACCAGATAATTCAAGACCCCTAAATTCAGCCCAAAGTTCTTACAGGGCCCCAGCACTTATCACCCAGCCCTGAAGCTCTGGAAGGACGTTTCAGTGGCTGACAGCTTACTCTCTGCCACAGAGCAAGCCAAGGCTGGCTCAGGAGGAAAGATGGATGCTTGCAAAGCACCTTGGGGTGAGAAGCACTCATGCAATGGCCATCCACTGCCCAGGGTGAGGAGGCAGTGGTCCCTGCAGGAAGCTTTAGGACCTGTACCCTGCACAATTTTTACAAGGATTTACAACAGTGATTTACAACTGGGATTGTCTTTGGTAGGAAAACTGAGCATTATTAGTGGTACAGTCAAAAATCCTGGGAGTTGCTGAGCATCAGGGCTGGGCACAAAAGACCCAGGGTGCTGGGTCCTTTGAACAGATCCTTTCCTGTGGGGCCAGATGCCATTTTAATATGGAGGCACTGGCTCTTGTTTGCCTCTCACCTCAGTGACTTGCTTGGGGTCATTTTTGGTTTGATCTGCTGGAAGGGAGAGGCAAGTCAGGGCTGCTCTGTTTAGTCTTACTCATCTGGCATCTCACTATCGCACTTCTCTCCTGGCTGGACCAGCTGTTCCCCACAATCAGTCCCACTGAGATAGCAAAACCAGCTAAACGTGATGTTCCTAGTGCGTCCCACCAGACTACAAACAACCTTACGCCTTCCACAAGTCACCAAGGGAGGCCCCTGTGTGGGACATGGACCCTGCTTTGGGGCCTCTGAGGTGAGCAGGGGATCATAAAAAGCAGAACTTGTCCTCAGCACTGGAGACCCAAGGAGGCTTCAGTGCAGACCCAGCCATAAGGAAACCAAACCTCACCACAATACAGATGTGCTATGTAGGTTCTGTCTTGCCTTTCCTTCTCTAGTCCTTCCTTTCCCAGAAGGTGCAGGACATCTGGCCCAGATGGCCTCCTGGGATGACATACCAGTCACATAAATTCCCATTTACAAAGAGGAAAGGAATCCTGTGGGGAAAACCCAAGGAGAGAAGTTGGACTTGATGATCTTAAAGGTCTTTTGCAACCAAAATTTTCAATGAAGATTTCCTCCCTGCAGATACAACTGACTTTCCTCCCTGTGATCTCCCTGCGGATATGAAGATCTTCTCCCTGCACGTATGTAACTTCTTTCATTCAGCAGGTTGGTATCCAGGCAAGATTTTTAAAAGCCCATGGCATCTCTCAGAGACCTGCTGTAGCACAGAGGGGTCCAGGTGAGGGTACACAAAGCATGGGTTGGGTGTCGCTTCAGCAAGATGGACAACCAGCCTGGGCTGCCTTGCTCCAGGAGCATTATGGGCTCTTGCACCAAGCAAGGACAAAGCAAGAGCCTTGCAGGAGAGATTCTGCTCCACTTCCTACCCTGTCCACAGCACCAGAAGCAGCCAAAGTGCAAGGAATCTCAGAGCCAAAGGTGCAAACTGGGTCTCCCTCCAGGAAGCCTCCTGGAGAAGTTGGGCAATGCCACAGAGTCAGAAATGCTCTGCAACTGATGTGATCACAACAAAGAGATGAACCTCTGAGTTTCAGCTGACTCTCAGCTAGAAAACTCCTGCAGAAGGGCTGGCTTATCCTCCCTGTGGTGCTGCAACCACAGGCAGCACCAACAAAGGCCATATAATATATGTAGCTGCATCTGATTTGATGATTTTGCTGGCAAAACTGAAGTGATGAGGAGAGGGAGTTTTTTTGCTCACATTCTTAACCTAGGCACAAGACAAGCCTTATGCTCAAAATTAAGTCCAAGTGGCTGGGGAAAAAAGAAAGAAAAGAAAGAAAAGAAAAAAGAAAAGGAAAAGGAAAAGGAAAAGGAAAAGGAAAAGGAAAAGGAAAAGGAAAAGGAAAAGGAAAAGGAAAAGGAAAAGGAAAAGGAAAAGGAAAAGGAAAAGGAAAAGGAAAAGGAAAAGGAAAAGGAAAAGGAAAAGGAAAAGGAAAAGGAAAAGGAAAAGGAAAAGGAAAAGGAAAAGGAAAAGGAAAAGGAAAAGGAAAAGGAAAAGGAAAAGGAAAAGGAAAAGGAAAAGGAAAAGGAAAAGGAAAAGGAAAAGGAAAAGGAAAAGGAAAAGGAAAAGGAAAAGGAAAAGGAAAAGGAAAAGGAAAAGGAAAAGGAAAAGGAAAAGGAAAAGGAAAAGGAAAAGGAAAAGGAAAAGGAAAAGNAAAGAAAAGAAAAGAAAAGAAAAGAAGAGAAGAGAAGAGAAGAGAAGAGAAGAGAAGAGAAGAGAAGAGAAGAGAAGAAAAGAAAAGAAAAGAAAAGAAAAGAAAAGAAAAGAAAAGAAAAGAAAAGAAAAGAAAAGAAAAGAAAAGAAAAGAAAGAAAAAGGAAAAGTTTGTGGCTAAAGTTGAAGGGATTAGCCCTGTTTAGTCTACCAAAGGAGGCTAAAAAGCCACAAGATAATAGTCTTCCAACACATAAAATGTTGCTGTAAAGCAGGAGGTGGTCACTTGTTGACCCTGAGCTCCTGGCAAGAGGACAAGAGGTAAATGGATCTATATCCAGCAAAGGTGACTCAGGTTAGATGTGACAAGTAACTAAAAGGTGATTCAAACACCAGGCAATAAAATTGGAGATAAAGGTATTGAAGAAAGCTAGAGATTCCCCATCTCCTAAGGTTTTTAATGACAGAAGAGACTAGCTTTGACTGGGAATAGTTCAGGAATACTTGTTCCTTACTTGGTGAAGGAAATCCGGGTAACTTCTGGCCCCCTCTCAACCAGAGATTCTGTTTTAGAGGCTGAACATGGGTGAATAAATCGGCAAGATAAAGCTACTTTGGTAAATCATTGCCCACAAGAACAAGCCACTTTATGAAATATGGCATCCCAAGATTTGGTGCTCTGCTTACTTCCCATCTCCTGTAATGCAGCTGCATGTATTGGTCAGTCCCTCACACTGCCGTTCTGCCCTCTCCCCTTTCTCAAGCCCTGGTCATGCTTTCCCCAGGAGCAGAGCTGTTACATGATATTTAGTAGGTATTTTTAGCACATGCATCACCATGGCATCTCCTCTCGCCTAACAAAGCTGAAGTCAGGACCTGGTCCTGCTGTGATATGAACCTGTGGTTCCCTAGAGCCAGGGCATGAGCCCCTGACCTGTGCTTTCCAGATTACACAGTTTACTGAAACTTCAAGGCCAGACTGATTTATTGATGTTGCCTGAAGCCTGCAGACACGGTGGTGACCTCGTGTTGGTGTGCAAGGGCTGGCTGAACTTCCAAGGTGCTCCTGCTTGAAACAGGTGGATGAAATCCCTCCTCACCCCAGCAAAACAGATGTAAGAATTGAGCCTGTGTCAAAACCACATCCAATGACCTCCTGGTAGCCAAGTGCTGAACCAGCTGAAAAGGTCAATAGCATATCAGCCAGAACAGCTGGATCTAATAGAAAATGAGTCAAGATGATACATAGCTGGCATTGCAGGAGTAACAGATGTAGCCTGGGTTGGTTGTAGCAGTGTGTTTATGTACTGAAGCAACTGAAGGGAGGCTCACATGACCACAGGGTATCACTCTCTTCCACTGGAACTGAGATGACCCACAGATGCTATACACAGATTTTCTGGTGACCAGATTTCCACACGTGGCAGACACAAGGCAGATCCGGCAGCAAAACATGATCTTGGGAAGGGCCATTTGCAGTAAGGGATGTGGAGATGGAGAAGATTGCAACGTAATGGATATAACCCACAGTTTTGATTTGCATAAGACTCAGCAGTTTTCAGTCCCAGGCCCAGCAACAACACTGCTGCCACCAGGAATGCCAAAACCCCAGATTTGCCATTTCACCTCCTGTACTGTTTTTGAAGAGATGGTGATGTTTGCAGGTGGAAAAAAAAAAAGGCAGCAGCTGCTTTGCTCAGAGCATCTTTTATTGTGCAGATTAAAGCAGGCACACAGGGCAAGGTGAGGAAAGCAGTTTGCAGGGAGCAGGGCAGTGAAGCCAGTAATTCTTCCTGCGGGCACTGCGATGTTGCAGCAGCAGCACCACACTCCTAGGGCTGTAAAAAGGATTAACTTAACAAATTTAAAAAGAAAAAGAAGGCTAAAATAGGAGTCTAAAATAAGAATCAGAATCCCTCTGGTAAACTGCTGAGTTTGCTCCCCACTGTGGAGAGCTGGTCGTGTCGGGGGGAGTGAGCTATTTTCTGGAGGTGTGCTGGAAATAGCACTGGGTAGTCAGGGAACAGCAGATGAGCATCAGCAAGGGAGCCTGTGGTCCCCCCAAAGCTTTCCCACTTGGCTGGGCATCTATGGGCTGGGTGAGTAGGAACTGGGCAGACATGGGATGGGGTGGGGTGGGATGGGAAGGGATGGGGAAGGCAGTGGGCTCAGTGCTGCTGATTCAATGCATCTCTCTGCTCTTAGCAAAACCTTCCCAGATCTGCTCTCAGCAAAACCACAGTTTCTGGGCAAGGCACTGAGCTGGGAGCCTTGGTGTGCTGCTCAGGAGGCACAGCTGAGTGCACAGGGGTGCTGGCCCAAAAGAGTGGGGCTTCTTGCAGCCCCATGACTACTGGCACCATCCCGGCACCACGGACCAGCCGCTGCAGCCCCAGAGTGCCCTGGCAGTGATGAGCAGCCGGTCATCTGGCAAAGCAATTACTGCCAGGCCCAATGTGCTGCTGCTAGTGCAGAAATTGAATTTCAAAGCAGTCGGCAGCAATTTCCCCAGGGAGCACTGGCAGGTGGAGGGGGGACAGCCGGAAGGAGGTTTTTCTTACCAAGCTTCAATCCTCACTCAGACGTGCTGAAATTAGATGCTAAGCCTTGAACTCAAATCCTCTGATCTACTCTTTTGCAACCAGCACCGCTCTTGGTTTTTCCCTTATAAAACCTGTTTGTTGAAGCCACACAAGATACCTTCCTGGAAGGTGGGCTCTAAAACATTTGTCCTGAGTTTTGAGATGAGTCTGACTCTTGCAGAGGGCATGATGAGAGGTGATGGACGCTGGAGCAGTAGAAGAAGCCACGCAATGCAGGAGACTGGAGCTAAGAAACTATGCTAAGGAAAAACAGCTTTCCCATGTGGTGGAAAGGGGTCACGAAAGAAAAAAACATCCAACTTAATTCTCTGGTCATCATTAAACCTATGAAATCACCACCAAAACCCAGGATTTTATTTTACTACATTTTTTCCCCCCTAGGATCAGCAGACTGGCACGTAGAGCACTACCTTGTAAATGAGTAACCATTTCTTATGGAGGTATTTACAATAGAGGCACGTGGAGAAGTGCTGGTTGTTAGAAGGGTTTTGGTGAGATCACAGAGGCTGAAGAGTTGAAGCCTTGTGCCTGTCTGGATGAGAACACCAGGAGGGAGGATGGTGTGGGAAAGCCTCTATGTATCTCAGAGTGGGAGGGAAGGAAAGAGAGGGGTCCAAAGTTTCTGTACTGTACAAGTTCCTGCGGGCCATAGGTTACGCACAGTGCTTGTCCCACTGAGGTACTGTAGTAGTCCTTAAGCCAGGCCTTTCCTGGCACATCAGGAGGTTTTCCACCAAGCATTCCTGAGTGTTGGTCCTTCATTGTAAGGAAGCATATGGTCAAGTTTGGGAAATGAAATGCCTGTGTGTCTCACCTGTACTCGAGCTCCATCTTGCAATGTCCAGTGGGGGCTGAAAGCAGCTGAGCTGAGCCCATGCCAGGTCCCAGACCTACATCAGGATCATGTGGGTGTATCTGTATTTCCAAGGACCTGTGGCTACCAGCACCCTCCCACACAAGCTGCAGGGTCTGGACCCCAAAAGTCAGACAGAGCAGAGAAAAGGCAGCTCAGCACCGCCACAGGACAGGCTCACCGCTCAAGGTGTCCTCCTCCCCGAAATTTGAAGCACAGCCTGCAGCCTCAGCCAACCTCATCCCGGAGACACTGGCTGCTGAAGCAGGGAGAAGAGGACCTCTTCCATATCCCTTTGCTTTTCTAAAGGACCCCTCACTTTGTAGAGGAGCTCTTGTTCATTCACGTGCAGTAGAGGGGAGAAGAGGAGCCCCGGACGAGGTGCCGGTCCCTGGGGTGGCAGTGACAATGCAGTGCAGTACTCGGGAGGGCCACTGGAGGTCTGTGTGCATTTGCTTTCTCCTGTTCACTGCACAGCGCTGCACAGTGCGGGATAAACCGCGCTCGCCCTCTCAAACCCAGGCAGGGCAGCGAACCCACCTCCCTGGGCCAACTCCAGACCCCACGGGGCATCTGAACATCCCACGGCAGCTCTGGGGCTTGACCCACCTTTGGTTCCGTGGCAGAGCGAAAATCCAACTGCAAAACAGGAAAATCATGAGGACGGCTCGTCTGGCTGCCCTCCACCCAGGCGGCACCTTCTGCAGCTGGAACACCACCGGTGGCAGATCCCTGTTCTCTGTTTCCCAAGGAGCTGCTTGCAGCTCTCTCGAGTTTGGAGTGAATCCATCCTCAGTCCAGACCAGCATGAAGCTGTCGACCATCAGGACGTGCAAACCTCCTCAGGGACAGGGGGATGCTGGGGTTCTTCCCATTAGGCTCATTTTTGCAGGGCTGCAGGTTCCTGCTTTCCAAAGACACTGCTGTCATCCAGCTCCTGCAGCTCAAGTCCTGCACCTCTTTCCTGTATCCCCATTGTAACTTCCCTGGTCCCTGATACATCAGTTGCCCTGACTTTGTTTCTAATTGAGTTCAAATGCACTTGTGAGCCACAGGATAACGGTGTGGGTGTGTGTTTGCACAGTGGTTTTCATCTGGGAGGGTGCACAACAGAGCAGCTGTCTGACACAGAGGCGGTGTTCCAGCACCAGCACCAAGGGTGCAGGATCATGGCAGTGGCTCTAGGGTGGCTCACAGTGACTGTATTTCAGCCCAGTTTTATCCAGCCTTGACTGCAGGATGGCTTCTTCCCTGACCTGGCCACTGTAGAGTGCCAGGCTGTGTTCATTGCTCTGGGCTGGGGTGCCATGGCATATCACTATGCATTTTGTGAAATTGCCCAGTGCAATGAACACAGCAACTTCACCATCATGAAAATGCCACTGGATCTTTTAAATGTCACAAGCTGATATGACTTCAATTTCAAAGGAGATAATGGCACTCCAGGATCACAGCCTCACCCACTACCACATGGTGGTCCTGGTAAGAGGGGAAAGTCAAACTTCTCCTCTCAGTTTCTAGTGCCTGTTATCTGTAGATGGTCGATTTTCCTGGACCCTGAACCTATGTCGATGTGAATCCTGCAGAGTTGTCAGATCAACAGAACCTACCAGGTAACTCCAAGAGTGTTGTCTTTCCAGTCACACACATTCTTGAAAACACTTCTTTACAAATACAAGATTTGCTTGTGTCTCTCTCCACCCAGTACCTCTGTTGCCAGTCCACTGCTCTACAGCTTTCACTATAATTGGTGTTTTCCTTAAAGTCCTAGTTTCTGGAAAGTGACTCCCACAAAGTCCCACTTAAAAAAAAACAAAACAACAAAACAAGTAGGAACCACAAAGGGGGATTTCCCCCACAATTTGGTGTATGAAAAAAATAATCTTCAGAGAGTGAAATGGTTTCCTCAGCTCCAAACAGAATGAAAACTAAAGGGATCGATTTCTCATGATCTGCTGCCATGGTTGCTGCTTCTGGGCACTGCCACCAACCTTACTTGCCAGACCCACACTCAGATCCCAAGCTTTCCCTTGGATGTTTTAAGGCTGATAATCTCACTTGGGACATACTCCTGTGGCTTTCCTTACCTACAACTGCATTGTTGGACCTCACCACGAAAGGAAGCAGAAAGCAGAGCTAAACTAAGCAACAGCAGTCAGAGCCTTGCTGTCTGCTTTGCAAGGGATCAAGCAAAACTCCAGTATGGCTTTTTATTAACTGAGCTCTGGAAGCCTGCTGCCCGCTGTTACAGAGCCACAAAACATGCCCCAAATAACTTTTAGTTCAGGTTGGGCAAAAGAAAACTGAAATTCAGCTGGGCTCTGGTGGCCCACGTGCTCTGGAGAGAGGGAAAAGGCACCACGGGAGCTGAAAGGGGCTAGAGATATGGGATGTTTTCTTATTGCACAAGGATGCAGGGCTGAGATGGGGGAAGGAGGCACAAGGATGGTGTAGGGAAAAAGATGGCCAGCTCCAGGAAAGGAGGAGTATTGCTGTTTTTCATAAGCATTGCAGCTTGGAAGAACAAGGAGATATTAAACAATTGGCTTTTTCAAGGGGCAGTGGTAGAAAATGCAGATGGCTTTCCTGAAAATGTGAACCCCACTGTTTGTGGCTTATGAAGAAGAAATGCCCTGCACTTGCCTTGTTTCCAGCAAAATTGAAGCAGCACACTCCGAGAAAACCAAAGCAGGTTTCACAGCAGACTCTGGACTAAAGCTGCTCTAGCTCTGTCTACCTTAGGAAAACAGTGGACTCCTCATTCTTCAGGCAGGTCTTCATCTGACTCAGAAAAACAATTATGTGTGACCACATCCTGATCCTGCCCTGGTTGTGGGCTTTGGGGATGAAACCATCCATGACCAGATGTCCAGCACATTCTTTGCCGGGAGTGCATCTGAACCCTTCAGCTCCCCAAAATCCCTTTTGCAGACCCCAGCTGATGGTGCCCAACACCTCTACCCATGACTGCACCAGTCCCAAGGAGGTTGCTGGGCTCAATGGCATCTGGATCCCTGTGGAGAAGCAGAGTGAGGGTCAGACAGCAGCGGGAAGTGGGATTGTAAGAGTTGAAGTCCGCCAGTCAGTTACTCCTTCGGGAGGAGCCCAGGTCTCTGCAGTGCACAGAGCTAGCATCCTCCCACTCCTGCGCAGGAGCAAGGGGACCCAGGACCCTCGCCCTACAGCATCAGGGCCTGGAGGCATCACTGAGCAGGAAAACTGGAAATACCTGAAAATTTGCCTCAGCTCCTTGCTGAAAGGCATTATGAAAGGAAAGGAAAATCCCAGCCTGGATCAAGTGCTGGAAAAACCAGTGTAAAATCAGCTGTGACATGAGCCCAACCCATGTAGGGGATGATATGTATTGCCTCCCCCGAGGCAACACACACATTGCTGCTGGAGTTCAGGGCACTCGCCGGCCCTTGCAGTTACAGCACAGCCTCGCAGGCCAAGCTGAAAATGCCACTTTCCTTTGCTCATCAGCAGAACCGACTCCCAAATGTAGCCAAAAACACCCAACCCTTTTCACATCTTTTCCTGCTTTATCACTGCAGAGCTCATCTTGGGCCAGAGCATTCGTAAGTCATATTTTGAGGTTTTCCACCTGTGGTTGGTTTGACATCTGATTTCCCTCATCTTGCTACAGAATATCCTCATCTCTTCTCTGCTGCAATTTCTGCCTGTTTTCCTCCTTTAACGTCCCCAGGATCCTTTTCAAATTCCTTCACCCCCTGCCTGTCGTCAGGCTGCAGCACCTGCCATGTAGAGGGGTAAATAAGATGCTGCTCATCCAAATCCCATCAGCCTCTTTAGAAGATCATAAGGCTACAGCCCTACTTTGGCAATTGTTAGTCAAAATAATTGCTGTTAAAAATGCCAACAAAATAGCTGTTGGTCAAAAGTACGGTCATTAACCTTCTGTTCTTCTTCCTTAGCAGAGATGGATACACATTGACAGAGTTGTTCATGATACAGCACATTTTGCAGTAGCGTTACCCAGCTGACCCGAGCAGGTAGCCAAAATTTGGGTGTCTGGAGGTTATTTACAGCAAGAGAAGGAACTGGCTGTGGAGGCAGCTATTTTTCCAAGGATGTGTTGCTAATTTACAAAGAAGGTGCAAAGTGCTGCACTGAAAACCCCAAGAAATGAGCATTTTCTGACTCACACCACCTGTGTTATTCCCACGTGCATAAGAGCTCTCGTGCTCTCAGCTCTTCTCAGGCCACACGTAGTCCTGGTTCCTCCCTCAAGGCCCTGTGCTCCCAACACAACCCCTGTGCAGCCTCTCCCATGTGTTTTGAAGCTTTGCTCTGCATGCACAGCTCTGTCTCCTACAGCTAATTAAAATGAAGGTTTCTGGCAAAAGCTGACAAAAAAATCATTATTTTTTTTTATCCAAGCTTGCAGCAGTAATATTAACAGGAGGAAAGATGTGCTGTTTCCTCAAGCCACCACAATTAGTGTCAGGAAATACTACTCTTTAACTGAAGATGTTTTAAATCTCTACAGAAGCTCTCCATGTTTGAAAGTATTCCTCACGGTTGCACCGAGACGAATCTCCAGATAATCATTGGATAGGTCTGAAACACATCTCAGAGTTTAATGTTCCTGTCACTGGAGTGGGGTTTGTGATGTAACATCTGTCACAGATGTTACTGCACATTAAATGTACATCCAAGTGACAAAACCATTGTTCAGAGGAGGGCAAAGCCAACCGTGCCTATGTGCACTGTTTGGGAAACATTTGGATTTTATTCACAACCTAAATAATTCCTTCAACCCAAAAAAGTCGTAGGAAGAGATTCTTCTTCAGATATCCCCCAGGGAGACTTCCACAGCCGAGCTGGTCACCCTGCACTCTATACCAGCCACTTCTAACATGACTCATCCAATCTATTTTAGAGGTCCAGGTTGGGATGGGAGGCTCCGTGCCCCCAAAGATGATTTTTCCCCTTCACAGTGCCCGGGGCAAGGACAGCCAGCTCTGACGCCAAGGTCCACCTGGTAGAGGTCTATGGCGGTCAGCGGACGCCACCTCTGGCCCCTGGTTACTGATTCACCGAGTTTTACAAGTTGAAAGTAATTTGGCACGTTGGGTTTTATGGTGACTTATTTATTAATATTCATGGCACCCGGGTGGGTGGGGAAGGGGTGAGCCTGGACCGCCACTGCGACGGGTCCTGCTGTACGGCGGGACTGGGGACACTGGGATGTGGGCACAGCCACTGCCAACCGCCCGCTCGGGGCGGGTGCCCCTGCCGGCGACGGCTCCTGAGCAAAGGGTTTGTAAATCCTCAGCCTCAGGGGTTTGTAAGTCGGGAAAGGGGCCAGCAACGCGATCTCAGTGTGAAAGCGGTGCCCCGAGGAGGAGCTGCTGCAGAGCTGCTGCAGTCAGGGGCAGCCAGTGAGAGCAAACCTTGGGATGCTAATTAATCCCCTCTTAGGAAGACATTTATTGGGCAGATGCCTCACATTCATATGCACATCCGCACTCAACAGAGAGGCTTTTACTTTCTTTCCAGCCCAGCAAAGCGGGAGGGTGGGAGGCTGCTGCAGCCGGCGGTGCTGGGGGGCTCAGCCCGCTCCAGGCACCTCTGGTCCAGTGTGAAAAAAGCAGTGGAGATGACCAAAGTCCAGGTTGGAGGAGAACCTGGGGGTATTTGAGAAGAGCTTTAAACCTGGATAGCTTCCCTCCTTGCTCGCTGATGGAGCCATTGCAAAGGACAGGGCGGGAGCCATCCCTGCCAGCCAGCCTCATCCTGCTGGGAAGAGCCGTTCCAGAATCGCTGCATTAATATAACCTGGGGCAGTTTTTGCTGTCAACCAGCTAATTGCTGAGGTTGATTGATACAGCCCCTGATGAGCAATGGATTGTGACTGCCTCTAGCTTTTGCAGAAGAAAGATAGAGCCAGTATCGCGGTGCTCTGGCACAGGGCCCACGCCAGCAGCACCTCTCTCCTCGCCCAGCAGATACTGAGCAGTGGGTCAGGGAGGTTCACAGGGGACCTGCCTGGGTGTTCCCTGCTCCTCAAGTGTGGGTGCTCTGCAAGAGCAACTGCTTGGCCCAAATTGTTTGCTTCATTTCCAATCACACAGATCCCATTGCTTCAAGAGGTACAGCAAAATCTAGTTGGAAAATGATGTTTCAAGTCACTAAAAGCCCAGGGTTGGACAGAAAACCTACAATTTCAGACCAAGAGCAAGGTCTGAGCTCCCCAGCAGGAGAAGGGGTAATTCTGTTGTACGTCTGCTGGGTGCTTCCTACGACTGGTAAAGGGGAGTGACTGCCCCAAACCCAAGATGAGAGCAGCAGTTTTGGGAAGGATAAATAACGATATTTCCAAACTTACTGGTTTGATATGGTAATCCAAAGCAAAGTCAGCCTAAAGCAGACCTGCTGAAGGCAAAACCTGTTTCTGACTGAAATACTCACACGTCTTCAGCCCCCCAGAGGGGCACAGTCTACCCTGGGTATCCCATTTTTTTTTCCTGGCTGTACCAGTGGATCGAACATCTACACAAGCTCCTTCTCTACCCTGAGCAGTGAGAGCTGCTGACAGCACTGGCACAAAATTCAAACTCTACACTGTCCATCTTAATTAAATTAGTTCTGTCCATGAGGTTCAGCAGTCGGTCATGCCATGTGGAAGATTTACCCTCAGGTCCTGGAGGAACAGGAGTAAACCCAAGAGCAAAACCCTCAGTGACTTGGGATGACAACTGCATTCTTAAAGACTGAAAGCTCCTGGCAGAGCAGTTGCCTTGCCAGCAAGCTGCTGTTAACAATATCCTTTTTATTCCAGGGGCCCAAATCTGCTGTCTGTGAACCTGACTGGCTTTTAAAATTCATTTCAGTGAGGCCCTTGATTTTCACTAACATTTGCTCTGGTCAGTCACGGCTGCCTGCTCCTTCCCCATCCCTCCTCCCCACCACACAGCAGCACCCCCACAACCACCCCTTCCCCCCATTTACAGGGAGAGCTGAAATCTTGGCTTTGCAATAAGACAGGCAAAGTTTGGCATTCAGACAGCAATGAAGGACTCAGGAAATCTGGTCTGGTGCCTGTGTCTTCTTCGAGTTACTGCATGATGATGCATAAATCACTGCGCTCCCCTGTGCCTCAGTTCCCTCGCTGTGGCCGAGGATGAGGGTGTCCCCTCACCTTAGGGGAACCAGGGGTGTTAATTACTCATGAGATGCTCAAATGTAGCAACATAAATAGTAAACAAGTATTTAGTGCCCTCCTAAAGAGAACTCATCTGCAAACACTCGGGTCTGTAGCCTGGGACTGGTACTGGGAGCTCCCCTGGCTCTTATGTAACTGCAGCGGGATTGTTTTTTAAGGAATGGGCTGGTTTTATTACTGGAGCTATTTTATAAATAAGCAACGCATCTGACTAGAAAGGATCAAACAAAAATAAATGCCTGCTTAACCCAGGCATATGGAAACTAAGTGTTATTTTAATTATATTTTTGAAACATCCAGCTCCTATCTTTGGCCCGAAGCTTTCAATATCCAAAGACAAACGCTGCTCTGATTTTTTTAATTTTTTTTTTTTCCTATCCACAGCCCCTCTGCCTTTGTGTTGGTGAATTTGGGGCTGCCAGATATCTCCCAAGTGCAGGAGTCCAGATGATCCTTGCTGAGGCAAGATGTGATGGGGGAACACATGGATGCCATATGTCTCTCCTCTCCCTGTGGGGGGTATCTCCTTCCCATAGTAGGCTCCACTCTTGAGCAGGAGATACTCTTTTGGCCAACCCATCCACTGAGCAGCAGGGCCACCACCATACCTGTGCTGTGCCATCTCTTATAATTGTACATTTCAATCTCTGGCTCAGACAGTTGCAGCGTTTGGGAGCTGGGGGTTGCTCTGGCTTCATTTGCCAAAGATGCTCGTTAGAGATGGGAACTGTGGGTGCTTGAGCCAGCTGCTAAGCAAGGCCGTGCGCTGCCTGCCCCTGGGAGCAGGCTGGCAGAGCTGCAGCATCTGACCATGAGCAGGTCCCACAGCCACTCAAGGAGCAGCTTCTCGCCAGGGACATCCGATGCAGCCTGAGCCTGAGGGGTGCTGGCACTGCTCTTATGGGTGGAAGGTTTCCAAGCCCTTACCTAATCCTTCCCCTCTCTCACCTCTTTTTCTCCTGAACAACTTTAATAGGAAAGCAAAGCAATAAAACCACAATGAAATCATCATGGTGAGATCAAGCTTTAGCTTGTAGCAAAGATCCAGTCACTGTGCATCTCCTTGAGGACCAAAATGAGGACCTGGGGCAGCAAATCCTGCAGGATGCCAGAGACACAGTTGCACTGGCCAATGGATGGGTGCCCCTCGCAGGGGGATGCAGGGATGTAACTCACCAGGGGGTGGGGGCGAGTGTGCCTCCTGGTAGGGGGGTGCATGGATGCACCTTTGCAGGAGCGCAGCTGCTACTTGCAGGGGGTGCACCC